>KL647317.1:0-10265 GCA_000727475.1 Sarcocystis neurona | reverse complement strand
CGAATAGTGTTCGACGGGTTCAACTGTTCAAACAGTGTCCGATAGGGCACACATTCCCGCTCTGCACTGAAGAAACTGCCTTTACCTTCACGAGGGCGTATAGTGGAGATTGTAGCACTGCATGCGGCGAACAGCCACCTTCCTCAAAAAGGGAAGGAGGCCTACTCTCTTGAGCAGACGGCGAAAAAGCAACATCCACACTACACTACCGAGTGTACAACAGTGTTTCAAAGTGTCAACTCGCAGTGCATCTGCAAAGACGCTGTGTAGCTCTTTTCGATGCACTTTTCTGAGGGTCGTTTCCTTGATGATAAAAGCATTTTTCTCTTTCTTTTTGGTCGTCTGCACGCGTTTTACCCTAGCTGGCGTAGGATGGCGACGATCCCTTGAGTAGCCGCTTCAGTGTCTGCTTTCTAATCGTCACGACTATCTCTTTCTTTCAAGGACAGATTCTCGTTAGCAGAGCACGCATGCGTAACGTGCGTCTTCTGCATTTGTAGCGTGGTTCACTTGTGATTTCAGCAGCGTGTAAGAGTCCCTGCTACAGAATTGCTTCCTGCTGAAAACCCGAGGCAGAACACAGAAGACACCAGACGGACTTTTCAGTAGAGAATCTGCAAACACGTCGGCGCAGATGTAAGTGGAGGCTGCCACACCCTCATTTATCGTATCTGCTTGTAAAATCACAGAACCCTTCACCGCACACAAGTGCGCACACAAACCTCCGTACTTATAGAGAAACAACAGCTCAACCTCTGCATAGCGGACTGTGTGAAAGTCTCTTTCAACAGGAAGTACGGAAAAAACCCTGTGCCTTCCAGAGGGTACTGCAGCTTATCAGTTTTCATTCCCCTTCTCTGCTTCGCGCTCTACTTTTAAAACTGGTGCGACGGAGGGAAAGACGACCAAAGGCTTTAGAAATAGCACGGAAGCAGCAGTTCCTTACCTCTTGCAACCACAAGACTCTTGAGAGAAGCAGCAAGCATTTTTGCGCATAACCAGATGAGCAAGGTAAGTCCCGGCAGCGGTTTCCCGTCCGTACAAGCAACGCTTGTGAGTGTCTACTGCAGTGGTAGTTTCGTTGAATATTCTTCCTTTCTCCCAAGGAGCTAACAGCTTCTTCCTGTCTCAGACAAGGCCAAGCACGTTTAGAACCAGCCGCCCAAATCGTAGGGGTTCCAACAGAACCCACATACTCAGAGAAGCCATCTGCGCTGCAGTTCCACGAAAACGCAATGCGGGAGTTGCACGGAGTAATGGGTTTATGCCCTCTTTAAACGCAACAACTTGCTGGACCTTACAAGTCGCGTCGGAGCTCACCTTGCGCTGACAGGCAAAGCAGAGAGGCAAAGCCGCCTACACGAGCGGCTCAACGTCGTATGTACGTATACCGTTATTAACATACGTTTAATGAGGAAGCGGATCAAACTTAACTACGCTTAAGTTCAATGAGGAAGCGGATCAAACTTAACTACGCTTAAGTTCAATTTTGTTTGCACGTGAACATTTTGCACGTGACGGTGTCGGATGTTTGCTCGTGTGTGTGCACATACCTTCGGACGTTTACACGCGCGTCCGTAGCTGACTCGGTTTTACGTGCAGTACTACGTATCCCTAAGCACTACTGCACAAGACTCCCCAAGCAATCTCGCTTTTTGGCTGGAGACCGAGCCCAGGGTCTCCCGTGTGTCTCTTTACTGGTGTGCACGCGGCAACTAGTTTGTACTTCCGGTTGAGGTGCATCAAAACACGTGCGTAGAATAATCCTGCTCCCTAAGTGCCAAGGAAAGCAAACTGTCAAACTGAACAGGGCTAGCCCCACCACTTCAGGGCAGCGGCTTTTTCGCGGTGTTTACCCTTTTCTGGAATAAGGGAGAGGAGAATTTAGGGGACACGTATTGGATTAGCCTCTGCAAAGTCTCCGCGCTTTCCATGCCCTCTAGCTCCAAGAACTGCACCAAAAGGGTAGACCACCTAAAATCAGTTTACGACGGTCTGCGACGTGCACGTGAAGTCTAAAGTTGTTTTGCAAGCGCGCGACTCTCTGCAGGCTGCCGCACTGGGGCTCATGCTGCTTTTGGAGACGCCGAAGGTACCACTTTCTGAACGGTGCGACCGACAAGTACAAGTGCGCAAAGACGCACTCGATGGGGAACGAGCAACCTCGTTATACCCTGTGCAGTTCGGCTGCCTGCGAAGTGTAACACGAAAAGCGACCGCTGCTGGAGGTACGCACGCCTCTGACGAGAGCATCTCTACATTAAAAGGCATTGTGTTACCATGCCTCAGTGAAGCATGTCGGCCTGCACGTAGCCGAGATATTCAAGCACGTTGTTGTCACTACGTACCGCAAGCTACGGGCGTAGCACCAACAGTCGTAGAGATAAAACGGTGGGGCTTTGTTGGGGAATACAAACCTACACAAATTACTGGAAAGTGCGCCGCAGTGCAGCTGCGTCGTTGCGACGCATCAAAACCATCCAGTACGTGTACGTGCACCATGTGGCTGCGGCACGGTGAACACATGTACTTCTGGCCTTTTCCACCGGAAGGCTTCAATAGTGGCGAACGCACTGGAGAATAAGTTGTTCGGGAAAACTGGATTCACCGATAAGAACGTCTACCTATTGCTCCGAGCATATCTGTGTATATACACATAGACGTAGATACGTATATATACGTGTACATATACGTATAATATATATATATATATAACGATACGCAGCAACATAGCCATACGCTGTTGAAGCCGCAACTCTTCTACGCAGAAGCTGTGACTACCCAGAACGTCTGCAGGAGTTTATGTGCCTACTGACTGACACACATTTGTGCTCGCAGAGGCAAAAAATGGTTTTTCTGAAGAAAATCCTTTAGCTCTATACAACTGTTAAGTGGATCAAGGTGTCGCAGCAGGGACTCGTGGAGGGTGCTCCGCGGAGAGAGGACCACGCTTCATCTGCTCTCTCCCTCTCTGTGTTGAGCTTGAGTCCTCCTACCTTGCTGTTCTTGCGATCGATCGCCAGCTAAAATTTGGGAGCCCAAGGATCTCTGGCCAATGTTTTCAGAGGCGGTTTGAGATGAGGCATTGATACGCATACTGTTGAGCCTGTATGCAAAAGTAAGAACGCGATAGGTAAATATTTTCTGCCACCTTTCAAAGAAGGCTTACAGTTTCTATGGCAGACGGAGCGCATAACAGTCAACCACATAACAGGAGATTACGTGGTGGTCGTCTATATCCATTTTCGAGTCCTCAGAAAAGGGTAAAGCTGAACGTTGATGGCATTCACCTGAGGGGATCAGGGAAAGAAGCAGATCAAGAGGATACGTAAATGTTCTACCATGAGAGTTATACGAAGAACCAAAGTCACAGAAATTTTTACATGTCGTTTTGGTCTTAATTAATCACGCGAAGTGTGCTGTCACCACAGAAGCTTCTGAGTGGACGGGATCTTTGTAGAGACGTAACCACAGTCCTCAACCCCGAAAAGACAGCCTGAAGCAACGGAAGAGCACTCGTACAAACCAGAGAGCACACAGGTAGGCATTTTTTCACCTGTGGATATGCAGCAGTCAAGGGCAACAAGAATTCATGCTGGTCTAGAGTGGACGAGAAGGAACAACTACAGGAGTTGCGCGAATCGGTGTGAGGGGGACACGATTCAGGAGGAGAAGACACATGCGGATGATACGCGTGCACAACAACCCTCTGATTATTTACTTACCTTAACACACGCAGAAGATCACTCAGCACGGCACTAGAAAAGGCTCACCTTCTAAGTCTTCCTGGTTCACCGAATCGTCTGTGCCAGTCGGTTGTCCACTTTTGCAGGCAAACGACAAATTTCTGTTTCAGTGGAACAGATCTCTCTTAATTTGTGGTCGCCGAAGTTGCGCGGGCGTTGAAAGAATTCTGCAGGTACACGTCTTCTGCATTTACTTTGGCCAATATCCATGTGTGCCTCTGTCATTATAGACGCACGTTCAAGTCAAGCGGAGAGAGCAACAATTTGCACGATGAGCGGTATGATTGGGCTAACCACTCCCACGGTGCGGGTTTTGTTTTCCAGGGTTCCATTGGGGTCTGTTTCCAAGAAAAACGGTGGGGCAGCGTGGCAAAAAGATTCCCGTTTGCAGGTGCTTTCTTTGCGCATCCTTCAAGACGAGTTTTCTTAGAGACTTTCAACAGCAAAGAGACTGCTTTTCATTTCTGCAATTCGTGTGCAAGCACAGCACAGAGGGCGGTACTATCCTGTAACTCCTTTACCATCTGGTCATAAGCTCGAGAAGACGCTTCTGCGGTTTCTTTAGGAAACATACACCGGTGCATGCAGACGATGCGTTACGCACGCGTGTGCTTGTAAAAGTTATTTACTTGTACAGTTTTGCAAGGAAACGTGAATAAGCTGCTTCCCTACTGGTCGGTAGGCTCAGGTATGTGTGCAGAATATGAGCTGTTCGTGGCGGTGGGCTAATGCCTTTGTATGCACACAACGGAATGTCAGGGAGAAGGAGGATATTCACGTCCTTGAAGTTAATACCTTCACAACCAAGGAAGGAAGCACGAACGCGTAAGCAAAAGCAGCGCCCTCTGCTGTGTGAGATCATTCACTTGACCGCTGTAGCACCGCATTTCGATACTGAAGGACCGGCCCCGTACGTGCAGACATAGGCGTGTGAGCAATTCAGCGATGTCCCTTTACCACCAGTGAGCAACTCGTGCGTGCCTGCACGCGGCGGGAATTTAATGTGCATTGTGGGCCTCTAAGACTCATAGAAGGCTACAGTGTTGAAATGCAGACCTGCGGCAACGTGGTAAAGTTGCTTACAAGGTCCTGACAACAAAGCGGCTCCAAAAGGGTCAAAATAACTTCTTCTGTCATGCAAGATGCATTGAGACAGAGGTTCAAAAGGCCCCTGCTTCTGTTTGGAAACGGAACTCAGAAGGCTCTGGCGGATCTTCATGGAAGCTTTTCTGCCAGCGTTAACCCAGGTAATACCTGGACTTCAACAAGCTCCATGTCATTGAAATTTCAGTGGAGGCTTTGTGCTTAGCTTGGACACACACGCCTATGTCTTTGTACACATGCTGCTATTCCGCTCCGTATTGTACGTTTGTGCAGAGGTGTCACAATCACGTATACGATTTGTACCTGTGTAGCTGTACGTCCACCACATGAGAACCACACCAGAGAGGAAGGCTTCAACGTGTGGAGACAGCGATCGACAATGCGATTGAGGCCACTTCTCTGTAATCAGGCAACACGTGAACAAATGACGGGTAAGGGGAACACAAGTCAGCGTAGGGTGATCTGACTGCCTACACACGGGGAAACACCTGTTTACGGAATCACGAGCACGCGTTTCCTGGACTGTAGACAGAGGAGAAGAAAGACGTTGTTGGCTATTCCTGAAGCCACTTCCGCGTCTGCCAAGTGCTGGGCACCCTGCTTGAAGGGACCCAGGAAAGCAGATTTATCGTATTGGGCAACCTGTCCTTACCAAATTGATAACGGCGGTCTGAATTGCACCTCCTTATCCTGCGTGCAGAGGAGAGGTTAAAGCACATGAAGCGATGGAAGACTAAACTACCAAACTGTCGCATTCTTCCTATGGATGGACTGCGACTTAAGCGGCTGCTGCGTGACTGGGCCTCCTGCCGCTCCTCTTGTCTTCTTTTTTTTCAATTGCTGTCGCGGTTGTAGCCCTCTGTATGTTTATGGTGATGTCACGCTGACAGTCGCCGCTGCTGCGCACGGGGAAAAAAAGCTGCCTGATGCCACTTCTTCTGACGCGAAAACCTACCAGTAGCTGGCGGTGTGGGAACAACCACGGCTGCATCGGGTGCTTCAACAGTAGACCACAAGGTAAACAACCAACACGTGCGTCCGCTAAGGACAACGCGCGCCTCCATTGAAGTCTGGCACGGTTCCTCTACTACTAACAACCAGCAAGTGTATTGCTCCCACGTATGACACGATTGTTTAACAATGAAAGGTTGCATGCAACAAGAATGATTCCACACTTGATAAAGTTCATAAGCGTGATTTAGAACGAGCGCCTTCGGGTGACGAGGTGAACGCAAATTCACAGTCTTGAGCTTCACGATCCCTACACGGGGGGCGGCTGCAGCGAACGTATCTTCTCCCCACATAAAACCTACAATCTTTCGAGGATCTGCTCTCCCAAGAATGCTACGTCGCCCAATTGCCCTTGTGTCCCTCTTTGTTGAATCGTATTCACGCGTTCCTTCTCTACAAGGAAGGAGATGCATCTTTTGAAAGCTACAGACTTAGGCGGAAGCCGTCGATAATTTACAACAGCCCCAACAACAGAAAGCACCTCCCACTGCAGATCTTTGTCGTCGAACGTTCGGTACATCGGCCAGCTGTCCCGCCATATACATACCGTTGTAGGTCTCTGCCGGTCAGGATGACCACACGTTCCAAAATATGCGTTGTTCCTCCGGAAAGAACAGAACGGTCTGTTGACGCCAGCTAATGCGGAACGCCTTGTTTCCTGCAAAAGCTTACTCTCTCACGCCCAGCGGTGTAGAATCACCGCATGTTTGATGCAGATAACATCCGAATTCAAGTAAGTGAGGTTGATTTTATGATACGAAGCTTCGCTTGCTTCACCACAGACGTCTCTCTTGACTTCGATAGCGGAAAGGTAAGAAGATGTGAGATGTCCCGGAACTGCGCTCTTGCAGAAAAAAGGTGCCTACAAACTGTGGTATGGTGTTATGGGCACAAAACCATCGAGGTTCGCGTAAACATTCCATACCGAACACACGGACGTAGGCGTGAGACCGTATGTGGGGTAATGTAGAGATCCGTCTTTCGTGTACCTTGACGAATCGCTCACGGACGCAAGCGGAGTCGCGCTCAACCGGTGAATCTTGCAGATGCAGCTGTGAAGACCTCACCTGACATCTATTTATTCACTCTGTTCGTAGTAGTCTCTCCTTCAAACCTGTGCTTCAGAAGAATGTACTTCCGATGTTCGCCATCACAGACCGCACTTGCAACAGAATATTCGGGAGATGAAAGGAGAAGAGTGATCTGTACCCAAAACTTACCGTTACTTGCGGCGGGAATTTGCCCCAGTGTACGCCCCTGAATCATTTCATACGTCTGTTTCCTTTTTTATGGGAGTACCAACCAGTAGTAGGTCTGTCCCAGCGTTTCCAATCGTCCTCTACTGCATGTGCATCTTATAATGCCCACTGTTACCTCCGTCTTACGAAAATGGTAAGCCAAATTATTTTCCATTCAGGCGCCTATTTTCCTCTCTCAGTCATACACGATGAAACCGCTCTGAGTGGACCGAATTGTGAACCCGTACGTGAGCACAACCACAAAGCAGCTGGTGCTTCCAGTTTTGCGGCGATCATCCTACACGAGTTTGCATGTCGGACAATAGTGAACCTGTAACAACAAGAGTCACGCCATTATGAAGGAGTGCTTGGTGCCGTCACTACACCAGGTGTAACAGTGGTCTGACCTCGCGTACCTTTGTACCAGGATCATCCCAATAAATAATCAAAACCTCCACGTACCCCCGCGAGCAGCGTCCAGTTCTGGGTGTCCGGGTGCGTCATCTTTCACTAAACAGCAGTACGAATGTTTCAACAAAAAACGTAAAGAGGCTCAATACCGACGTAGGTACTCCTCTCTAGAAAACTCTGGGGTTAGAATCAGTTAGACCATTCACACGTAGATACGTCATTATACTCTCAGTAAACTGTAGAGGTTATCTGGGTGAACAGCCAAGAGCAGATGCGTCACAGTTCACTAAAGTAGACAGCATTGACGGCAAGACTACTACGCGTCCAAGGCAAGGGGTATATGCGCTGCCGTCACTACATGTCCTGTATGTAAGTGCGCCCGAGGGGGCCCCCGTGTTGAACTGTCCGACAACGAGGTCTTAGAAGGGGTAAAGGGTAAAGCGGGATCAGAAGGGAAATAAATATGTGCAGCTCTCTCTTCACCAACAAACAACTTATCATGCACCTTTGTCTTCGGTCCAGCTGCAGAAGCATTCAGAATTCGTGTCTGCGCACATTCGGGAAGTGCCCAATACTGTGAGGCGCTGCTTTACTTTTAAGCGCCTCGCCGTGGTGAACACCACAGCCCCGGACGTGCCCGGCACTCTGGACGAGGCTTGGGGTCCTGGTAGGAGTATCTTCCGTGTAGGAGGGCTTTACAAAGCTCTTTTCGAATAACCTGTAAGCAGCTGAAAACCTTGGGCTCTGCAGCTCAGGCCCACACTGAACGGGTAAAAGGTCGGAATGTCGGCTACCCACAGAACACAAGGATATGCGGTGTTGTGGTTATGAGGCTGGACACCACCACTCTTTACATGGGAGATATCTGTGAAAACCTTAGTAAACACGTATGCGTGTGTGTCTGCAAGCTTCCTTCCAGCACACTTCCGTGCATGCAAACACATGCGATTCTGCATGCCTATAAGTATGCGGGCCTTCATCGCTGCATTGAAAGCAGGGCCTTCGTGGGTAACGCGTCGCTTCTACACCATGCGGTACGGGTGTGACAGCCTTGTATAGAGGGGTGCGTACACTCTTGTATTCACATGAATAAACGTAGGTACATGTCTGCCCGGCATGTACAGACAAGAGAAGGCACAGAACACGTGTAACACTTTTGTAGGCCAAAGCTATCTCGTTGCAAGGAAACATGTAATAATGGAAGGTGCAAGCATCCGCACGGAATTGTTAGCCCTAATTGATTACGCTGAAAAACCTACATGACGTCGGTTTCACAAGAAATAAGGAAAAATACCACCACGGTGCTTGTGTAGCTTCAGCAGCGAGTGCCTAGTTGTATATCCCCACTTTCTACAAGGGAATAGCACCACACATACGGCTACGCTTGAGGTGTGTTGCTCACGCGCATGTGCTTCGACTTGCATTTTTCAGGGTAAAGTAGGGTGAACACAAACACACGTGTCAACAGGAGTTCAATATGCACATGGAGAGCACATACGAGAGACTGAGTGTCAGCGCGGGAGTCCTCAGCAAGGCGCGAAACGCGGAGAAAGAGAACGTTATGCCTGCGTGCGATCACAGCAAGGGGCGTAATGTCGCACAGCGTCGTTGGTTCGTCTACAGGGGCAGGCGTGCACAAGCCGGTCGCCTACCTTTGCAGGGATCGTGAGGCAAAGAGGTCATCGATGCACAGGAGAAGAGAAGAAGATGTTGCAAAGCCCGAACCGCGGGCTCTAGCTGAGACAATACAAGACGCAGATGTTGCGGCAAGAATGAGTGACACTAGAATACACTGCTGTTGACGACGGCCAGGTTTTCTGGTTAGGCGTGGGCGTTCCGCACACAGAGACTCAGCGCGGGAAGTCCCTTCCTGTAAAGAGGCTGCTCTGGACTGCTTCATTTTAACGCTACGCACAAACAACGGCGCGAAAAGTCTGAGTAAGACGTTGATAATTTACACCGCAGGATGTCTTAGCTATTTCTTAGCGCGCACCTCTCTTTGCAATGCAGTGTCCACACTGTGTTGCAACTGTAACGTCGGTGCCCCCAAATGTATCTAGACTGCGATTCCGTCGTTCTTGTGACATTAGACTTGCAAGCAAATGTTCTGAATGGGATTCCGCTGGCACTGGGCACAAGAAAAACTGTGCTGCCAGCTGGATGGAGAGCGGAAAGGCACGCTACAAGTAGACTGTCGCACTGCTTGCACTGATGTGATCGTCTTGCTTCTTAAATACACGGTGCGTTGAAGCGTAGCTTGACGTGCCTGCATTTTAGTAGCACGTACTAAAGCGCATACAAGTTGTGTTCATGCGCTAGTATATTTCCGACGGCCTTCAGTGTAATTCTGGAAGGAGGCCGTGCCAAGACTATTTGCGTTTCTGCCATTTAGACACACTAATCAACGAACGAACACGCAACACCTGCACAGACGGCTCTTTTCACCCACCTGTGTACGTGTGTGCCAAAATGGTCACACGACATGGAAGGGTTACTTGGCGCACAAGGATGCTCTTGATGTCTCCCTGCCCCGCACAGAAGCAGAGATGTTCCACAACATGTGAGGTGTTACAGAAGCACTACTGATCCAACGACACCGTTGTAGCGACGATCCCGTCTAACTAGTGCGGGGCAAACTTACCTTTAACGGAGGAAGGAGATGGACTCGGGGCAAACTCACCTTTAACTGATGAAGGAGACGCACTTAACTGTGTGCTCTTACCAGGTCAAGCTGTTGCTCCCGTTGCAGGGACAC
>KL647316.1:1467977-1657614 GCA_000727475.1 Sarcocystis neurona | reverse complement strand
AGATGGAGGTTCTGCACCATTCAAATCCGTGTGCAGTCCAGCCCACGTCAACGACCCACGACATAATATTACAGGAAATCACTCTGCCACAGTCCTCCTCGAAATGGTGTCTCCAATGTGATCTCTCGTTCCGCCTCAGATGCACCATTCGACGACATCCTCTCTCTCTGTTCCACTGGTTTTGACGATCTCCCATTTGTTCCTGAGCACGACGCGATAGCGGAAGCGATGCGTTCGTGTACAATTTGCCGTATAGGATATGCGACACGACCTTCGTTGTCGACGGCTAATTCCTCCCAAACGCCACATGCTCTCCCCCAGCCACCGTGCCGTTCACGAGAACACCCTTCTTTCTGCCGAAGCCACCTAGTACCTGCGGAAACAAGATCAACCTCCCGTCGCCATCTGCAGCACTCGCTGTGGAGTGGCTCGTGGATTTCGCACTCTGCTGTCCCTTCAAATGACATCGAGTCATGTTCAGCCGCTCTGCAGGCGGTGCCGCGGGTACGACTGTAATCGACGGCATCCCAAAGGCGTCCAGCTGCCGGCTAACCTCACGGACCCCACTGGGCAAGCCCCCCTCCATGCCCTGGAATATGGAACAACAGAGTTAACAATGCAGCTAGCCCCTCAGCTGGAAGCCGCTACACCTTTTGTCTGCTTCTCTAGCGTATGTCGTGTCGAATCTGTAGCGCTGCCTCCTACAAAATCACCCCAGATATACGTTGTAAACTCTGCTGCCCTGAATCGAATTTTCCTTACAGCTGCGACAAAGGGAACGAGTACAGCGTCTGCGCCGGAGCTTATCTTACTGCCTGTTCTCAGTGCTCTCATGCCCAGCCAACATCCTTTGTCGTTCACAGTCGCCGCCATTTACGTCATGGAGAGTATGCGCTGCGTCTTTTTGCGTGATGTGTCGCAGCCGAAATTACATGTTGCCGCTAGACAGCCAGAAGCCGGCTTTGGAGAAGCTCGTGCTGAAAGCTGGACCGTTCTCTAGTCTTGACGCAGTGCGCGTTGCAGTGCGGAGAGGACACTTGTCCTTCGGGTGGCCTGCTCGCCCAATATTTCGAACAAACACTCTGTGCGCCCAGTCCGCGTCCCGTGTGACTCTTTGCAGTTAGCTCTCAATGACATAACCATTTCATCCGTCGTATTCAGGAGTCTCGCTGTAACACAAGCGCCTCCCAGCGTGAACATCTCCGCGAAGCAAATCCATTCACACTGCCACTCAAAACACAAATATCTGTCTCCTGTGACGCACTAAAACCATGTCCATACGTCAAAAAGATTGTGGTACGCAGTGAAAATTCAGTTTGTTGGTGTTGAATCCGTGATATCGGCCTTCACGTCCTTTCCTCAGCGCTCACTTCCTCCTGCCCGGTTCGAGCCCGCTCTTCAAATTCTCACACCTGTGCAAGCGTCTTTCCAGCAGAACTCAACCTTTCCCTAAAAGATACCCAAGGCACAGTAGCCACACCAACCGTGCTACGTAACACCAATAACCGAGTATCCGTCTATTGCAGCAACGCGCGAAAACTTGCTCCTGAGTAGGACAGCCAGGGGCACTTCTTCTGCGATCTGCTCTGGAGAGTTCCGAAGTCGGGACAAGCTCACCTTGCAACACTTTCCTCTGGCCCTTCGCCTCCTCTGGAGCAAGACCGGTCTTTCTTGCTTACAGTCAACTTCCATTGTTCACCGCCAAAGCCTTGTATGTTTTTTTCACTTTGAGTCACCGGCCTTACGATTCTCGGGAAGTCACGACCTCTTCGACGAATACGAGGTACCATCCCATGCAGTACGCCTGAGATGCAACAGTTTAATTTCTCGAATCCCGACAGCCTTGCATTACTGCCTCCGCGGCCGGGGTGCTGGCTACGCAATGTAATCATCAGAAGTTCACTTCAGATGCAGATTGTGCGCACCGCGCGCGTGCAACTTTGAGACCAACACGCACTCGCGCCCCTGTCTGTGGTCCTTCGCTCTATATAGCAGCTATTCGTGAGATCGACACCTTCATTTGGTTGTGGTGTCAGTGTCATTAGAATCCGTCCGAGATGGGCGGCTCTGGTTCACTGGATTGACAACCGTCCGCTTGCTCCCGAACACGACACCCCTGGAGTCGAGCAAACGTTCAATTCGGTGCACAGACCTCGCTAAGTTGAGCATATATCATTTCTTTCCTAGCCGAAACCAGTTTCTCTAAACACCACACTGTCCCGCCGAAACCCCCAGACCATGAATGAACCGTTCAGTCAACCCCCTCCTAGACTACGCTCAGTTAGTTGCTCGTCAATTCCTGATTCTTCTGTTCCTTCGAAACTTGGACAAGTCGTGTTCTTTGAATCGGCAGCTAAAGCTCGTCGGCCAGCACACGACAACGGTGACTCAGTGGCGCCTGAGCTGCTGAACAGCTACCTAGAAGCCAACTTCACATTTCGCACGATCCTTGCAACCTCCTCCCCTGAAATACCGGAATAAACCTGGACACACTTATCGCCGCGAAAGAAATTTCGAAACCACAGACAATTTAGCATCATCACGCCCTCTGCCGGATCCTGCTACAACATATGCGCCCAACCATCTAATAATCACTACCTAGAAGTTACGTTTCGTGTACGCTGCCCCGAACAGCGATATGGCTTCGAGGAAAAACGAAACGGTGCGGCTTCCGCCTCCGAGCCAATCTTACGAGCTACCGTGAGAGGTCTCATGCCCAACGCAAGCACCGTAGAGGCTCTGGTCGACTGCTAGCAAAACAAGACGAGCACGCACAACGTCCTCTCCGGTCAAAGTCGGTACTGACACAGCCTGCGTGGAAGACAGAATTGTGGTCTACTGCCGGTGTAATACATGTGACGCTTCACGCAAGACAGAACTTATTCGACCAGTTCCGCGTCCTCTGCTGCTGTCTGCAGTTAGTTCCCAAAGATATGCCGATGCAATCCACTATATCCGAACTTATCGCTAACGCGCAGCGTCCTCCCACTTCGGCTCTGACCCCGGAGTGACGTCCTCATGCGCTGCTATCTGCAACTACAGTGTGGGTCGCCTGTAATCTGCTCACCCAGCCAGTCTGTGGCCATAATCCAGATGGGACGCAAATCATGGAAACGCCCTCACGTCCGACTTTGCAGCCCGGGTGTGGCGGTTGGAACACCAGCTTTTCCTACCTCTGCTCACCTTCCTCTGTCCGATGCAAGGCCGCCGCACAACGTTCTCACATCTCTGCGTGCAGCGTCTCTCCAAAATTGAACACTTCCCCAATAGATATAAGAGGCACATACCCAACAGGGAAAACGCTACACGGATCCCGCATATCCGGTATCCGTTGATTGAAGCCGCGCAAATCCGTACTCCCCGGAAACAAATTCCCGGGGCAGACGTTCGCTCTACAGAGTGCTGAGTCGGGAACGCGCACACCTTGCGATGTATTTTTCTCTGCCCTGCAGCCTCGTCAAGACACTGTCTCCTAGTATACATTCAAACTGCAAGATTTATCCCCGAAATCTTCGCGTACCCTTCTCCCGTCGCGTGCTCCTCGACACGTGGACACATCCGACAAAACAAATTCTGCGTGAGCTCGTTTTCCGAATACAAATATCCTTGTTGCTCTCGCAGTTTACTGCCACTCAGCACAACGCCGGTTGCTTCTCTGCGTTGTTCGCAAATTACCTGTCTCGGGGAACCTTCGTCGCCGCGACAAATGCAATTTTAACATGCGGCGTACAGCATCCGTGCAGGCAGATCTATATTACGTTAGTCAGCCACCTGTACGTACCAAACATTCTTTTCCAGCTCTCACTGTCGAGCAGCCCTGCACTACCGCCCTACCCGCTGACATATTGGTCATGTTTGGTTCTCAGCAGGGAGCCACTCCAAGCATATTGCAGGTGGGGGTTCTACGCACCCATCGAAAGCAACTTTGAGACCAGCACGCGCCTGCGATCCTACTTCTGGTCCCTGGTTTAGTACAGCGGCAGCGCACGAAGCCGACGCCTTCTTTTCAGTGGAGCTGCAGTGCTGTGTCGGATTCCCTCTCAGACAGCCGTCTCTTTTCCTTTTTTTCAGTTTGCTCGCGGACGTGACGAGCTCAAATTTATCAGTCGTTTACGCACGTGTGCATTCGGCTGAGTACACCAAACCTTATGAGCTTCCAGCCGACGACTAATTCCTTGTACGCACGACATTCCTCGGAGAGGTCCTCTGGTTCAAGTATTAGCCTGCAGACTACTGAAACCATTTCCCTGAATAACTTAGGTGTAGTAGTTCGTCAATTCGCTAGTCCGCTGTCTATCCAAATCACAGCGACACAGACGTGGAGAAGTTGTGGTCAGCGTCAGGTGCGCCTCTTCGTCGGTCACGCATCAGGTAGAACTGAACTGCAACACGGAAACGAATATCACATTCCACGCAGTCTTCAATCTCCGTCCCGGAGACTCCGGATTGAAGCTCCTTTTGGAACGTTTAGGTGTTTCTCAACCTAGTGTGCTGTTTTGGGCGTTCTTGTAGCATGTGTTCGTAAACATTCGATGTCCACTTTCTCGACGTCACGTTAGATACACGCTGATTCCCTGAACAGCCTTTCTGCTGTACCCGCGGTGAAAGGCGAATCCACGTCATATTTTCTTGAGGGCCAACCTTACGACCTGCCGTTAGAGCTCTCACGTCCAACTCAAACTTTTTATAATGTCGAGTCAGCTCTTCCCATGTCAAGCGTAGTATGCGCAACGTCTTTTTGTCCCCTGTTGCTCACTCGTAAACATTCAATGGCCACTCCCTCGACGTCGCGTTAGACACAAGCTGATCCCGTGAACAGCCTTTCTGCTGCACCCGCGATGAAAGACGAATGCCACGTCACATGTGCTTGAGAGCCAGCCTTACGTTGGTTTCTGACGAAGCGTGTGCTGGAAAGAGAATTGTACTCTACTTCTGGCCATCTGCGTGTGAGGTTGGGGACAAAACGGGTCGCGTTCGACTCGCCTCCCTCATGAATTTCGAGTCACCGCTCTTTGTAGCGGCTCCGGCTTCACCACGACTGCCGACGTCTAGCTCCCAGAAACATGCCTACTTAATCCTTTGTGCCCACGACCTCGTCAATGCACTGAATTGCCCCAACTAAGTACTCATTTTAAGGTAGCGTGCATCGACAATTCTACTCAGAATATCAATACGCGCCGCTTTCTATTTGATCTTTCAACCAGTGTGTCACCAGGTAACAAGTATAGTGGACCTTTGGTCGTTGGATTCGCAACTGAATCGAGACGGATCAGACACCATGCCCTTTGTTCACTTCTTACTTCCTCCTGCACCATCCAGAGCGGTCCGACAACGTCCCCAGGTCCGTTCAAGCGCCTTTCCTTCATAACTAAACGACTCTTCCATAGGTGTAAGAGGTAGATTACTCACGGCAACTCTGGTGCACGCTCAAGGAATGAAGCACTCCTCGATCGAGACAGTGGGCGAAGCCGTCCTCCCGAGAAACACAGCCACGACACTCCCTGCGCAGAAATACGCACCAGAGGACGCCGACGCCGCAACAGGTACACGTTGCGACGCCTTTTCCCCCCGTTCCGCGCCCCTCGATACACGGCTGCGTTCTTGTACACTTACAGCTACTACCTTCCACTGCACAATGTTTATTGTACTGCTCAATTCTCTCCATCCTCAGCAGGTGGGTACAAAACAGCAAAACACGTCTGCATGGTCTGCTTCTTTGAAGAACATCACTCACCTCGATCCCGATTTTTGCATTACCCCCGGACGAGCAATCGGCACAATTGCAGTTGACCCCTCTTCGAACCTACCGTCCCCTGCATGCACTGCCACACTTTTTCGTGGAAAGTTCCCATACCGCGCTCACTCTGCATCATCCTCAGCATGCAGGCATAGCCGAAGATAGAGTTTCTGCGTGCGGTGACTTTTTTCGGGTACGAGTACCACTGTTGTTCTCACTTCCTGCACGACCAATCAGCACAACCACGGCTGTGCGGTCGTCTTCCTCACGATTCTGGCGTCGTCGTTTCGAGGAACCCAGGGCCTCTTGGGCGAAGAGGGATTCTCATGTCGTCAGGTCGGCCTTGGCAGCAACTCGTTTAACTTTATTCAATGACGTGTGTCTACTATCTTCGAATTTTCACGTCTCAGTTCCGAACAGCCGTGGCGTACCGCCCGCCCCCACCGAGTGCCCCCGCCTATACAAGGGACACACCAGCGGTACATCAGAACACATTGCGTGTGGAGGTTTTACTCACTCTACAGCGGAAATCCTGGAAAGTTTCTGTGCCGACGGTTCGGTCTCTGCCCCTTCTCTGAATATATCAGCAGCGCTTCATCAGACCACCTGATCCGTTAGAATTTTGACAACGGTGCTACCGTCACTTTGGATTTTATCCCGGAAGAAGACCCCATCGCAGACTCGCCGTGGCCAACATTGACGGCGCCTCTGAGAGACAGATCTCCTTGGGCTTACCTTCCGTTGCGATCCTTCAACGGAACCTTGGGTTAGCCCGCTCCGCGTCCTCTGTCGTTCTTCGTAGTTAGTTCCCGGAGATACGCCTGTTTAATCTGGTACACCGTCACGTCTACGCAAAAAGCACGATGTGGTGCCAGCCGATGGGCCCTTGACTGCGACGTAGCCTCCTTCCACACTCCTACACAGAATCGCAACAAGCACCCGCAGCGATCCAAAGGTTCGCGCATCCAGACAGTCGCCACTAGTCATACAGCGTGTGGCACACAATGGACGTTTGCTGGTGGATGCCGCAGTCCTCTATCAAGAATTCGACTCTCGTATCCTTTCTCTAGGGCTCTCGTGCTTCTTCGCCACGCAAGGCCTCTCAACAGTACTCTCACATCTGCGTGGGCACTTTTCCTTCACAGCTGATCATATTCCACATTGACACCAGAAGGACATTACTCACAGCAGCCTCGCTGCATGCTCCAGTGGTAAAGCACCCCTCGCTCCGAACGGGGGCAGCGTCGTCCTCCCAAGAAGCACACACACGTCAATTCTTGAGCAGAGACATCCACTCCAGGACGCCGACACCGTAGCAGACACACCGTTCAGCGTTCGCGCCGCTTCGGCCGACACGACTTTTTTTATGTGAGTACTGCACTTTTCGGTTTCTCCTCAGCAGGAGAACACAGACGACTAGACAGCTTCTGCGTTCTCTCTTTTCCGAAGAACAACACCCTTCTCGATCTCGCTTCCTACGTTGCCGCCGCACGAGCAATCAGCACGATGATACATGCCCAGATTTTCGATGTAGCGCCTCTATCTCCGCTCCTTTTCGACATTGTCGTTGTCGGGGGTCAAGAGACTCTCGACGAATACGGGGCCTTATACTGCAATACACGCCTGAGCAACACGTTCACATTGAATTTTTCAACGTTCGGTAAGTACAAAATATTGTGTTTTTGTATTGAGTCCGCCGACAGCCGTGAAATGGTGGCCTGGCCTTACGCGTTCTTGTACGTGCGAGTGTCTCACCAGGAATTCACTCTAAACGTGTTCGAGGTGCGGATTTCACGCACTGCCTCGGCATGACCTTGAGACCCACACGCGTCAACGCCTTTGTTTCTGGTCCGTAGGTCAATACGGCACCACGGCACGAGGCCAACGCCTTCTCTTTAGTGTGCCTGTTGCGTTGTCCCGAGTTTCGCTCAGGCCAGTATTTCCGTTGCACTGGTACTGAGGACTTTCTATTTGCTCGCCTACAAGAAGCCCTTGAATCGTGAAATCAACTGGTCTCCTTTATATTGTGGTAAGCACTACAATTGCCACGCAGTTCGACGCCGGCGGTGACTTCTTCTGAACGCCAAACACTCTTTCAGTACTACGTAGATCTTCCACATACGATTTCACAATTCCATTCGTCGCACTCTGGAATGATCTCCATGCAATTACTTGTCGATTGCCGAAACGGTGGTCGCTTCTATCGACAACGGGGCATGTTCCTGAATCTTCAGCTAATGGCAGACCACTGTTTTGCAGTGGATAACGCATCCGTTGGCCCGGTGGGGTTGAACGGCGTGACGTAACCCGACCCCGCACTTCACGTTTGCCATTTCTTCTCCGCAAACCCCTGACCATGCATCAGTAGACTATACCTGGCGAACAGGCTGGAGGCGAAGTAAAGGCTTGTGCGCCCCCCAAACCCCCTTCCGCCACTTCGCCGCAAGACCCCCTCCCCAGGTAACTCCTAGACCCTTCCCACGCTCTGGACATAATTTCGAGGGAAGGCTGAGGTGTGACTGAAAGTTCTGCTTCAATTGGCAGCGACCCTGCTGTAGCATAGCAGAACGAAGATCGACGCCTTCTTCAGATTTCTTTTGCTGGCCTCTGTCAGAGATCTGCTGCGGCTGGGGCGACCCGTCGCTACAGCGCGCGCAGAGCTTGTGCAACGTCCATCCTACCCCAGCTAACGCCAAACGACGTGGAGGTGGTGTCTGGCAGACTTTTGAGAATTAAGGGCTGAAGGCGAGATAGGTGTCCCCCATAAAGTATCGAGTAGCCGTTGTACTCGCCCGCTTTGCGCCCTCTGTCGCTGCCGCCGTCCAGCTGCACATGCTACTCCCATATACTTCAGCGAATCAACGTTTTCTTTGTTGCTGAACACTGCGTACGCACCGGGTTCTCTGCGTTCGTTCCCCAACAAGAAGTGACGGAATTTCACACATCTAGTCAAAACATCGTTTATGTGCTCCCGTCGTCTGTTCCCCGATTTCAACGGCCGCTCAGAATTCAGACCACAAGCGGCTCACGAATAATCCTTAGTTTGTCGAGGTTGCAGACATGATTCGCGTGTTTAAAGCTCGTGTTCTTTCTCCAGTGCCCACGCGCTCCTGCTTGATGCCCGCTCGCACGGAACGGTCCCTACAACGGTGCACAAACGTTCCATCCTGATCAGAACCTTTACCAAAGGTATGCCAGGAGTACATTTTTCACAACGCCTTTGCCGAACGGCAACGTTGATGAAAACGTTCGTCGGAGAAGACGACGCAAAAAACTATTCTCCTCGCAAGCACACCCACTTTTCCCCAGTGCAGATCCGCGCCCGAAAACGCAGTGATGCCGCGAGTGACCCCTTGCGGCGCCGCCGTACCGTTTTTCCTGTCCACCGTGGGAGGACGTTTTTCCTTGTACACATCTCGAATACGCCGCTCCTCCGCAAAACATTCCGGTTGACTGCACTCTTTTGCGTTATTAGCAGTCTGCGGGCGTAGCCGACGCAAAAATACCTGCGTGCATTCGTTTTTTGTATACGAATATCACTGTCGTTCTCACTTCCTGCAGGAGCAAGCAGCACAATGACGGCTGCCGGCTCGTTCTTCTCAAGGTTCTTGGATCACCGTTTCGAGGAATAAAAGCCTTTCGGAGGCACGGGATTTCCGTTCGTTAGGTCGGACTCAGCAGCAAATCACTGCACTTTTATCAATAGCGTATGCGTCCCACCTCCCAGTTTTAACATCTCAGTTCCGAACAGCTGTGCCCTGCTACCCACCCCCATCGATCGCCCCTGCATATACAAGGGATACGCCAGCGGTACACCAGAGACATTACGCGTGCAAGATTTTACGGGAACTCCAAGAGCAACGCTGGGGAATGGATGCGTTGTGACTTCCCTCCCTGCTCCTCGGCTCAATATTCGACCAGTAGTTCATGCGAGCCTCTGGTCTGTTAGAATGTAAATAACGGCGTGACTTCGGATCCCACTTCAGACGAAGACCATATTGAGATGACACGCCCCGTTTTACTGATCAAGACTGGTATCCATTTGGTATGGCGCACCCGACTAAGCTGCCGTACGATCCTGCGTACACTTCATTGAGCAAAAGGTATCTCACCAGTTCTGCTGCCGAAGACTAGCTCCGCGTAAACACCACGTTCAATCCAGAAATCCCCTAGACCATCTCCCTGCCACTGAGCCTGCTGACTCCTGGTTTCTGAAGCCCAGATAGCAAACCACTCTCTGTCAAGTTCCAACCAGCGTCGACACGCACATCTAGAGGACAAAGAATTCAGTGCGCCTGTGCCCCCAAACAGCCGCACGGAACCCAGTGTCACACTTCACACTCTCCGCACCCACCTCCCGTGAAACGCTTGAAGATATCATTATAGACGAAACTCCGCGAAGGGCATCTCCGCAACACAAAACGGTGTCTTCTCCACCACAGGATTTTCCGAGTATATAAAGCGCACGTTTCCAAAGGCGTTATACTTCCTCTTCGTGGAAACAAATCAGGTGTGTCCTGCTGTTTCGAACAACGTCGCTGCTGCTGCGGTGGACAAACAAATTTTTCCACCACCTGTTTCACAGCTTTTCTTACTCGTTGCGAGCCGAGCTCCGATTACAAAGGCAAATTGTGTCGGCTCTCCAGTAGGCTTCCCCTGCGTCGAACTTAATGTGTTTTCCTCACCGGCGGCTCAGTCGAAAATGTAAATTCCTAGCAGGTAGGTAACCGAGGGCACTGGTAGTCCCCGCGCGGTATACAGTGTCGCGCTTTACTCTAGAAGTAGTTTGTGAGACATCGGACAAAAGACACCCACATCTCTCGACTCGTATATCCTTCTCTCAACCTTCAACCTTTTCTGGATGTTCGCTCCACGTCCCTTGTCACTGTCCGAAATTAGTTCCCGAAGATACGCCGATGTAATCCGCTATTTCCGAAGGTCTGGCCAACGCACAGGGTCCTCCCAAATCGGTTCCACCCCCGAAATGACGTCCTTATGCGCTGCTATCTGCAATAACCGTGTTCGCCGCATGTAATCTGTTCACCCAGCCAGTCTGTGGTCATAAGCGATATGGGACGCAGCTTCTGGAAACACCCTCAAGTCCGAGTTTGCAGCCCCAGTGTGGCGGTTGAAACCACAGCTTCTCCTGCCTCTGCTCTCGTTCATCCGTCCAACCCAAGGCCGCCGGATAACGTTCTCAAGTCTGTGCGTGCGACGTCCCTCCAGAAATGAATATTTCTCCAATACACATCAGCGGTACATACCCCACAGGGAAAACGTTGCACGGATCCCGTATATCCGGTATCCGCTGGCTGTAACCGAGCGCAAAACCCACACTCCCCGGCAACAAATTCCCGGGGCAGAACTCCGGTCTATGGAGCGCTGTATCGGAGATGCGAACGCATTGTGATGCCTTTTCCTCTACGTTTTGCAACCCCGTCAAGACATTATCTCCTAGCATACGTTCGAACTGCGAGAATTTCTCCCGAAACCTTCACGTACCCCGCTCCCGTCGCTTGATTCTCAGCACGTGGACAGAGCCTACAAAACCAGTTCTACCGGAGTTCGTTTTCCGAATACGAATATTCTTGTTGCTCTCGCACATTACGGTCACTCACCACAAAGCCGGCTGCTCAGTCTTCCGATCAACAGTCTCCTTCTTTGCTTCGTTCGCGACTTACCCGTCTCAGCGGATCACAACCGCCTCCACAAATGCGACTTTACCATGCAGCGCAGCGCACCCGAGCAGCAGATCTATATGACATTAGTCAGCCAACTGTACATGCCAAATATTCGCTTTGAGCTCTCATTATCGAACAGCCCTACCCTATCGCCCTACCCGCCGATAGACTGGATATGTCATGTCCTCAGCAGGTAGCCACTTCAAGCATATTGCAGATGGGGGTTCTACACACCCGTCGAGCCCGAGTTTGAAGATGACGCGCTCCAGCGACCCCGCTGCTAGTTTCTGGTTCAGTGTAACTGCAACGCGCGAAGTCAACGTCACCTTTTCAATGTGACACTGGTGTTGTTTCGAATTTCGCGCAAACGAGCGTCTCCGCCCTTTTGATCTTGGAGTGTCTCTCTTTGCTCGCGCACTTGAAGAACTCGATTCGACCAATTCTGCTACCACACCTACGCTTCAACGAGTAAAACATAGTCCAACAGTTTCGTAGTCAACAGCCAACATCTATGAAACAAAACAGCCTTCTTCGAAGTCTTCTGAATCACGTGTAGACGGTTGAGCCTACTGGAACCGTCTTCCTGCGTACCTCAGGTGTAATTGCTCGTGAAATTCTCGGTCTGCTTTCTCCTCAATCTACAACGATACTTGTTCGGTGAAGCTGCAGTCAGCGTGGGACACAGGGTTTTGATCAAACAAAAACCAGTTGCATCTGAGCTTGCCAACAACTACGCGACGCCCAACGCCACAACTTACGAATTCTACAACCTCTCTCTTTACAGGCCGGACTACGTCTCAATACATCAAATCCGGCAAACAGGATCTCGTCATCATAGAATAATGCGCGCGCGACATACGGTTTCCGCTTCTGTGTGACGTGTGTTATCACAGTTTATGTGCGCTACTGCCCTGAGCAGCGTGCCTGTGCAGCTGCGATGAAAGACGAAATCGAGTCGCATCTTCTCTCAGAGCCTGCTGTCCCAGCGACCTCAGAATGTTCAATCGCAATCCACGGCTTGCAAAATTTCCACACGGCGTTTCCTGCCTCAAGCAGACTATGCGAACGCCCAGGTCGCTGAGTGCAGATTGGGAGCTTCTACCTGAGAGACCGGGACGAACATCGTGGAAGCGCTCACTGAAGACAGAACCGTTCTCTGCTGTAGGCGTAATGAATGAAAAGCTGCACGCAAGACAGATCTCCCTGGACTGAAATCGCGCTGCCACCGTTCTAGTAAGCATTCTCTGCGCCTACCACACATTGTCGGCACCCAGACCCCAAAGACATGCATATTCATTTCGATGCGACGGCAAGTGTGACGAATGCACAGTTCTCCCAATTCACCCGTCGCCGTATTATAAGCTCCTTCCAGCCTGCTACTCAGAATACAAGTACCTGCCTCGTCGGCTATGCTTACACATGCAATCCGTATCCATACGGCGGACGGCGTGTGACTCACAATGACAGTTTCGTGGCCGATGTCGCAACTGTTTCGACGGGGATCGCACTTCACGCCCTTCTTCAACTCTCACCTCCTCCTGTCCCCACCAAGGTTGCCCGATAATGCTTTCTCCGCTGGAGGTTGATCTTTTTCGCAGAACCGAAGCTCTCCCAAATAGATATCAGAGACGAAAATTCCACAGCAACAATGCGACGTGATCCAGAAAATATGTATTTGTCGGTTGGGACTGACGACAAAGTCGTACTCCCTAGCAAATACACCTATGGTAATCTTTATGCAGAGGGTTGCCACCGAGAGCCACGGTATTGGAACCCACACACCATTCGACGCCTTTTTTTCGTTTTTGGTCCCTCTGGATACAACTGCCGTTTGTGTACACACTCGGACTACCAACCACCTCGGCGAAACCCTCGCGTTTTTTGCTCACGTCGCTTATCCCTCAGCAGGTGGACACGGCCATGAATCCATCCCCACCTGCTCTCATTTTCAATGTATGGATGCCCTTCTTGTTCTCCCCCGTTAAGTGGTACCTCACGAGAGCTCAGCTCATCAACAGTTGCCAAGCCTCCCTATTTGCCGTCTCTTTCTCAACAGCGTCCCAGCATTCTTGTCCTCTGGGAACCGAAATAGCCTCAAGGAAGACTGTGTGTCGTGCGGAGCAACATGCCGGAACAGCAAATCTATAGAACATTACGCAATTACCTGTAAGCACCTTAAATTCTGTTAAACGTCTCAATTTTGAATACCCGGTTCTTACTTGCCTCGATGCCGAGGGTCCTTGATACGCGGGGCTCTCATCAGCAGTCCATTCGGAAAGCGTTTCAGGTGCGCGGTTGGCGCATTGTCCACAAGCAACTTTGGGGTCGACATGAGTCAGCGGCGCTGGTTCTGGATTTTGGATCAATATAACAGCTCACGACAGCGACACACTTTTTCTATTGTAGTCTGAGGGCTGTTTCGGATTCCGCCCTCGTGGGCATCTGCATGGTAGCTCTCGACGACCCTCACTTGGATCACATACAACAAGCGCACGAATGGAACAATCGACCAACTTCATTTCCCTTACTGAAACATTTCTCACCAGTAACAGAGGAGGCTACTTCCTGGCATAAACCACCTGGGCACAGAGAGTCCATTCGGGAAAACGTGGTGTGTAATTGTTGACTACCAAGTCTGCTCCCTCTCTAAATGACTGCGAACTGGGTTCGCTCAATCTGTGATCCGTACCAGGCACATGGATGCCGCCGACGACACACGGAACCTGATGCCACACTAAGGGATGCCCGTAAACTCTCTTCTGTAACAATACCACGACGCCCATCAGTAGGTGGCATAGGAAAAAGGGCCGCGACGCGATAAAGGGTCGTTTTCACACGTGCCCTCTTTGTAGCCCGACACGACGCGATGAAAGGTCGCTTCCAGATGTGCCGTCTTTGTAGCGCGCCAGGACGCGATAAAAGCTCGTTTTCACACATGCCCCCTTTGTAACATGTATCTTCTATAATATCTGGTGGTGCGTTTCTCCGCCATCGCATCGGAGTTATGTATAGAAATCTGCTCCTCTGAACAGCAGCCTTTTGTAGCTGCAAGGTAGAACAAAAACAGCGCGGCATTTTCTTGGGGGTCAAGCTTATGATCTTCGGTGGAAGCTCTTATGCTCAAAGCAGGCTTCACCAGTTTTCGAGTCGACTCTTGACACTGCAGACACACCCTGTTCCGCCTCCACTCTAACGCAGGTAAGTCAGCCAAAGTCCGGTGTTCCTAGCACAGAGGTCAAGATTTGTTCTGGCGGGACACGTACTAGTGATGGTTTTGTCCTCTTCTTGGACTCGTTGTGACTGCGACGGCAAGAGGGATCTCTTTCGACTTCCGTCCTCCCGGAATATTTCACGCAAACACTGTTTGATTTGGCTCCGCCTCGTGTGCCATGGTTGACTGCTCCCTGAACCATGCCTATTAATTCCAATATATCCGCAGCCCCCTGTCGCACGGCGTCCGTACGCTTCAGATCTCACTAAAGGTAGGCTTTTGCCACACTACTACGCAGAACGCCGGAAATGATCTCCTGTGATCTTTTCACAGTGTGCTGCTGTAGCCAGCAGGTAACTCACAATGAACTTTTGGTGCGTCGATGTCGCGTATACGTCAAAGCTCATCTCCCTTCTCCAGCACTCACTTGCTCCTGCCCCCTTCGAGGCTGCGAGACGATTCTCTCGCGTATGTGCGTCCAGCTACTCTCAAGACTGAAATCTCTCCCGAAAAAGATATCAGGGACATATATCATCGCACCTATGTTGCGGGGTCCCAGTAGTACATTAGGGGCCGATCGAGAAGGGGCGTAAGGCCGAGCTCTTCGGAAACACCCCTGCTGCAGTCCACGTGCACACACCAACTCTACGGCACCCCCACGCCCGAAACAACAAATCATTGGACGCTTTCTTCTCGTTTCTGGTGTTCCCTAAAGCACAGATTGTTTCCTTCCACGCACCTGAAGTACCGCAGTTTTCCGAGAAATCATTGTAGATGCTGCTTGTGTGGTTTCTTCTTCAGCCGCTTGACACGGCCGGCAAGGTGCCTGCAGGCACTCTCTTTTAGAATACAAATATTCCTATTTCCCTCACTTTCTGTATTATCCCAGCAGAGCATTCACCGCAACGACAATTGTGCAGTATTCCGCTCTAACTTGGGCACCGTTTTGTTAGTGCTGTTTTGGGAGAAGGAGCACCTCCTCGACGGACACAGAATTTCACAGGGAAAAAAAAGTACGCCCCGACAACATACGGAACTCACAGAACTACGCGAAATCTGCGCACAACCGTTTCGACTTAATGTCTCAACTTCAAACAACCGTTCACCACGGACACCGCAGGAACAGTTTCAGCAAGTGCAACGGATCCGTTGTTGCCCCATTCGCCGTGCAAGTTCTATGTAGCATCCATGGTTCGCGTGTAAACAGGTGGGGGTTCTCGCTCTCGTGTCGGGCGTCTGATGTCTTAACGGCTCACACTGCGGTTGTCCCAAAGAACGACAACATTTGCATCATATCTGTTCTTGCTGCAAAAAAGCACATTCCTTGAACCTTCACGCCTGCGCTCCATTGAGTTGACAACTTTCCATTCGCCTTCCTTGACCGTGCACACGAATCAAACAGTATGCCTCCCCTGTATGCTGCCCACTAGGTGAACAATAAACATCCTTTTTGACGCTGACGGCTAATTCCGCCTGCGCACCACGGTCCTTCCCAAAAAGCCACTGGATCTTTTATAGGCTGTTCAGTCAACCTTTCGCCATTTGGGACACACTCTGTGCTATGGGAAGCCACTGTCCAACTCTCATCGCCTTTCGAATCCCTACGAAATGCTTTCGGTCAACCAGCGGTCATCGCTGAATACAAGTCTAATCGGCAGTAGGAGTTGTCGTAGACTCTGGTGCATCCAAATTCTTCATCGCCCTCTCTCTGCAACCTCCTCGGAAACGCCTGAACGCACACGAATAGGATGCGCCCTGGAACGCAGTCTTGACATCATCCAAACCCGTGCCCCACACCACAAGTTCTTCCACGCTATCCTATCGTGCCATTTCTCAAATGTCTACTGGTTCCGTCTTACGAAGTTGGATTTGAAAAATGCTGGCTATCACGCTGCCCTGAACAACCCCCCGGTTGTCTCTGCAACAAGAGGAGACAGAGCAACGTCAGCCCCAGAACCCAACGTACTAGCTTCCATGGGTGGTGTGATGCCGAGTGCACGACCGTGTATCATTTCCAGCCATTTCTTCAAACCCAGACTCTGCAGAACGCCCGCTTTAGCCCGGTTCGTTCAGTCGACACTCGAGGTTCCCAGTGGACAGGCCAAGATGAACTTCGCGGGAACGGGGTAATGCCCTGATAGTTCTCTACTCGTCGTAATGCCTACGACAGGACATACAGCTATCGTTCCACTGGTCTACTCCCGCAATATTCCAAGGATACGCTCTGAGCCCAATCCCTCCGTCTTCTGTGACTGAGATCACCTAACTCCTTGAGACGTGCCATATGATTTGGTGTGTTCGCAGGCCTCGCCGACCCGCAGCGTTCTCCCAGGCCGTCCTTCATCTTGAAATAATATCCTTTCACAATCATAAGCAGAGCATCAGCAGATGCCTCGCGTGTTCTGTTCACGCACTCTGACAGTGGCCTCGATCCAGATGCCGTGTAGGTCACAGAACACTCTTACTACGCTAATGTCGAAGCGTGATCTGGTGACGCGTTCTGAGAGTAGACTCGAGCCAGATGCCATGTAGACTACAGATAATTCTTAGTTCGCCAATGTCGTAACCACCAAAGATTAAACTTCAAGTCCCTTTTCCAGGGCTCACGGGCTCACTTCCAACTGGTCGAAGCAAGTCAGCTCGAAAAGGTCCTCATTTTTGTGCGTCGACATTCCTGACTACCAATCTTTACGAAAGAGATATCAAAGAGAAATTTCCCACAGCGACTGCAGCAGTGATGACACGCATCCACCGGCACCGCTGCTGAGACCGTCCTCTCTCAAGGCACACAAACGGCACTTCAACCGGGGAGCCCCGCATCACACCACGCCGACGCCGGAACGACAACATCATCCGTCGCTTTTGTCTCGTATTGCATGTCAACGTAGGCAGGAGTTGTTTCCATGTACAGAGTTACGAAAATGCCACATTTTCCGGGAGCGAGTAAAGTATTATTCTCGATTTGCTTCATTTGAAATTTGGCCACAGCCGACGGAACAACGTCTGCATATTTTTGTCTCTGGGCTCCGAGCACCCTGTTTCTCCCCCTGGCGAATTGTCCCCCGTGAGCATCCAACCCAATGACACCTGACCAGTATCTCGCAATACAATCGCATTCACTGCATTTTTAAAACGTCGGCGTTCTCCGGGAACCCGCGCGGACACAGATTATCGTATCGCCCCCGCCCGTCCCAGCAGCGACGCCGACGATATTACTCTGTGACTTTTGCATAACTTCTTTTAGTTTTAATCTCAGCTCCGCGGGACCGTGCTCAAATGCACACCCTGCTGGTTGTTCTTTAGTGCGCAAGGAGCCTTTAAGCGGTCCAAGCAAAACGGTTACATACACACGTTGTGCGCTTCATCCAGGCGCATGCTTAGGACCCGCTCTGTCTTCACTTACTTCCGCACTCCCTCGAACAGTATACAAGCAGGTTGTGCGAGAGGAAAGACACCAAGAATGACAAAGGCTGTATTTTCTCGGACTCGCCCTCAGGTGGGCATCGGGTTGAGTTTTCACGCCTTCGCTCCGCTAATCTTTGACGACCATCCACCCGAATCCCGCCGCGTGTTTAGACGCTGCCAGGTCCATTCTGGCAGAGCTGACTCAGTCGGAACTGGAAGTTTTAGGCAGGGACACCGAGGTACGGTGTGGAAATAGGCGTGCTGAAACCTGGATATTGCTCTAGTTTTGAGGCAAGGCAATTCTTTGGTTCTCCTCTCCTCCCAACATTTGGAACAAGCACTCTGTGCTCCTGCTCCAAGTTATACGTAACTCTCAGCATCTAGCTGCATGGGAAATGCCTATACCAGCAATTTCTCTCCAGCGCACGGCGCTCTCCCAAGTGGTTCTCTTACCATGATGTAACCTCTTCTTCACATACCCCTTTCAGAAATCCAATAGGTGTCTTTCCTAGTCTGGCCACGCATCCGACAGCGGCCACCACCCAGCAGGCATAAAAAAAAATCTTAGCTTGCCAACGTTGCAGCCATCTGGCAGGGGTTCAGAACATCGGATTTTCTTCCAGTGTTTACTTCCTCCTGTTGAGTTCAAGGTCGCTGGACAATGCTCTCACGTCTGGGCGTGCACCCTTCCTGCAGAACTGAACCTTTGTCAAACGGATATAAGGGGAGCACTTCTCACAATTCCCACGCTACAAGGTTCCAGTAACTCCCCAGAGACGGCGCTCAAATTTGTCCCCTCCGCAATTACGCCTACGGCACTTTCTTTGCAAAACTCCCCATTAGGCCACGCCGGCGCCAGAACAACCATACCTTCTGACGTCTCTTTTTAGCTCCTCATGCCCACCAAGGCAGCATCTTTTTTTCTCCACATACTGGTGAAATATCGCATCTCTCCGGGAATGACACATGTATCCTCCCCACTTCAACTCTCCGTCAGCCTGCGAAATTGCGTCTGCAGGTCTTGGCCTTAAGAATGCAAGAGCCGCGGTCGTCCTCATTTGCAAAATTGTCCCGGACGAGTTACCAGCACAACGACGGCATCCTGCTCTCCTGATGTATCGTTTCGTTCCCCCCATATTTCGGCACCAGGGTGTTCGGGGAATCAGGGCCTCTGTGATGAACAGGATTTACGGGACACGCCTACGCCTCAGGAAATCATCAGACACAAACGTCAACGACGCGTACGTCAGAGGTTTCGTTTTAGTATATCAGTTCCGAAAAAGCCTATAATACGGCCCACGGAACCGACTCTTCCTCGTGACATGACGTACCGTCCAGCGTTTCATCAGAAACGTGTGACAACCGCAAGCTCTGCGGACGGCCCAGACCCAGCCGCAGCAGCAGCGTGCGTCCGCGCTCATGTATCCGGCGTACTGTGTAATACTTTAAAGTACCAGAGCGCCTGAGCACTCACCGGATGAACCCTGCCGTATTCTTTCTGATCCTGCCAGAACCGGTCAACACAGTGACCTTCCACACCTTATTTTCTTCTTCTCTGGCAGCGTTTTACCTGTTTCGGCACCTCGCAGGCTCAAATCCAGCATTGCATCAACCCCGCAGACGCTTCTTTGACGACCTGCAGTCCACTTCAACACCAAAGACTATCTTCAACAAAATATCGAACTCTCTCCCAAAGCCAACTAGACACCCATTGAGTTATTCATTCTAGTATTTCTGTACATAATAAAAGGAGACGTCTTACCAATCTGCACCAGACGCCCGGCACCCACCTTTAATCGACGACTCACCAACTGCACGTCAGCTGCTGAACAACCTCATGAACCCCATTTCCACGTTCACGCTCCAGTTACTGAAATATGGAACACGCAACAAGGGAAAAACCCTAGTTTTTCAACCGCCTCATGACAACAGCCAAACTGATACCAGCATCTCTTTAGCTTATTTCGTTCCAAAAGTCAGGTAGCCGCTTCCAACGAAATCGTACTAGACAGACGCTGAACATCCTGCAGCCCTGTACAGGGTTTATGCTAGAGGTGCCATAAAAGGAAATAGTACAGCAGCTGCGCCAGAGCTTACCTTACTAGCTGCTTTCAGACCCTTGCGCGTCACAACGTATCCGGCTTTTCTAGGACACGGAGAGTGTGTGCGACTCGTTTTTATTCTGAGCGACTGCGTCAAATTTGAAGGTTTCCAGCGGGCAGCCCGAGACTTGCTTCGGGGATGCTTGAGCAGAAAGGAGGACCCTTCGGCACTCCCGTCGTAAAATGTGTAGCACTTAAGGAAAGTCAGGCGCGAAACGTGTAGCACTCAAGTGGAGCCAGGTGCCCTACGACTGCCCTCTCCCCGCAACACTTCAAGTAGATCTTCCGTGCTCCCGTTCCGCGTCTCCTGATCCTGTCGACACCTGACTGCCTAAAACATTCCCCATCCTATAGAGCAGCAGCAGCAGCAGGTTTCACCAGTTTAAAGTGCTACATCGGTTCAGGTCTGACCGTAAAGTAACGTTCGTTTATACTCTTACTCCGAACATCAATGTGTGCCTCTCACGACCTGCGTAAGCGTCAAAATCGTGCCCATAAGACACAACGCATGTCAGCCACATAGACTCCGGAGACTTCCCACGTCACGACGTTCTCGCGAACGTCACAACATTACGTTCTTTCTGTTGTCCTCCCACGTTCCTGTTCGTCGTGAGTCAGCGCCGCAACGTTCCCACACCTCTCCACGCACTACATCGTCATCACAGTACCATTACCCTAAAAGGTATCAAAAGGGCCTTCCTTACATCGGCGATGCTGCATGATTACAACAACGCAGGCAGTCCTAGGACTGGAGAGAACACAAGCGCTTTGTTCTCATACATGCGTCACTCCTTATGCAGAACTTTGCCCCCAGAAACAGGCTTGCAATTCTTTTTCTCGCAACTCCTGTATCCGACGCACGGGCTGTCATTTTGACATATTTAACATGTCTGTCCGACGCATTTATATGTGTCGCTCATCTCGCGTTTCACTTATTCGGTGGATGCAGCCGACAAAACATTACCTGCTTGCATTCTCATTGTCCCCCAGAGGCAGCCACTAAAATACGGCATCCTCCCAGCTTCCTGCTGTGGTCTACCTGCGCCACACACCGTTCAGCATTTCCGTACGGTTAGCGCCCCCTCGACGAATACGGATTCTCTTATCTGGCAATACAGGTCAGGGGTGAATCTAATTGAAATCACCTAAGATACACACGTACTCGCTTGCCATATTGTCGTCTGACGTTCGAATACCGTTACGTATCGCCCGCCTCGCCAACCGAGGCTCTTATTCCTTGGTCGTGGCACGAACTAGGTAATCCACCGATCGTTTCGTTGTGCGTACAAATCGAATACGTTCTCTGTCACCCTCTGCTACTCAGTGTGTGCAAACACGTCGCCCAATCCAGGTTCAGGCTGACGACGGTAGTATCATTACTGATTCCGCCTCAGAGGGACGCTTGCTTGCGCTTCAACGACTCTGCCTTCTTGCGTGCCTTCTTGCATTTGACCCGGCTTCGCCTGCTCTTGGACACCACGAGCTTGGTTTAAGCGGTGCTCCTCCTCTGTAGGCTCCTCTCTTGGTAAGGCCACAACGCTTGTCTTTGACGACGAAATAATCTTCGAGAACCCCCCACTATCTCCTCGCCAGACGCAAGGTGCTAGTAGTTCAACCGCTCAAAGTTGTTCACGTGTCCGTTCTTTATTGCTTCATTACTGATATCTCCTCAAGTGGGTCCCTGCGTCAGGGGGAGTGACTGTCAGGTGCGACAAGCGCCTCAGGCGCTTACGGGCACCAGGCGGTTAATGAGAAAATGTACTTCTTTCGTGGACATAAAGTGCGACGTCAACATTCAGGTTTTCAAAGCCCACAGAGACTCCTACGTGCACCAATCTTCCACCCGATGGTGTGGTACCAATCTGTGCTGGTCTACAGTCCATTTTCGCTCTTCAAACGCAGGACATCCGCAATGAACACACTTCTCATTTTACGCCTTCCGCACCGTCCTCCCGTATATCGACAGAAAAGGCAAACAATACAACCGTAGACAGCTGCAGCCACGTGCAGCTCTCATGACGCTTTTACATTTCTCCGTCCTATTCACGTTTCTCACGTGTGGTGATCACCGTCTACGCGGGAGTCGCTTTTCACAGCACAAGGCAGCACGTTTTACTTCGACTACTGTCAGGATCCCAGCGACCGTCTGCTGCTTTCTCTGTAGCGGTAAGCGAGAAAATGTGGCATTAACATTCTAGCTTCTCTTACTTCTTGCCGTCGGCGTTTTGATTTCCAACGCGTGGGTCGCGTTTTCGACCGCGTAGATAGCTTCAGCGGAGCCATAGAAGCACTCCTGCAGCTTCCTCACGTGAACTGCTTTCAAAACCCATCAAGAATTTCACACATTGCAAACTGATCATGCGCGCTGCTCCGGCAATATTCCAGTAGTTGTTGTTTTGCGCAGTTGGACCTTACCTGTCTACCGCTGTTGCCACCCCTCCTCAGCGCAGCCTTCCAGGTGTGCTCTATCTCCTTAAAAAACCGCAACCAACCGTAATTCGTTAATTATCGAATCTTCTCTTCTATTAGAGGCCTTCACACGGAGGACGTCAAACATTTTCCGCTTTCGTTCACTCCGACTCCATGTTAGACACGTTCAACACCTGAACTGACACGCACATGTGTCCCCCAGCTACGCTGACATCGCGTCTTCCGGTGCTTGGGAAATTCCGTATTCCCCAAACGGCAACGCAGTTCCAGATGCCTTTCAACCGTACTAGTATACAGCAAGCAAGTCAGCAGCTACCTCCGGCAGGTCTACCAACAGCGACTTCGGCCTCGCAGTCTCTGTGCTCTGAACACTACGCCGCCCAGAGTTGAGTCCCTTGTCACCTCTGATTTATTGCTGTTGGACAGATTGATTTCGACACGTCAGCCTGCATCTTGCTGCATCTTGTGCCGCCGACATTGTCTTCACTCGATTGCTTAGTGCACCGTTCTTATCCTGCTAGCAGCCGAGAAGGACAGCTAGCATGCATAGACCTTTACACAGTACAACGCTCGCTGAGGGATCTTAGACACTTTCATAGCCTCTGTGCAGAACCACATATTACGGATATCCATGTGCGTATAATTCTGCTCACAAGTCACTGGTGACTTGGATTCAACAGAACTCTGGTGTACAGAAGACGTGTCGCGCCTGTCCGCCATTCAGGAGCGACTTCGCAGGATCACGTTGTAGCCACGTCTCCCTTGGCAGCGGCACACCTACAAGAATGTGTCCGAATAAATTCAGACTGGGCAAGCGGATGCTCAACCGTACAACGTGAGTTACCCATACCCATTCCATAGAGCCCAGCTGCAGATTCCCGAAAAGCGGTCTTTCCGAGAAGGGCTCACTATGCTGTACCGAATTGCAGACGCTGACGCTGGTACCCACGCCTGCAGTCATGTCAACAACTCAACCCGAAACCTGGAGCATCTGCCGCAGCTTTTCTGACTGATGTCTCCTTTCAGCTCATGTAAAAAGAGGTAAAGAGAGTCAAATCTTCCCTCTTCTTGAAGCCACGGCATCTGTCAGCTTGTTTCAGCCATGAACAAAACCACAGACAGCACACTGAGACGCTCTCTGTGGTGGCCAGTCGGTCTCAACAAAAGTTCAAAAAATTCTTCTTTGATGCACACGCTCTCCTTCGCACCCGTTTGTCAAACTGAAGTCTAGTTCTCGTGCACTGAATCCCCACGTTATAACACGTTGAATACGGCATTCAAGCGCACGCCTGACGCGAAGCTGTTCCCTGGATTTTCATGGTCTACTACAGAAGACTACTAGCCAGGTAATGCGACAACGCAAGGTTTTACGGACAATTTGCTCGCCAGGTGCCGAGTGTTGTCTTAGGCTCTCCATTCTCGTCGAGTACCCAAACGTAACGTACCAGGGTGCGACTGCGTGTTGGTGCGTCCCCACAACATTGATAGACGTGCCTTTCCTGGGTGTGGCCTGACGCCTCATCAAATTATGTCGTTAAACTCTTTGTCAGCGTGAAGTGTGAATTGCAGCCAAACCACCGGTATACGGCCAACCAGAAACTACTCCGTGAAGGGAGGGCTTTTTGAGCACTGCTTGCTGTTAGCGAAATATCGCTTCAAAGCGGCCTGTTGGGGACGCTCCCTGTCCCTTGTTTAAGAAAGGCGTCTGACGCTGACTGCAGAAATTCTCTGAGCCACACAGTCCTGCGTCACTAACTACCTTTCCCCATATGCATGCAAAGTGTTACCCTGCCCGTACTTCCTGTCGAGCACGGTCAGCAGCACAGGTTGTACGATTGTCATCTCTCGCCTCTAAAGACGACACAGTAACCTTTAGGCATCTTGCGTTTAATTGATACCTGCATTTGTACGCAAGTGAAGTGCATGTGAGAATACACCTTTCATCCCGCATCCCGAAACCTGTGGGCATGGCTTGGAATGCTTGAGCAAACAGTGCGATTAAGGACGGACGATCTACGCTCCACCAGTGCCCCTGATTACTCATTCTTCGGCGTCCCCCGTGAGCTTGCTGCGGTATGAGAGGTGTGCACCACCGACATGTCCGAAGTGTGCAGCTGCGAGTAGAGAACGCGTCACCGTGTGATTGTGAGAAGTCAACGCTTCTGCTAAATCTGCCTACCCGCAGGGAGTGCTTGAGGTGTAATCTTCGACAACACGAGTAAATACCGTCTTGTGCAGGTGTGGAAATTTCGTAACAGAGAAAGCGTGCCTCGTTCTCTTCAGTTTTGTGACAACCACACTACAACGACACTACCAACGGACTGCGAACACACGTCCCTCGTATATTTGCTGCGACTCGTGGAAAATATATCACCAGCGTTTCCGAAGTGTGCCGCTCAAGTGAAAGGATGCGTCACGACGTGATAATGTTGCTACGCTACCGGTTTCACGAGACATGCCAATCTACAGGTTGTCGCTGAGGTACAACTCTGATACTACCTAGAAATACGTGCTTGTGCAAGTGTGAAAGTTTCATTTGGAATCAGTGCGCTTCGCTCTCTTCAGGTTTGTGGACAATCACACTATATTGCCGCTGCGGACGGACCGCCTCCACTTCAACCTGACTGCTCACTAGAGCCATGCTCTTCCCTCGTTAGTGATGTGCAACGCTTCGAGATGCTGTCCCTACCTTATACTGTTCCGGTGGTCAGGTCTACAGAGCCGATCTCTGAAGCATCAGATCTCGCAGCTCGTTTCCTTGCATAGTGCACTGCAGAGATTCTGCACTGTCTGTCCCTGACACAGGTGCCAGAATCAAAATCGACTTTCCTTGTAGGCAGTAGGGTTGCAGAACCGGAAAGGCGCCATTTGCACTGCTGGTATATCTCTACGTTTTGATTGTCTGCGTGTCACTTAAAGACAAACGGAACCTTTTAAGGTCACATGCGTTATTGTGATATTCACAACGTGCACTCGGCCTCCTGTGCTGCGCCGCCGCGTGTGCCAGTCGTGCATTCATCGGAGAGAGCATGCGCTCCAGTTCAAAGCCCTCGCATCCACCGCCCGTGCACACACATCTTGCCTGTCAGCCGCGCCACGCAGAATCATCCTTCTGTTTTTCCGATATACGAATACGCGTTGCCCCCACCATGGGGGTAGTTCACGTGCGGCATTATTTGCCATAAAAACGAACGGGCTGTACAGGCGAGGAAGGCCCTTGGCCAAATTTATACCTATACTCCTTAGTGACTCGATGCCTACCTCCTTCAGGAGTGCTCATCAGATCCTGCACAGCCCTCAAAACAATTATCATTTTGAATCTTGCCACTCTTCTTTTCTGCAGGACTCTTGTTGTGCTCATCGGATGCCACACGCGCCTCCTTACCGCCACCAAATCTGAGTTGCTCCAATTGTGGGTTCATCGAAAAAACGCGTCCACACGCGGAACGTTTTCTCTAGCACTTCCATGAACCGGTCTTTTCCACACTAGAGATTACTTCTCCTGCCTCCGCCACGACAGGGGTCACTGCTTCGTACGCAGTCGTGGCACCAGTATCATCCGTCAGCCATGGCCTTGTATTTCGCATTGACCAAATCCGTGCCTTCTCAGCTGGCTACCGTGTGAAACAGCGTCTGCATGCTTCATTTTTTCATCTCTACGCTGCTCTCTTGCACACTGAAAAGCATTCAATCCCATGGTGCACCTCAGCTCGCAGCTGCTTGAACGGGAAAAGCATCCATCCGAATCAAACAGTACAGCAGGGTTTGAGAGCAATACTAGGTCAGGACGTGCACTAACACAGAATCCGTTTCTCGCAAGCTGGTCTCCGCCCGCTTATGCGTGACACGTTAAGACCATAGCTCTCGCTCGTAGGACGGATTGGGCAACGTTCCGACTGCAAAACGTTTCTCTGCAGTGTACACTGACGGGCCATCTTGGAATTGCGTTCCCGTGTGCTTTCAAATTCCGACCTCTGCTGCTCGCCTCAGCCTGTTAACAATTCACTTCGTGGAGGTTTCTTTCTCCTTGAGCAATACTGTATCACTTTTCAATCCACCTCAGATGGACGTCTTCTTGAGCTGCCATGTCTCCACCTTTTTCTCACCGCAGAGGATTTATCTGATTCCGGTTACCACCCACTCAGCGCGGACTCTTCCTTTCTGGTAGAATTCTCTCGACGAACCATGACCCCACCAATTTCACGGCAAATGAAGACCTTTCTTACTCCAAACCCTTTTCACAGCTCACTGAGGCTTTGATAACAGTTGCAGCCTTCGTCGTCGCTACTGAATCCTATCTGTACCTACTCTGGAGTTCCAAACCCTGCTGCACTCATAACGAAAAAGTGCTTTTCTTGAACGCGCTGCAGGGTCATGAACGCGTCCTTATTACCCCAAGCGTCCAGTGTGGTTGTGTTGTTGATTCACAGCGCGGATCCCAATCTCACATTTGACATGCTCCATCGCCTCCTACCGTTGAATCCACCGGCACCCTATTGAAGCAAAAATGAGGAAGGCAGCGTGAAAGCATAATTTCGTATGTACAGACCCCTGGCGCCTGCGTGATTCTCCTGTGTCTGTACTTCGCAGTAATGCGGTGACCACTTCGTACACAGAGAGGCTCCACTTTTGATGCAAAACCTTGCCTGTTACTCGGCTGAATATCATTCTGGCTTGATCAGCCTCTCTCTGTGGCTGCATTAACGGAAGAGAGAGTACGTATGTGCTTTAACGCGTATATCACTTGCTGCAGTCAGGACTCCCATGCCCCATGCACACGTCGAGGACCTTTCCAGACGGCCCGTCACGCAAACAGACAGTCTGAATAAAATCTAGCACAGACCCACGGAGACTTTTGGGCAGCGCCTGCGGGACCAGGGGCATTTCTCTACTTATAATGCGATGCATCAAGCAATAAAGACAAGACACATCAGCTTCAAGACCCAGTAACCACCAACGATTTCTAGCAAACTCTCAGGTTGCCGGCGCCCGCTTTCCCTGTCATTTGCGTGCCTAGCCTCAAACAGCATGCCTGTTCCAGCCGACATATCAGCGTCCCTTTTCAGCAACAGGGTCCTCGCTTTTCACACCCCAACAAAGCAATATCGTTCCACATTCCTACTTGGAGCAACAACAGGTGCCTCCTGCGTCTTCGGCGCGCAGACACATAAACGCCGTAAGACAGAAGAACTGTGTCATCCAAGGGAGCCTACGACGACCTCGTTTGCAACCCTACAACCAAAGACTAGACGTCAATTCTTGTCCGCAATGCTCATTTGCTTCTGCGCGACCAGATCCCGGCAGAAAACTTCCCAGTTTAAATAACCCTGCATCTTCTTGATGCAGACTGGTTAGGCTCCTTAACAAATTCAGCTCAAAATTCTTGGAAGAGCATAACTACGACGTTTCATAACTGGAGCTCCGGCAAACGTGGGTGCATCCATAGGACTTTCGCTATCGGCAACACATCCAAAGCACTTCGTCCGAAGCGATTTTTTACAAACCAAGCAGGCGCCGAATCAGCTGTAACTGCCCATGCCTTACATCCGCGTCCTGCATGCCGTGGAACAACACGCGCCGCTTCTGACGCGGAAACGTCAGAAGCCGTCGCTGTTCCTGCATCTATCCTTACGGTAGCTCCTAATACTCGCCCACAATCAGGTGCGTATAGGCGAGAAACCCCTGCACGTGTCTTCGCTCTCCACATTCAATTGCCCTTGTGGGCTTATCTCCAACATTCCGCGCGACTTGCCGCTAGCAAGAGATGCTTGTCACGCCATGATTTTACCTTCATTTTCTCGGGGTCCCCTGTGCGTGACCCCGTTTGGGCAACTAGGCCCTCGAAAGTGGACACGAACTAATTCAGCGGCAGATCACGCTGGCGTCACACTGTGACGTGCATCTGTTTTGTGAGGTTAACTTCCCACTTTCACATTGTCCCCACTACATCTGCTGACCCCGCCACCCTGTCCAGTCCTTGCAACGGACATAGTCCGTAGTCCCGTACTCCGAAGCTGTTGCACCTGCAGGTCGCGCGACATTTTCGTGCTGATGAGCTCAACCTCCCAGACCTCCGCTGCCTGTGCTACGTTTCCACATGTTACTGTCACGATGCGAGACGCCGGTGGAGCTGCAGTTGACACAGAGCCACGGAGTCTGCGTCTGGGGAATGCCTGCTTCAACGTGAGCCGTCTGTGTCGAAATTGCTTGACACCCAATCGCTTTTGGACAGCGTGCAGAGATGCCGAGTACCGTGGAGCCTTTGTAGGCCGGGTGGTTCATGAAATCTCTCAACAAATCAAACGGGCGTCCCTTCTAGCTGGGCATTTTCACCACACACCGCTTGGAAGATTCATAAACAGTTTACAATTTCCATCCTCTCCTACGTTACGAAGTTCTCCATAAATCCTCCTCTAATTTGGAGGTTTCTTTCCCCTAAAACACAAAAAAACGCGTTGTTTTGACCTGCAGTCAGAGTGACAGGCATGCCTTATAGGCAACATTTTAGCCCGTCGGTAACGATGTCATTGAATTGCAGGAACAGGGTTGTACGCGGTGGTGGTCAAACTACATTTGAACACGTGGACGGTTGTAGAGCGCACTCATCGTTTTTGTGAATCTCTTTCAACATCTTTGTGCTTGTGCCGTTCGCCTGAGACAGCTACTTCGACCTTGTGTGATTCCCTGCCTTCTCCGGGGTTGCTGTTTCTTCAGAAAGAGGAGGTTCTCGAAAAAGGGTATTCTTCTAGTTCTTCAGTGTGTCTTACAAGCTGCCACCAGAGGTCGCATATTCAATCAACACATATAGAGTATGTCCGGCCCCCTTCTCGCCTGCATCGACACACTCCCGCAGCCTCGATAGGATCAGCTGTTGCGAAATCCGTAGTGAATTTCCCTCTTTGAGAATGGGCACGCGCACTACATTGGATCGTGCAATACCTCTTCAACCACGTGGCCCAGTCTGACGCTGTCTGCGCTGTTCCACCCTACGTCCGCCTCTGCGTCGGCCCCTTCAACTTGTGTTGGTACCTTCGATCATCAATTGGTGATTAAGATGCCGGTGTCGACATCTCTGCGGACGTAGCACATCCAAAAACCCAGCGTCGTCCACGCCTGTGTCGAGGTTTTCATGCGAACTGCCGCCGTTGACGAATGAGTTCGTTTTATCACAACTTATGGTGTTTCACATTAAGCCGCCTCCTCCTCTGCTGCACCATCAGCCAAGTGTGCTCTCTCGGTAAGTCGCCGAAGTGGACGGAGTTCTCGGGGATCAGCCCAACTGATGCAGCCGTTGATACCCGTCAGAATGCCACGCCGGCATCTCTGCCTACCAGTCGTCCTTCCTATTCACCTCAGATTTTAAAACACAGGCAGTCGGATCGCGCACCGCACCTGGTAGAAGTGTTTGCCAACCCGAGCTCCACAAACCAGTCAACCTCACGTGATTCCAACACTGAACTCCTTTATTCCACCAAACCGGAAAATGTGCAACAGTCCGACGAAGAAAACAGCTCGTTCACAGCTGTGGGTAAGCCACTACGAATTAGTAATACACGAACCAGCTCGTTCACAGTTGTAGGTAAGACACTACCCGTGATTCTCCGTTCAGCTTCATCAAAAACTGCGACACCGCCCATAGCTCTCATTGAGTGTAAGGTGAGATGCGCACACAACAAGTTAAATTATTCCAACAACCACCTTGTTACATCGAACGCTGCCTACTTGTCGACCGTCTACGCATTACTTCGCAATGCCTGGCTTGTCCTCCCACTTCAATCCCGTTCCTGCGAGCCTAAAAACATGTAGAACCACCAGGTCGAATTGCTCCTACACCACCAGCTGCCGTCGCCTTTTACACTCTCTGGAACGCCTCGCCCTCCTCACCAAGGTGCACTGCAGGAATCCGACAGCATACAGAATCAGGGAGTTTCCTGAATCGCCTTCACTAGTTGGGCGACCATCTTCCATCCAAACAGGAAAAATGATCCATTTCAGCACAGAATAGATGTGCCTCGTCTCCTTTTGCAGGGCCTGCTACACGCGTGTCATTTCCACGCAAATCAGCAGTTAAACACAGACAGCGACCCCGCAGACGTACCCCCACACAGGTGGACAACGCGAGACATGTCCAATATATTAGTTACGGGGTACCCATAAATCAGATTTCGAGAGAACGCCATTTCATCAACACAAGAATCTCACGACTAGTGCCAGCATCCACCAGTCTCCAGAGAACTGTCTCCGTGGAGCTTTCAGGCGCTTTCCTCACCGCGGTCCTTGTCACTCGACATACAAGACGACTGAGGATCATCTCCTTCGTAGGCTGCTTACAAGCCGATGCGCCACCTACCATTGAGCACGTTCACGTCATTAACCGACCATCTGTGATAAACTACGTGTCTCACGGTCTTTACGTATGCAGTCGGCCTTTCGCTACCCGCTCTTGCCGGAACATCTAAGACACTTGGAGTACCTCTCCCCGCCTTTCTCGAGGATAAATGCTGTATACTTGTCGCACCGAATTGACGAACTCCGCGTCCCTTCCAGATAGTCATACATGTCATGCTAGGTGAAACTGACATATAATATTCGTGAGCATAAGCGGTCAGCAATTAGCGCACATCAGGATCCAGTTCAGTGGCCGTACTGAAGTCATCCCGAGGTGGACACACCGACAGGTCGTCGGCAATTGTCGTGTGTCCGCTCCGTTTCAGATTCTCAGAAAATTACCGAGTCGTTCCTGAGACCTAACGTAGACCTTCTATAGGAGAAGGCAGTAACACTCCTTTATCGAAATTCACTCCGATCGGATTAACAGACCCGTTTCTCAGCTAGGCCAAAGCCAACATTCGTCCTTTGTCAGTCTTGCAGCCATCCCGTGGCAACGCACATCCCGCCACTGTCAATGCAATGGTGTATGCCGAGTTGCCTCTCAGGCTCAGTCGCTAAGGCGTCGGCTCAGGTATATCACACTGCCCGGACGCAAACAGAAGAACTATTTTTCTCAAGTCGGTCCTTTTCAACACATTTTCACGATGCGGTACTACTTCACAGAACAATTTTCGGTTTAGTTACACGGGCTCGTTACCTGCATGTCTCTTTGGCCTTAGTTCTCTTTCACGTACAGGTGTGTATAATCAAGTCTCTACTGCAAGTGGTTCGGTTATCGCTGCAACCTGGACTGAGCCAAACCCGTGACACGCATTAACTGCTACATTTCGAAGACTCTCGCTGAGACGCAGCAACTGTTGTCGTCTTTTGTCTCTTTCATTTTGAGTCGGCTCCGAAATGGCAGCCTCGCCTTTTTCACACTCTAAATGCATAGCAACTCGTTCGTATTTCACACGCTCCTCTGTTTCGTCTGATCCTCTCGATTCCTTATACGCCCACTGCAGCAGACGCCAGAACACACGCGGAAAAAGTGCACAAGCCCCCCTCGGTCGGCAGCCACGTGCAGGGCCCTCAGATTCCTGCATGGTATGAGTCTCAAATCATAAGCACCGTTAGGCAAATCACACCAAAAAAAGATCTCAATATCCGTTACATCTTCCCCTGTTACCTGTCCAGCTGCAGGGTGATAGGCATTCTTTGCCTGAGCGTTGTTGCCATTACGTCGCTCTAGAGGACATCGACAAGCACAGCGGTATAGCCAGCGGTATAGCAAGCGGCTGCTTTCTACAAATTCGCCATTGTCTGCAACGTGTCATGTATCAGACTGTGCAGGGTGCCTGCCTCTACCAGTCGGATAGGATACTGCACAGGCAGGTTTCCGAAAATGGCTACCTCGTCATACAAGATATGCATTCTCCACAATTTTCACGTTGAGGTACCATCAAAAATATGTGAACCATCTTTTGCGCCCATACATGCATGGTAGGAGTGCACGGGCTGTGTTTTGGTCCGTCCACAAACTGGTTGAGCTTAAGTGGAGCAGACCAGCGTCACGAAACACACGTGAGTGCGATCCGGTAGCCCGCCTCGGTCTCCTCTCGAGGCACTCGCCTTGAAACATCAAACAACTGAGGCTTGCAGTCGACGCTGCTTTGCTTCTGCCGACTCCTTTCTCCAGACTAATTCTTACATATATCTGGAGATCTTGCGAAGGCAGAAACTGAATCTACGAATGAACCCGCGTCCCTCGTGTTCTCTTCGATGGAGTTGCGAGATCCCAAGTAGACAAATTACCACCCATAGCGTCTTTCAATCACTGCTCTTCAGGCTTCCGTGGGATGCATAGCTCAGGCAACAAGACGCAGAACTGAAGCAGCTTGTCCTATGCAGCAGAATACTCCAGGCTTCGATTGTTTTCCGTCTTGAAACAGTTGATGAATTCTTGGTACTCTTGCGTGCAGCCGTTTTAACATTGAACCCACAGCACTGGATTTGTTAGGCACATCTTCGGAGGGCAGCAGAACCGTCATTTCTCTTGTGGAAGCGTACACTGTCCTTGTCAAGAGGACTTTGCAAACGCATGGACGCATCCGCTGGATGTGTACCCTCTCGGACTAGTAGGCGGCGGCACTCCTCTTCAAATCATTCTGACCACTCCTCTGTAGCCCCTGGAGATCAACTGTCGCACACCAGGCGGCATCAGCCTTCCCGAGTCGGCACCATTGAGTCCCACGCTGAACAACACTTCTCCAAAGTGACTTGTTTTTAGCCACACAAAGAAGAACTCCGAATTCAATGCCACCGACTTGACGTGCCGCTATCCCAGGGCTTTGACAATTTAACAGTCCTAGAACTGAGCCATTGTGCGAATCGCGTTCCGCCCCTGACAACAGCTGTTTTGTCACACCCCAGTCCCGCCAGGCTGCTCCATGCACGTTCACATTGACGCGTTAACGTACTCTTTTTTACGGAGAAACAGGCGAAAGGAAAGGGTTTTGGAGGCGTGAACTCTGCATCTTGACAGCGCTGGCCTCAAAACAGCGTGTTTAGGCCGGTGTTCATTTTCAGCAGGCGATGCTGTTGGTGCTCGCATGTGGATTTGCTCTGCCAGCAAACTCAGCCGTGTATCTCCTCTACGCTTACTTCTGCAACGCGGTCGAATCTCTTTCAGTAGGATTGAGCTTATCACCATCCCTTTTGCTGTACTGTCAGGAGACTGCATTTCTACAGGAGTCAAACAAATTGACTCGTCTCAAACATGCTGGATTTCTATGAAAAGCATTGCATTCCAGTAGACGACGGCAACACACACAGGACCTGGTGAAACAAGTGAGCGCTGCCTGAACTCGTGTCCATGCACTGGAGCCTACAAGAAACTTTGAATTCCTACGTGGGTCTGCTGCGTTGAAGTAACTGATCAGTTCTGACGCTCGCAACGACGGCGACTTATGCAAGGAGAAGAAGATGAAGCACAATCAGGCTCTACTGCGTGTTACCAAGAACTTCTCTCAAGATACAGTCAAATGCTTCGAAAAGGACACATGTGTCCAGCAACTCGATGCGCATAACTAAATGTTTGGACGAGTTCCAACACTTCTGTCTCCAGCTCTGCGTCAGTTGTTTTCCGCACTTATCGTGTGGTTGGAGGCACTGGTCGAAATCTGCTGCCGCTATATTGCGTCGCGTATGCAAATGTCTGAACACGTGCAACGCTGTGGCGTGTAAACCCTTCTGCGTTCCTGGCCTTCAGCGCACACAGCCTCAATTTTAACATATCATTCACCCCCGCTGCGGTAATGCACCGCCTGTGGAGTTGCACCGGCTGCGCCGCTAATCGGACAAAAGGCTGCTAACAGCTGGCCGTGGGCCGTGCGGCGAAGACACAGTACACGGTGTCGAAGCCTTCCTTCTCTGTATGTTGTGTGTTTGCGAGTAAAGGCCAGAGAGGCCGCCGACTCGACTCCTTCTTTCGTTGAGTCTGTGAAAAACTTTAAATGCTTCAAGTAAGCCACCTCTCCTGCTGACATCCACTGGACGGGCCATCTTTTTTCTGGAATCTCGATACCTTCGCAAAACAGGGTGTTCCCAAACTCTACCGTTCAGCACACAGCTCGATTAACCCAATCCCAGATTCGTACTACTCACAGGTGTCGCCGTGTTCATCCGGTACCCGATTCAAAATCGTGATGGTACCAAACTTGTATTTCGCATAGATGGCGCTCTTAACCTAAACCCTAACGCAACCTTCTGCGACCAATCAGGACCTGTAGCACCAGAAGAAGCCTTACACAAACGTTTTCGCCAACACCTAGCAAGTGCACACGCTCTGCAGTGCGCGTCTTGTCTAGCAGAATGCGAGATCTGTCACGAAGTCGTTTTGACTCTAACAAGCCTTCTCGCAGATCTTCTACTTAAACGGACACTCCAGCCTACTAACCCGCAGTGCTGCCACTATAGAAAAAGATGTCAGTACACAGAAGAGTCTCTAGAACACTAATTTTGCTGAAATGTTTATTCAAACAAATCATCCGCGCAACTCTCCAACGACTCTAGACACGATAGTGCTTCCTGTGAGGGCTCTCCGGATCACACCCTTTTGAAAGCACCTGTCCGAGGGAGGACGTGAACAGAAGGCCTCCCCTCCTCTGGGAACTTGACACCATCTGCCACACAGAGTAGATGAAGCACATCTCCGGAAGCCTATTTTGGTCATTGTAAGGGCACAACCAACAGGATGATCCAGCAAAATGGTCGAAGAATACGTGCATACGCTTGCGGGATTTTTTGCGTGCGATGGGTCTGGACAGCCCGCACCAGCCTATTTCATCCTTACCCTTCTCTGTGATACCGCCGCACCGAAGCACAAGCACGCCGGTCTTTTCTGAAAGGCCCACACACAAGTGGAGGCAGCTGCGTTCAGAAATACACGAGCGTACTCAACTGTGAGGTCTATTTGCCCATGTATCAAAACTGGGTCGGCAGTACGGCCGCAGCCAGAAACAAATGTTTGTATGGGCAGACTTTCTTGTTCAAACATTCCAGCCGACCGTTGTCGTAGAGCGTGGTCTAGTTGCCGCGACAGACGGCCACATGGAATCCCGCTGCATTTCCTCACTCACCGTACAACGACAACTACGATGCGAGCAGCACATCAGCCAGGAAATGGTGTTCCAGCTTTAGGAGAAATTCAGTCGAGTATCTTCTACTTTCATCTGCGCCCGAGCTCTCCAGGAGTATACGCGGAATCTACCGTGTTTTATTCAAGATACTCCATTTGACACCGTTAAATTTCCTGCCCAATGCAACTGGAGCCTCCAGGTCAGCATAACTCAGCTACTTATTATCTGCCGTACAGCAATTTTCTAAAATGAAGACTGTGTCAGGCCACAGGCGGTCACGGCTCACCGAATGCCTGTTTTGTTGAGTTACGAATAGACTCTAGAGACTGGTGCTCCGCGGGAAGTGAGTTTACAAATGCTAATCGTTACACATTGACTAGTACGAGTCCTTACATCCTATCAACTGTAGCGTAGCGCACGTTCACTACTCGAGCACACTACGTCAGTTCAACAAGTGCATGGCCCCGTCGCGTCGTACTGCGTTCACAGTGACAGTCAGGTAGCATTGCATCGACATTCCTGCTGATCGTCGTATCGACAACTGGTTAGCACTGGCCTCCATTCATTCGTAACTACTCTTCCCGGATGAAGAATAGCACTCGTACTTGCTAAGGTCAGCAACACGACGGTCAGCAGAAGTGCGGCGTAACGGTGTCTCTGCAGAAATGGCTTTCTCGTCGACTGTTGGAAAAAGGAAGTCCTCTTTTTTGCGCTGCGGAAAACAGGATAAAGCTTAAACACGCGCGTAGAGTATAGAAGACCAAACAGGTGAGGATCCAGCAGAGTGAGAAAAGGAGACGTCACCTATGACGCAGAGCCATTCTCCCGAATCTGACCTTTCCACCGCGACAGCGGACGAGGATACAAGCAGGACTGCAGCAGCTGGAGACGTCAGTAATAATGCAGAGCCATCCTGCCGAATCTGACACTTCCACGGCGACAGCGAACGGGGATAGACGCAGGACTGTAGCAAGCCTCTTACAATCGACTGAGCCTGGTTGGCCGCGGCGCATTCCGTGATGTAGAATGATTCGGCATCTCGCAGTTGATTGTCTAAACGGAGGGAAAGTAGCTACACTTCAGTTCGGTTGAAGTGCGACATGCGCTCAGTTTTCTGTAAACCGGCCCTGCGCGCGGCGGAATCTGCTTGCATTGTCGGACTTCGTAAAAAATCATCGGGTATCGCGGCACTGGGAATGGTGCCCTACGCGTCGGCCGATGTCTAGAATGCGTCGCGTGCTGTGGAGAGATGTTCGCGCGTGCAAGATACGGGGCGAGGTATGGCCGTGTGGCAGTTTGTCCTCAGAGGCACACTAGACACCACCTTGCCGATCACGCATCAGGAAGTGTAGTTGACGAATGCAACGAAACAGACCTCTGCATGAGGTCCTGATGCACAGAACAGTAATTTTGTGGCGTGGTACCCTGTATGAAATAACGCGTGTATCTATTGAATGAGATGGTTGACACGGTCGTAGACCGCGGACGACGTCTACGAGGAAACGTATGCACAGAGAACGTCGCCACCTCCGATGCTCCACCACATCGTTCGAAGACCGCGATCAGCGGAACATTCATAGGTCCGTACAGATTCTCCCCACGATGCGGCCTTCACGTGCAAAGTACGCCAAGCAGTCCAACAGTATAAACAAGAGAAGCGGCGTAGCAAGAAAATTCTGTGCAGAGAGTTATTCTTACGCTTTTGTCATTTTCGAACAGTGCCTGCGCATTGAAAAGTATTCCTTGATAGGTGAGGGCATTACTTTGAGTAGCAGGGGAAACTGAAGAGAGAGCTGTTCAAAATTTTAGAGAGGACACAGTGCACTTGATAAATTGTGGTGCCCGGGGGCTCTGCGGACAGGTATTCAGTCCTTCTCGAGGAACCTTACAGAAAAGTTAACACTGGAGTGCCAACAGCGCAAGCCGGAATTCAGAGCTCCCAATTCTCAACTACAACAGCACCGAGCGCGCCGCTGCGGTGCACGCGTGTATGAGTTCCGGTGACAGAGGGAGCTGCCACGGCGCGCATCTCGTGTGGGAAGCGATGTCCAAAAAACGGTAAAGTACTCACCATCGTTACGAGAGAAACCCTACCGCATTCAAAGCAGGTGTGCCGTTTTTGCCTGATAGTATCCGAAGAAGTCCTACGCATGTGCGTGCTTGCCTCAGGCCAGTTGCAAACGAAGAGGAGCCCGCAAACATCCTACACAGTCAGGCTGTTCCCGCAGTACCCTGTGCTTTGTGTGTAGCGCACATAAGATGCACCTGTAAACCCTAAGCCACCTACACACTCAGGCTGCTCCGGTAATACCCTATGCTTTGTGCGTAAGATGCACGTGTAAACCCTAAACCACCTACACAGTCAGGCTGTTCCGGTAATACCCTGTGCTTTGTGTGTAACGCGAATAGGATGAACTTGCAAACCCTAAATCACCTACACAGTCAGGCTATTCCGATAAAATTGTGCCTTGTCTGTAACGCGAAGAGCATGCACATGGAAACGAACAAGGTTTTTCCGACGAAGCCTTTTGCACATGCGTAAAATGCATCTCGTTGTGCTCGCAATTCCACAGGTTGCAGCTGGCTAATAAAACCAGCTGCGACCTTCTATGTGTGGCGTAGCTGGCCTTCTCCCTCGTGGTCTCGCCGTAAAATAAGGCTACTTCGGCGTCGACGCGGGTAGCTCTGCTTATATCTTACACGTGTTTGCGACGACAGGCGCCCTTAAGGCGCCTGGCCCACACTTCTTTTGAAGCGAGAGGATTATCTTTGGCGTCTTTCCTTTGCAGTGTCAGCAGGCCACAATACAGTGCTCATGCGGCCGAGAGCGCTCTTCGGACGCTAACTGGTCGTCGGTTCTACGGGAATGACATACGTCTTTACACATAGATATACATACCCATCATAATTATGTACTGTCACACGTGCGAACTCTTGTTGTGCATAGCAAGTCTGCGTCCTCAAGGTATTCAAAACGAAGACTTGATCAAAAACTGTCAGAAGCTACAGTCGCTGAGCGGTCTACCTGCACTTTGGGCGCCCACTCTCGGAAGCTGTGTCGATCAGCAAGTGAGACAAGATAGCCAGGTGGAGCACCTTTAGTGCACACGCATTCTACTTGGCACTTTTGGCTGAAATGTAGGGCGTTCTTTCTTGAGTTTCGGGCAGCTCAGGCCGAGGCTGCGGACGCGCATGCAACTATGCAGTGTATGTATATCCTCACCCCAACTCGCGTACGCCGGTACACAAATCGTGTCCGGAACTGAAGCTCCAGACGCCGCCACATGTGAACGGCACTGAGACTGTGAATACATACGTCCCTCTAGCGGGAACAACATAGATATAGACACAAACACACATATCCACAGTGTACATGCCGGTGGGTTCCCGTGCACATTTCCGTAGGAGTCGAGGGCACAGACATATATGTGTATGTAAATATTTATATACATACACGAATGTTTGTGCAGATACACTTTACTGCGCGCAGAAACACATGTCCGTTTTCACACACGGCAGAACAATCGGCACGAAAATCCCTGCACGCGTACGAGTACTTAGGCGTACCCACACCTCCGTGTGTGTGCGCGCGCTTGCACACAGTCCGCAAACACACGCGAAGGCTTAAGAAGTAGTCTCGAGTAGTCGTCACCTATCCTCTGCGACGCCTCTTCACCTCGACACACTTGCTTTCTTGGGATAGCAAAGAGTTTCTGTGATAACTTTTACCAAAATCATTGCTTCTGGATTTGTGGTGACACCTGGTCGTCTTGCTGCTGCTTGTGCTGCTAGTACCGTCCGTGTTGATACTACTTCATGTAAATTGCATTTCCACTGACGCTGTTTGTTGTCCATTTACCGCCGTCTCGTCAGCTGCTACTGTTTCGTGTGTCGCATCTCCGTGTGTTCCATGTTTGGCTGCACCAGTACCCGAATGTTTGTTCTAGAGCTGCTTAGTCTGCCGCTACCTTTTCTGGTGCAGCTTGTTCTGCAGCTCTCGCACGTGCTTGTGGTACTGCTGCGCGGCCTGCTGCTGCGTCCCGTGGTGCTTCCTGTTCCTCTGGTGCAGCTGGTTGTGGTGGTGGTGCCTGTGCGCGGATTTTCGTGCCGCTGCTGCTCACGCTGTGACACGTTGGCTCACGCTTGGACTGCTGCTTAGCTTCCTGCTCTTCCTGACTCTACACCCTGCGGTCCTGTGCCTGCTGCTACACTCTCTGTACTGTTCTTTGTGATGATGCGGTACAACCTGTTTGCCGCAGCAAGAACATGTAGTGTGTTAGCCTGCAATATAGATCTCCTCATTCGTGTCACTCAGGTCAGATGGACGCCGCATATGAACAGCAAGCGTGACAGGCCTTCCTGCTGGCTTTTTTTTTCGGAAGGATCAACACCCAGTGTAACGTATGCCCACAAAGTTGAAAATCAGTTTTCCCTTTCGTGGCGGCAACATCGGGTTGCTGTATCTAGTGCTTTGGTTCAAAAAGGAGCAGACCTTCTTTTCGTTTCGTGCTAGCAACTTCGTCTTACTATCCTCTTACTCTTGCTTCAGTTTTTCCCCTTTCTAACCTTGTCCTCTTCCTCTCCCTCTGGCGTACTCTGACGCCGTTTCCAGTCTTCCGCATTTATCTAACGCTACTCAGACTGTACTTTGTCCATTGCTCTTCATCAAGTGTGGCTGGTCGTCATACGAAGGCGTTCGAAGGTGTACAATAACGCATCTGTCGAAGTCTAAACGCTGGTAAATGCACAGTTTTCTCAACCGATGCAACATCTTCTCAATAAGGAGGTATCTCACGTGGCGCTGGGCCCGACGACAGTCACCCTAGATTGCGGACTTCCTCGATTAAATAAATTGAAAACGTGTCGTACTGTTCGATGCAAATCTCTCCCACTTGACGGAATTTTGCAAGGGTCCCAAGGTTCCTAAGAAAAATTCTTTCAAATCGCACTCCGTGTAAATCGGAACACCTGCCGCAGCTACTACTACTGGTTGCCAGTCCAGCGGCTATTCCGTGTGAGTCGTCAGCTCCGATGTCCCGTCTCCGGCACCAAAAAAATTCAATTCTACGGCCCTGCAAATGTACCATTCCTACTCATGATCTCTCGCGTGTGTTGGACGCGTGGGAGAGAAGCCACTCTGGCTTCTGTTCTCTGCAGTGCCGGAATTCCATGCCACCAATTAGTCCATAGACAACACAAACACCGATAGCAGTGGTACGTCTACGCGGGCACAGACCGTTTTCCGAATATCGCCGTCCTGGGCACGCTGCTACAACAATAGGACACTTCACAACCCTGGTGCGACGAATGCCCTCGAAAGACATTACTATTCACGCGGTCTTTAAGGGCGTTTCTGCATAATCCATCAGCACATATTTTGACGGCTGCCGTATAAGGGTGTGATGTATCGGTACACACTGGCAAGGCAGAGAAAAGAGAGAAGCCACAGCGATTCAAGAAGGGTAGCAATAGGTAAAAAGCCTCGGCACCGTTTCGTGTGCACGACAAATGCAATGGCAATCTCCGCGTTTTGAACCGCAGCGACCGAAGAGCGTAATGAAGGAGAATGCAGCGCATCACGGTAGCAGAGGGCGCTTGCGTCACTGCCCTTATAAGTGCCTTCGGGTATATGCGTCAGCACGGCATCAGAAACGTAGGCTGTGACTTTGCAGTGAGTGCTGCGCCGCCGACGTGGCAGAGTGGAGAACTCAATGGCAGACAAGGAACTCGGGGCGAACAGGGCCGCTGACTCGACGCTCCACCAATTTGCATCTATACGTGCTAGCCTCTGAGGCTGTTGTCACTGAGCTCGTCGCCACACAACAGAGGCGAAACGCGGGTACTCCGCGAGCTCCTCGACAAAGTTGAGCTACACCGAGTTATGATGTTTCAGAACATATGCGTCTCCGGGTCGGACTGTGCAGTTTCAACTTGAGGGGGTGCTCATTTCACATTGTTGCGTACCCGTGAGAGCAACGTGCACCTCGCTACGGCGCACTGTCGTATGACCGTGGTCACACTGTCTCGGTCATCAAGGATATGGCTGCTCTTCTAAACAGGCTTTCTGGGAGGTCGTAGAAGGCAAGACGCACACGACATTCAGTGTTATCTCTGCAACGACTCATGTGCCTCGACCACCTGTGCGGTGACAAGCACAGCGCCCATGGTACTAGACTTAACAAAAGAAACTCTGATCCGCGTGGGCGCCGAACTGCGCATGTCATGTGCGGTACTGTAAATTATGTATAAGTGCTGTTGGTAGCAGCGCCGCTTTATATCCCACACCAGCCAGTGCAAACGATTGCAGTTTGTCTCACTGCATCACAGTCGCTGCCTAATGTTTGCTTGCCGAAAGTAGCGCCGCACGCAGCTCACCCTGCTAATGCACATAGTGCATTAGCAGATCATCTGTAGACATTCACTTCTACGGTTTTACCCACATGACGTAAAATTTGTCCACTCATCAAGCCTAGAACAATTATATGTAGGGGGTGCAATCCTCAAATCAGCGTCCCTAATTTTCCGCGTCACTGCACGTGGTGCACGTTTCGCTTTGATTTGGCTTTCCAGCGATCAAAGTGGTGCTCCTGCATGTCATATTCTGTTGGCTTCTGCGCATGCATGAGGATGGCAAATGTGGTGAAACCCCTGCTTGAGGTGTGCATGAGGTTTGTTTACGTCAAGAATGAACCACGTCGGCTCACCTTCCCTCAACGCACTGCCGCTTGAATGTCCGTACATTCGCGCAGTCATACGGGCGTCGTTTTCAGTTACTATACTTCGCGGTATGCGTCTATGAACCCTGCATATATATGTAGCCGACACTAGCGACAGTAGAAGCTTCAACCAGTCGAATGCTTCGTGCCTCAGACCGCCGACCCCCGACCTGTGTACTATGCAGTGGGCATACCATGCAGACAAGTGCGCTATCCAGTGTAGACTGAAACCTCGAAGGTCAAAAGACACATTCGCACACCCTCGTCGACATGCGTTCGTCGGAGGTGGTATTTGGAAAACCGTTCTTGCAGTAGGTTATCCAACTTAATAACGGGGTGTCTTCGAAACCTAAGATTTCACGTCATTCTAAATGGACACGCTTACGCCACCCGTACTCGAAGAACACACCGTGTCCCAGCGCACACCGTCATACATCTGTAATTCAGCCGCGCCCCCCCCTTCCGCCAGACACACGGCAATGGTTCACCAGCGCCCACAGTTTTAGTGATCTGCGCTTTTTAGAATGCCTGCGTGCTAGTTCGCTTACTAGCTTCCCGACCGAAGCCACGTCCCCCACGTTCCGCTGCATGCGTGCGTTGGCGCACTTTCGTCAGCAGCAGGAGTACAACACGAGGCGTCGCTACACCGTCAAATTCTGGTTCTGCAGTGTTGTCTGCACTTCTCAGTTATACATGACAGGACAAAACAGTCTGAGGAGGTGTCCGTGGATGAATCCCACGCGTCACGTAAGAAGGGCATTTCTTGTTCCATGCCCTGCGCGAGGGATTACACTGCGCAACGCATTGTGTCGCCGTAGCCCCTTGATAAAGCGCGTCCCATGTCCGTCACGCAGGGGAAGTCTACCGCAACTCTTGTCATTCAGTGCTTATTGCATGCGCCAAGATTTTAAAGTGACTCATGGGCGACCGTCTTTGCTTCAGCTGTCGTGGACTCTGCTGCGCAACACCGTCTGTTGTCTACTCGCCATCAGCCGAACCCCCGTTGCTGCCCTTCGACCACCGGTCGTGGACCGCGGCGACATTGTGATTACAAGCGAACAAGACGGCAGACTGCACTTGTGGCCAAGTGGATGGTATGCAAATGTACGTGAGTCCCATATCTTGTACAGTTGACCACACGTGGGAGAAGAATAAAAAGACCATGTACCCTAGTGGAGCACTGGTCAACGCCGCGTCTCATGCAGTAAGCAGTGCACTGGCGATTAACCATGGGACCCACCGTCAATGCATAACTGCACTGCACATTCTTGTATCCCATTCGCCGCAGGTACTAGCTGTTCTGCTTTTATCTCCAGTCATTCGGAAAAAGAGGCTGTTGGAGGGCTCCTATTCCCTGCATACGGGATCCGCTGACGGCCACTACTCGTCCGCATACCGAGGAGTGAGTACAGGGGTTTTTCCAGTTTGCCACGATAGACACCAGGAAGCTTCATACACTGGATCACATGCAAGCACAATCAAAAGGAGACCAGCATGTAATCCGTAGGTGTAGCCGAATTTCGCTGTAGGAGTCATAGGCATGCGCGGCACACGATGGATTACGTTACAAAGGGCCGCGAGCTTCCCACGCGGTGCGACAGTGGATGGATGCCAAGGCAAGTCAAGCAGGATGGAGAAAGTGCACACACACTAGAGTTGCCGAGCAGGTGAACGCCTGACCTCCGAAATTTGTGACATAGCGTGGGAGCATACACGCGCACGTGTGTATTTGCGTGTGTATGCACTACACCTCGGGGCGGCACTGGTGCACGCCCCTGCCATCAGTCAGTCGTGAGACTATTGACACGTTCGCGTTTCGCCTTTCTTGCGCCGCCAGATCCACTGTCGCCGAACACGCCTCAGTGGCAGGTTTCCAAGAACTTTTTTGACAGCAACAGTTTCAGGCGAGGAGAAGAAAAGCTACTGAAATCCTCTGGCTGTGACAGGCGTCCACCACTCCGCGCAAGCAATGAATCTCTTATTTAACTCACAAGGGAGCGCCTCTTACTTATTCGGAAGCAAAGGTAGAGTCTTGCGTACAACAAAGCTGCCCGGTATTCATTCTAGACACTTTTTAAAGCAAAGTCAAGAAAACCCCATAGGCAGCGCAACCACATCGGTACCATAGCCACAAGCGTCGTCGTATCAGATTGATGAGTGTGCAGTTGATTTTACGCATTAAGCATGAGACCACTTATCAGATGTAAAAATGCCACGTTCTGCAGAGAAATGATAGTGAACCATGAAGCGACAATTTCGTTTTATACTGGCACTAATCTAGAATTTCTTATAGCACCTGGTTACACATGAAGAGGAGTGTTACCGTGCGTGCCCACGTTAGTGAGTACGTCTTCGCCTCTCGAAGAATAGCGCTCTCTTGGAGCATCACGAGCTTCCATGTTCCGTGGCACTCGTCGTAGTCCACCTCTCAAATGCTTTCCGATGGGCGGCGGGGACTGTCCCCTGAAACATCAGATGCTGCGTATGCTGTAAAAATTGCGCTGCACTTACGGCAGGTGGTCGTTTGGTCACTGTTAATGGCTTGAGGCGACCATCCGTGGGGGTCACGCCGTTGCGCAGGTCTCCAGCGCATTGCTCTGACTAAAGTACTCTGTGTTGACAGTTGATCTTAGCTTTCGATTCTCTGAGACATAGAGTTGTTTCGTGAAGCAGGCGATCGACAATACTATTAAGATGTCGACTTTCAGCAGTGCTTAAAAAGTTCAACGTCTGGAAATTCAGCATTGTTGGCGTCTAGGCTTTTCACCGTCTCACGCCTCAGCCCCGGAAAAATAACTTTTCACAGCAGCACGCCTCGCTTCATCCACTTCTTCCCCTGTCGAACACATGAGACTTGGCGTCGGCTTCAGTATCGTCGTCCTCCTCGGCAAAAGGGGAGGACAGACGCAGACGCGCGCGGGTGCGAACCCTTCAGAGGCGCAGTGAACGAGTGAACTCTTTTGAACTATGCATCTTTGTGAAACGCAGTCGTTGCCTGAGGGCTGCTGACGAAAAAAGAGCAAAGGGCAACAGAAGGAACAGCAGCAGCGCGGCAACCAGCATCCTCACAAGGAAAGAAGCGCCCGGAGCATGAGACACAGCAGCACAAGCAATAACACCGGCAGCACAAGGTGTCAGCACATAGTGCGAGTGTCACGGTGCAGAAGCGAATGCATGTTGGAGGGGTGACTGGTCCTTTTAGGTCGAATTCACTCTCGAAGTGTTCACATATCTTCGCCAGTTCTGAGAGACAGCACGCACTCGTTTACACACATTGTTGTGACGTACGCGTCTATGAAGCCCTTCTCAGTACAGACATTTAAAGGCATACAGATGTGCTTTCATTAATTGTGCCGTCGTAAAAGGAAAAGTACGGATGCTCGTGGGTATGTAGTGTACTACTATGGGCAAAACAAGATTAATCGATTTCGTTGGAGATTTCTGCATCGCGAAACTCCCTTTTCCCCGAAAGCGTGCCAGTTCAACACGCCAGAACTTTTCTGATCGTTGGTCTCAACCTGCTTCAGTAATGTCAGGCGCACAGACCGTGGCATACGCACATTTTGCGTAAGCTTGTCACCTGTTGCTTTGCGGACCTACAGCTTCGCGGGTAGTGCACGACGACTTCTGTTGACCCTGCACATGCCGACAGGATTTGAGCACCCGCTGTGTACCACACACTCCCAAAAAACGAACCCGCGTAGTGGACTGGTGTAAACGAAGCGTTTCGAATGCAGTAACAGGTGCACGTCGACCGCACGTCAGAGAGAAGATGAGTTCCTGTATGATGACACGTGCGCGTGCACCTTCACAAACATTTATGCATATGCATATACAAGCATACGCCACACATTTCGCAAAGAGAAAATGTCAAGTGCAACAAACATACGTTTACGCCGATTCACCTGTACAGAAACTTCCCAAACACATCCAAACATCCAACCGTGCCAATTCGAAGGCTCTCCCAGCGACTAACCGCACACTTTTCCGTCGTACGCAAGCGGGTAAATACCATCTTCAGATGCCTGCTTGTTCACCTATACGTGGATACAGATGCACAGACTACGCAGAGCATTTCTTTTCAGCTTGTCCTCCTGCGCGCAAGTAATCGTCGCGACCGTTTGTAATAACGCCTTGAATTAGTAACAGCGCCGCAACCTGTGCCAGAACGTATACGTAAGAATTTTGTCACATGCCCAGAATATCTGCCTGTATTTCTGCGCCCACTCGCTGTGCTGTCACGTGCTTGTACATGGAACAGGCAAAGGTGTTCTGAGTGCATGTAGACATTAAGGACGCAGCAGCGTACAGTGCGCCAGTCACAGACAGTATATCTATTAGTAGCTTGAGTATCAAAAACGCGCTGGTCTGCCTGGCTTCCTCCTCGCTCATCGCCGCCGTGGAGCGTGGGATACTACTTTTTCAACGAACCAGTATCCAGTGTAAAGATACGTCAGCGAGGGGCGCGTGTAGACATATGGCAGGCAAGTTTGTCGAGACAACGATCAATACCACTTCTCACTATGTTCAGGCCTTGTACGTATGGATTCTTCCGCAGACGGGGCAGGGAATCTCATCCATTCTGAAATCCTAACTGGGTGTGCCAGCCGAATCTGTTCAGGGCCGGCTCTGCGTCACGTGACTTTCCACGGACCTCCTCGGTAACACTTGATGGTAGCATCTGCGCGACTGACGACCGTTGTCAATAAAGAGACGCCAAGCTGTCGTCCACTTCTTGCTTATATTTTTAGTTCGGAAAAACGACAGTGCATCCTCCTTCATGAATGTGTGCTGGACCATCTGCCAAGCACATAAGACACGCGAGCAAAATATGGAGGAGCACCTTGTTGCTCGGGGATAAAGGCAGTGCTGTGACACTTGAATTCATCAAAATAACATCCGAAAAAATACAGAAAATATATACTTATATAAGTTTACAAAATTATATATATTGTGAGCGTAAGCCTTCCCTGCAGCAGCAATGCCGCTCCGTAGAAAACGACTTGTCAGGAAGCCTGTCACATGGTATATCCTTGTTTGTTCCCATGGAAACGTGTACGTCTCCGGGGTGACTGCCTACCTCCGGGTGCACAGATACCGAAAGCGCTTGCCAGTCGGCACAGCTTAGTTTAGCCACTGGGCAAAGAACTTGCATCACATCGTGCCATGTGTAGGAGCCGAAAAAAGGAAGAAGAGCTTGAAAGCCACAGAGGCGAAGGCTTACGTGATGTTCCGTCAAACGCATTTATAGATCATGTATGTTCACGCTTACGCATGACCAGCAAATATTATATATGTATATATATGTCAGAAGCGCTGCGCAACGCTCGCAACCGAGATCCGCCACAGGCTCCCCAACAGCAGGGCAGGACTTTACGTGCGCACTCGTCCAAGTCTGCAGAAGCGCAACGAGTTTGAGACACAGACGAATACACTCAGTGTTCGAGTGCCCACTGCTGCTCAGGGTGAATCATTAAAATCGCATACCGGGTCCGCAGCTCCAGGGTTTCCAGGAATGAGTACAAACTATGAAAAACATCTCCTGTTGGTCGGTGGAGGGCGAATCCGCTTGCCTATTCACTTTCCATTATACATAGTTGTGCATGCAAGTTGAGCACGTACATTCGCTACTACCGTCTGGACGCATGTTTCCGCCTCTGCGATCAGATACGTGCATGTGATCAAGACTACGCCACCCGCTGCTTTTTCTGTAGTGAACGGTGTCACACCTCTTTAGCGTACGCTGATGAAAAAGGGTATGTCGTGCAGCTTGAAAAACAGACCTATTCACGTAGCAAAGCGGGTAGTTGAGAAATACCACACGCCACCATGATTGACGCAGTCGTACGTTACACGACATTGTCAAGGGTGCAACTGCTACAAAGGTGTAGAGAGGATATCAACTGCGTACTCTCCAATCTCAGGAGCCTGTATATCCACATGCATTCCGACGTTGGTACGCTCGCATACTGTAGTGTGTCGTTGAGTTAACTGAAAGCACTCTTCAGGAAAAACGGTAATTTTCTGGTCCAACGGTTAACGTCTCGCATGATTTTCGTGCCACCATTCAAGAGAAAGAGCAGATAAGATGGGAAAATCACACTCATTTGATTCAGTGATCACGGAGGAAATTCATCATGAGAAAGAATGTAGGCGCATTATGGCGCTGCAACCGTACACAGGTCACAGATTAAATTCGTAACAGTCGTCTACATGCAGACATGCTGCAGTTGTCAGCGCTAGCGAACATACCGATGTGGACTGGATATGTGTTACGCTGTCACCTAGCGAATGACAAATTGGAACTCTGTCACGCATGCTGTCCTAATGTCGAAGACTTGCGAGGAGCTCATTGGTAACGCGGCTGTACTTGTCACTGCTTAACAAGTGTAAAATAGACACGCAGGTATATCTGGGTTCGCACAAAGACTCTCTGGCAGGTAGGGGAGCTAAACGGGCACAAGTGCGTAGGAGGATACAAGTTGTCCCTTCTGGCGAGTCCAGCGAGAAGAAGGAAAATATCGGGTAAGGCCTCTCGTATAGATACTCACGCACGCGGCTAACGTATGCTCCCAGAATTCCGCCAGACAAGAAGAAGTTCAGCGAGATCGAACGCAAACATTCGCTTGAATTCCATCATGGAAATTAGCCTGGGAAGAGGCGAACATGGTCCAGTGCCTGCCCAGAAGCTCAAGTGAGGAGCCAGACATACCTCCTGTAGCACCAAGAAACAATGCTCTGGTGGGCGAGGCTTTCTCGGTTTAGCATCAATGAACGATCATAACGACAAGCAGAGTTGTGACAGTAGCTGGAGCCTGGAAGTGAGGCTTTCAGTCGATCTACACGGAGTACAGCCGGAACTGTGTATAGCGTGTCCGCTTCAACCCGCAGCGAGACCACTCTGGGCATCCTTTTGTGCTCTTCTTTATTTCGTCTGTAGCTTCTGCTGTCGTGCAAACATGAGGCTCTACAAGACAGGGGACAACGCTGCGCGGGACCACAATTCTCCGCCAGATTACACGAATAACAGCTTCGGTACATTTCCGCGCATACGGTCAACGGTGTTCGCGCACGCGATATCTTGCAGCGGCGTGTAGCTGTCTTTCAGCGTCACCAGGGCTGCCAGTTTAGGCAAATGCGTGCATTTTTGTGCAAGTAACGCTTGCAGATACCACGTTTTAGTCGAACAGCTAGAGGACGTGTTACACATAGTAGCTCTACAGAAGCAACTGAAACAGTCCGACACATCGGCCTGTAATACTTTCAGAGACAAGCAGCAGTTGCATTATCAGCCACAACTGCAACTCTATTTTGCAGTGTCAGGCACAAGCGCAGCTACGCAAATATTGCGAGAGCCTCCGGCGCCATTACTAGACTCTCTGTATATCTTAGGTACCGTGAAGAGCGATGAAGCTCTCTTGAAACCGCGGGTGAGCTGAACGTTCAAGATCTACTGCGAAGACGGTGGCTCTACGGTCATCAGGAACCCCTGCAGCAGGCAGAATTAGTCAAGGACAACGCCTCTGCTACAATTTCGTATCCCCTATTGTCGTGTGTGCTTTTAGCCGTAGTCAAACTCGTGGGATCACGCCGTGCACACAACCAAACAGAACACCAGGGAACGAAACGCAGCTGTCACGAGCTAACGCAAAAGTATATTCACACTTTTCGAATGGAAAAAGCATACCAGGCAGCTAATAGGCAGCACAGGGTCGCCATCTCTTGGTTGTCGTCGAACGGGGCTGGTTCCTCTATACGCGGCTGCTCTGGCGACACTAACTTCAGTATTTCCAGCGCTGAAGCTGCTACCGTCTGTTGCTGCCCACAGCAGTCTCTTGCTATCACACACTTGGCATCCTACGTCGACCACTGCTCCTACGCACGCAACTTACCCTTTTAATGGAGAGAAAAATACGCACCGCTACTCACTCGCTGGACGGCCTCTGAAACTACCCGCAGATTTGCAAGGAATGGGACGACGAGAAGGCACAAGCACGCGTGTGTGTGCGCATACATGTACACATACATATGTATCCTTACGTGTAAAGTGCGCACATGTGAACGTGGACGCTGACCCACACGGCTGCACGTGAGAGAGGAAAAAGCGCCGAAACCGTGTCAAATCCTGCATATCAACGAACGAGGAGACACGAGGGTGTAATACGGAATGCAAGTGTCTACAGGAAAATGCGAATCGTTCCTGCGCTGGTACAGCTCAGCGTGGCTGCCGGTGGACCGCAGAATGCGAGGATGATCAGGTAAACGATATCTCCTGCTGGAACATCCAGCCCTGGGATGTCCAGAAACAAATCGAGTCAGCGAAGATCATTTAAACAGCAGGGGAAAAGCTCGTTAAGGCCTAGTGCAGATGGATTTAAGCCAGGGATGCCTCTCTGACGGCTGTCGGCCGCAGGTGCACAGACCAATATAACGGAGGCCGCAGTCGGCGTAAACGGCGTCAGCCGCCCCTTGTTCATACACTGCGACAGTGGACACATGCTTGCTCTTCATTTCCGCCTGCTGCTTTACGGCATTTCGTAATGACGTTTTCTACCTGACGGTCAGGAGCATTCACACCTTTGTGTTCTTTTCGACTTCGCAGGTGGTCTCAAGGCGCGCAAGCTTTGCCGTGCCTTCTTGTGCTCTTCGATTCTGATCTGCGTGGATCCACCTAGTTATCGGCCTCTTACTTGTACACTTACACGTCTTGGATGCCCTGTCACGTCGGGGTAAAGCCCTCTGAGCTTCCCTTCTGCCTTATATATGCTAATGTTTACCCTCTCCCATACACATTTGGAGCTCTCTGTGACCTACAGCCTTCACCACAACTACATCTGAACTTGTTGCGTACCCACCGCACATGTGAGGCGCTTCACCGAGCAGAAAGATCCTCACGCAGGTGGCTCCAGAGGTGATGGTCTTCTTCTAGGCCCATCCACTTGTGATTCCTTGGCAGTGCATGTACCTGCACGTGTCTGCAGTTGAGGCCTGATAAAGCTGATTTGTTTGACCAATCCTACGTATTCCTACAGAGGGCTTCCTGTCTCTTTGCATTGGCAACGGAACACTACGAGGAAAATCCAGTAAAGCGTGCCTCCCAAAATTTGACTGAATCGTTAAAGGCGACATCGGACACTGTGAAGCAACATGACGACAGTTTCCGTAAAGAACACGCCGAAGCATCTTACATACACACTTACGCCAGAATGCATTCAGTGTCTACTGCACAGGGCACCGTCTGTGCGGCAGTCGCTGCAAACCCGACTGTACTACGTTATGAGGGTGTGCACACATGACTACATACATTTGCGTACAAGTCAGAGCGCATGCACAAGTAGAAGAGGCACTTCGTATCGAAATCAGCCGCGTGCCCTTTAGACAAAACAAATTGGAGTGCTTTAATACACCGGCTCTTTCATTATATAAGGCTCTGCCCCCTGTTTCGAGGGTGATACTTGATTCGGAGACGTGAGAAGGGTGTACCGCTGGAGCACATAGGCTGAGCACCTGATCAGGATAGAGGAGCGGGCAGCGTCTACTTGCGTCTGCGAGACATCTACAGCAAGAAGACTCAGGAGAGATCGGTTTCCTATTCACAAAGGAGGCCAAAAACTCATGTTGTATCCTTTTCCTGAGACGCATTTACGTAGTGTGTGCTCCGTCGTTCCATTTCCATCCTTCAAGTATTTCCATATACAAGGTCCACTTCCTTTAGTAGTCTCAGAGATTGTATAGCCCTCCATCACCGTGAAAAATCTCAACTGTGCCATGCAACGTAGGCGTTCACATCCTATGTCGCAACGTGTAGCAGAAGGAAGGATGGTTTCCAACTGAAATACTCCATCGGTTGCACGCGGTGTCGCGACCGGCTGGGTATCAGAACAATGTCGCAAACGAAGTTCCTTGCCAAACGGCGTTTCATCCCATGAGTGAACGGCACTGCAGTCGGCAAACAGTGGCTCACAAAGGAGGACAGACGCTCTCCTGCTTCGGGGCCATACTACCAAGTCACAAAAGCATAGACAGGATTGCGTTCACAGGCGCAAAGCCCTCCGCATGCATGCCAAACCGAAAGGTTTGGTGTATCGGTTTTTGCATAATGGTTTGAACCAGAGAAGAACGCCCTGCTCAACCGCGGGGACCCACCTCGTGGAGGACAGCGTTGGGTGTGACAGGTACTTCAGAAACGTGCGGAATGCGCAGCGCAAGAACATTTAAAATGATCATTCGCGGTGTATTTTCTCGGTCAGCACCTCATCTCCCTCTCTCCGTGCCTGGCGTACACGCTAGCAGGACAGTATGGAACGTTGAAAATACAATACCTGCGGGGCTGGTGGACCATCGCAAGCATTGGGATATCCGCATTGACGACTGTCCTGTGCTGCATACAAAGGAGACACAACCAGCAAGTAAGCTATTCCTCGCACCATAAAAGGAGGTCGTCTCTTGCTCCTGATTTATTCTTGCATTACGTGTCCGGCGTCCTTCGTCTAGCAACTTGTGATGAAACACAAGTTTTGTTCACAATTTGCCATCTTGCGTTGAGGCAGAAGCGGGGATTACCTGAGTCCACGTATGTACCACAGGCCTTTCGACCGTTTGCCCGCATGTCTAGCCGTTTAACGGAGTGGTGTCGGAAGGCCGATACTTTTTTATCACCGAATAGCAGTATTGCATCCAGAGGCTTTTCCATGACCGGGTACGACGTTAGATAACAATAATTATACTCTGCGTACAACACATCTCTTTCGATAACGAATCAGGGTGCTCCCTCAAGCAGTTACAATTTTGCAAGTCTGAGGTATGAGTCTTCTAGGCACGACTGGTATTTGAAATCGTGTTTGAAACAAAAAGTGTCGAAGTTGGAAACGCCGCTTCCTCTGTGTCCCACAGCATGCTGCCAAGTTGCACACGGCAGGCAAAAAGTCATTTCGTATCGTTGACTTCCCAAAGTATGGACACGCCACTTCCTCGCTGTCCCACAGCGTGCTGCCGAGTTGCAGACGGCAAGCAAAGTCATTTCGTGTAGTTGAGTACCCAAAGTGTGGACACTTCTCTTAACTGTATGCAGCGGCTTGTTCGACATAAGCCAGTACCGTGAGGCACGACCTGCAATTAGTACGCAACACCTTTCGGGTTCTATACAAAACGCGAGGAGTCAATGGAGCTTGAAGGCTTCGAAGTGAAAGTGTTCGATCAAGTACACAAAAGTGAATCATTGTGGTGAATTAGAAGTTTTCCGGAGGACCTCAAGGAACACCACGATTTCCGGAAATGCTGACGAAACACGAGGGTCAGGTTCTGCCGCCTCTGATCCACTACGACGCATCCCAGCAAAGCGGACACCGCACTCAACACACATGCCCCCAACTGGTCAGACAAGGCGTAAGGTTCGCAGCAAGAACTGCGCAAATGCGGCTTCCGTCACCGCATCCGTACTCGCTCGCTCTTCATTGCCCGGCAACGAATGCATTGAGACTTTTTACTTATTACACATCCCCACCGACGGTCACCTGACCCGTATTTACAAGCTTTTCACTGCCCCGTAACAAATGCATTGAAACGTTTCATGCAGTACATCTCCCGAATGACGGTCAATAACCATGTACATCTTATGGTCTTCAATCCATCACCTGCCGACATCGCACTCAACACCCCTGCTTCCATGTTTCGCCTAATTACCAACGCGCAGGATTCACAGCCGATACCGGTTGAACTGCAGTCTCAGTAATCTGATCCTAGTTCTCCTACTTTTCATTGGCGCGTAATGCACTAAGGCGCTTGCTGATGACTAATGAGGAATGGTCATTCCCATCCATCGTTGTGGCTATATACTGTTAAAACGCTGCGGTGTGGCTGCATGCGCTTCTCTCCCACCGTGGTCGTGGACGTTTCATGCGTCCACTCGAGTGGGTTATCGAGACACAACGTTGTGAAGTTACAACGAGAAAACTTCTGTATCAACCCACCCACCCCTCTTCAACGCAACTGTAACATACATTTTCGATGTCCGTCTTGTCTCGACAGCAGCGCGCAAATCAGTGTGGCTCTCAACGCCACCTGTCGAGTGATTACGTCTACTGACGAAGTGAATTCAAGAAGTGCATGCATCGTCCCCTCTACGCGGTGAAGTGGAATCTCATTTAGGCACACGGAAATAGTGTTCCAGAATGAGGCACCATTGACAGAAGAACAGACTTCAGCGCTTTCACGCCAAGTAGTGAGTCGACGAACGCTGTAATTCGTTCTGGACTGCGGGTCAGAGATTGACAACAGCTTCATTAGCACACGTCAGCAATCTACAGGGGGCGTTGCGAGGCACACTGATGTCCCTTCTTACCGTCCTCAATCCGGGGATGCCTACATTCAATGATCTTGACGACGCAGTTGTGTGACTTGGCACAGTAAGTTGGCGGAGTAGCTTCTAAGGAAACGTCAGGTTAGCAGTGTCTCGCCATTTTGGTACTACCACCAGCGAAACACTGATTAACAGCGACACACCTTACGATGTATTCTGCTCTTCAAAAGCTGTATAATTCAAATTCATTTTCAACACATTGTCCAAGGCACCAGCACACGTGTCAGAGCTAACGTAATGTCGTCCCTTCTGCGCCGTTCCTCCGATACTTAGAATCTTCAGGGTTAGCCGGACAGGAGTTTCACTTCGCTTGTGTTCTCGTGTAGCCTCCTCCTACGAATTCATTGTGCAAGCTAGTAATACGTACACTGCACGAGGATTGTATTTGTGCAACGGCCTCAGTAGCTGTCGGTTTGGAGGCGCAGCTCAGCGAAGATGGCATGCGGCCGGCCTTTGTCGCAGACAAGGAAATCGGAATCCTTTAAGCTTAGGAGCCATGATCCTGCGGAGCATTAGAAGATATCCACCTCCAATCCGTAAAGGGCGGGATTTCCATTGTGAACATGCTTTTGTTTCTGACCACAATCAGATCAGCTGCTCGTACCTCTGCGGGATAACAAGTTGCACGAATTCAGCAGTACGCAAAGTCCGCCCACTAAACGACGCTCAGGGGCAATTAAAAATTAATGCAGCAGTGCCAGCCTCGCAGCTCTTCGGGAGTGAAAGAACACGTGAAATTTCGCCCGAACGCTTCCGCCGGGATAAGAGGCGAGCCTCATGTGTTGATACAAATCGCCGCTTGGGCTGAACTATTATAGCAGGCTACGCTGCATTCAACAGCGTCAAGGAATGTCCTCTTGCCCCGTGAGACTAAACACCTCCATCCGCCCTGAAAATGTATTTCTTTGGATGGCTTTTGCCTTCTTGAGACAACGGCCTCTACAGTGGTCTCTCAACCTCTTCGGAGCCTATCTGTTTAGCACGCAGGAGTCATAGTCAACACCAGTGTTCCTCGAAGACGTAACTGCAATGATGGCAGTTTTGACTAGCTTAATTGTACGGCTACTCTTGCAGAGATCAAGGAACGTTTGCCTCCTGCGAGATGGGCCGTGTATCCAGTCAGTGTTTAGAAGAAATTTTGCTCTGCGCGTCTCGTTCTGAGGTTCGTCCCGTTTCCCTCCTAGGCTAGGTGATAACTTCAACAAAGTTCTGAACGACGCTGTGCGCCTTACTCCAGTAAAATCGTCTTGTGCTGTTATTTCCTCGCGCGGCTATATGCAGCCAACACGTCGACAACAAACCGATTATGTAACAATACTCCTAGGGACATTTCCCCCGCATGTACTGTTCCTCGGCCAAAGTTCGCCTGCCGGGAAAAGGAGCTGCCCGTGCGACACTTCATACAAGACGGAGGCCTCGCACAAAGTGCGTGTGTGTCTGTCTAGTTGTACATCGCAACTGCGCATCTAAAGGCGCAAAGCTGATGGACAGTCCGGCCCTCTGCCACACGGATTTTGCGCTTCCTCCGCTCATCAGGGGTACTTGTGGCATCGTACAGCAATGGTGCTGCCTAAAGAAACCAATGGCTGACGTACTGAGCGAGCTGCTCGCTACTGGTGTAGCTGTACAGTGACTAACGATGCGTCGTTGCCCACTGTGTCTCATCTGCGGCGGTGTGGCACGTAAACAACCAACGTTATGATGCGGGTGTCCCACGCAGCAGAGCAATCCATAACTAAGCGCCGGCCCACTGCCGCGTGATCTCTCATCTACACACCGCTCACATAAATCCTAGGCATGCCGCTTCGTCAACGTGTCCTCTCAGATGGAGAGCGTATGTTCTCGTGGCTCCCACTAGAGGAAGACACAGAACTGCACTCTACAGTAATTGCCATCTAAGCGTCCCTCCGCCAAAATGTCGCCACAAAACGAACTACAAGTCCTACTGCAGGCGGCAGGCACAAACTTGGTTGAAGTTATGGAACACACGATCACGGGCGAATAGGGCAGATTATGGCGAAATTGCGCTCACGCAGCCGCACTGAGGGACGACGCCTACTACCAGCTGTAGCGGCACGCCGCACCACTTCAGACAGACGAACGAGACATGCCGATACCATCGTGCATGTTGCAAAAGAGTCTCGAGACCATTTCCACAATAAGTGTGGCCTTAATTCTCTAGTGCCTTGTGCCTCACAAACTATTCTTTGCTCGACTACATCTTGCAGTTCGACAGTGTGAGGACCCATCAACCGACTAGTCGAACATTCACTGCGAGTGCATGCGTGTGACAACGGCGCTGGCCGCCAGCCAGCGGCGCTGTCAGTCAGTCAACGCCGTCGTAGCCGCGATATCAGCAGCTGCGTATCTACGTGGCTGCGCGTTCGCGGGCAGGCCTGTGACAAGCGCCGTTGCTAATTCTTACATGCCTTTTTTGCAAATTCTTACGTGCCTTCCTGCACACTTCATTTGTTGATCAATGACGGCTGCCAGATCCTTTTGGAAGCATCTTCAGGTGTGTTACCTGTTTGTTGTGGCAGCTTGAGACGCAGCATCGATATATGCAGAGCATCTTGATGTGTACAGTCGTGCGTTCTTCAGGCCTTGAACTTTCTTTTTCCGGATGGGCAGCGTGTGGCCGTGAATTCCCTTCGTCTCTTGTTTCGCATGGTTTTACCGAAGTAGGACACGGTTGCCGGCAGTGGCACTCGCCAAGTGTATGAAGTTTTCACAGCAGCCAGTTGTCCGTGCACCTGCAAAGGATAATTGCCTACTAAGCGTCGTCAAGGATCAAGTCGAGGAGGTATTGGAAGCACTTCAACAACACGGCTGTAAGACAGTCTTGTTCAGGGAATGTTTTTCAAAACGGGTACCAGTACGAAACCGCCGATGACGTATGGTGTACGCAGTACAGCGCAAGCGTTATATTTGACGGATGACAATTTTGCATGGTAAGCACGCGCATGCGGGTTAATCATACCATGGATGAAAAAGACGGCATACGCGGCCTCCACTCGATGTGCAAGATGACTGTCGACCCTCGAAGGATGAATTATGGCTCCTCATGCCAGGACGCGTCAGAAGGGCGTGAACGACCTCTTCTTGCGCTACAGAGTAATACGCAGAAGGGGCAGAAACGCCTTCCTACCAACTTTGTAGTGGGAGATGCACGAGCAAACTTGGACGACATCAAGTTCGCTCTTATGTCGTATTACGGACGCGTGTATTCGAATAGTTCCCGTACAATCGCAGAGCGCGTCGATGCTCTGTCGTCAACGCTCCCTGAACGGTGCGACACGCTCGCGAAGAAAGGTACGAAGATTAGTAGTGGGGTTGACATAGGGACGCCCTCAAAAGGTCGCGTGCGCAGAAAGTTCCACTAGAGTGGGGGAGGAATCCTGCAGGGAGACTCGCGCGCTCCTTACAGGGCAGAAGCCTTGTCCAAACTCGTGTTCTATTAGGCGTGCTACGGCGTTTCCAGACTTACGGCAGTGATTGTTACCTCCTAAAACAATGATATTACACGTTGATACGTAATCTGCCAGGTATCCCCTGGATTCGGGTTATCTCTGCTTCCCCAGCAGGCGTGTGGATCAGTAGTATGAGGGTACGAGGGCTTCTGTGCAGGCAGGTGTGTACGCTATTTTCGGCTTACCTTTTCATACGATGAACTGCAGTAGAGGTAGCGGAGGCTGCTGGCCGCACAAGTGGCATATTCTGCTGCTGCCTTGCGCCGACTACAGCTGAAGTATCGTGCGTGCAACACCGGATCTTTGAAAGTCTCATAGACCTCTTACTGTTGCTATAGCCAAGGTCGCCAGGTTGACACTAACGGAGGAGCATTTCTGTACCTAGGCAGCACTGCTCGTGTAGCATTGGAGAATCGCTGCATTTCTTTAACGTAACACGCCGTAGGACGGCGATCGTCCCAGAGGAACAGTTCGTATGATATTAATCAGGTGCGAAGTGTGTCGTCCGGCTTCAAGAGACAGTGCATGGCCCAGCACAGAAAGTGCTCAGTTTCTCCGCCTTTAAGATTTACTGCGCATTACTACGAGGGCTCCACCGGAAGTGGAAAAACATAGGTTTCACGACGCGCGAAAAGTCGTTGTAGCTGCCGGTAATTATTCGACACGTTTGATGCAATGTTGCTTCCTGCACAGTGTCGTATGGTCTGCCACGGGATACTTCCGATCTCGGTGGTCTCAAACGGCAAATGGATGGTTCAAGGTCTCCGCTTCCGTTATACGAAGGTCGTGCTGCGGAATTGAACGCAGCGTTGACTGACCTTCACAGAAGCTGCGAGGCTGCTACGTACAAGTTGAATGCACTATCTGGTGTGTTCTATCCCCAGATTGAAAATCCAAGTTTACGTGAATGGATGTACACCACCACCCCTCAGGTAGGTGTTCGAATACGCGCACTGCGAAGACGTGTGCCGGCATACATCCCCCGTCTGGCACATTCTGCATCTCGGACGAAACACTGTCAGGTAGTAGTTGTATGATGCACCCATTTTGTCCTTTAGTGGGAAGGTATTGGAAGGACACGGCTGCCTTCGCAGACGGATAGACGTACATAGATTGTGACAGCGTTGGTGCCCATACGCATATATTACAGATATGTGTAAATGATGCTGCTTCGTGAAGTGGTCCGGTGCATCCCGGGCATTGCGTCAAACCTATATCAATTTGTAGACAGCGTTTTTCCTCAGGTGCGATCTCGACCGAGAACGAACAGTCAAGGTGAATTACGGAAACACGCGACAAGCGTTTTCCGCCACCTGCGGACCCAAGCAGAGCTTAATCAGGAACGTATCAACGCCCTGCAGTCCAAGATCAAAATTCTTTACATGCATACAAAACCTCAAATGCTAAAGCTCCAGGAAGACCCACGTGTGGGCTTATGAAAATAATAGTCCTCAGATTACCTGACAGCCTCATGATGCATGAAGCGAGCGGGGTTCACAGGGTTAACGAGGAGGTCCCGTATGCCGAATTACTGAGGTGTGGCGCCTCTCCAGTTATTTTTCCATTGCGGTGCTGCGTCTTCACGCCTCGTTTGGCGCTGGTGAACGATCCGTTGGGTGTCACTACGGCTACTTGCACGGCATATAGGCTTGGTTTTGGACGAATGCATACACTTGTGCCAGCACCACACCGGTGCTGTCCTGTATGCTGCATACGGGACTCCAGTGGCGTGAACCAGTTACTTTCCCTGCGAAGGATGGAGTGGAGAGAAACAGAGGGAGGTCGAGTGGAAAACAACTGCTCGTTTTCACGTGTACTCCTCCCCGCGGCCGATTCTTGAGACGACTCCAAGTGCGGTTTTAACTAACGCACGAGCAACGGTTTTTAGCAGTCCTGTTAAAGTTGCTTCGTTTACAATGGTGCAAAACGAACAGAAAAGCATATGCGCGGTGTTCGAAAAATGAAGTCGATGGGCCCACTTCTGTGGCACGTGCTACCTGCCCCAGTGATTACGCAAATGGGCTCTTACAGGGTGGAGCCGACACACTGCAAATGCTCGTCGGTGCGATATCCTATTGTGAAAGGAATGAGGCCACATGTGTGTGCACATCCACAATACCATGTACAATTCAGGTAAGCTCTGCGTTCCTGTTACGTCAAGCCCGTCTAAATGGTGCTTCTAATTAGATGTAAACACTGTACATATTCGTGCGGTGGTTAACGTTGCAGCTGCTACTCGAATTTTCTTTCCTGCAGCAGTAGCGGCAGCTGTTGTGCCAAGTTGCTGCGTGTAGTTCATAGTTCTTACTGATGTATTTTGCAAGCATGAGCAAGATCGTCACAGAGGAGAGTGTGCAGGTTTCTTTCCCCTTTATTGATGAACAAAACACCAGATGCTTCGTCCCAACTACGACAATACAAGGCAACTGCTTTTGCTGCAACATCAAGACACCGTTACTACATTATTCGTCTGTTCTAACTCATGTTCTTTACGGTACTGTTTCTTTTTGGTTGCTCCTTTCGCTCCCCGTCGGCCGGTGGCGGCCGCGCTACGTGTTAGACACCAGCCTTCTCGTTTACGCCCGTTCAGTCCTGCTACCTGCTCCCGAAGGGTCTGGACAGCTCTTGCTGTTTGACCGCTTATGCGCAGCTACGGATGTGCTTCAAACTCTCAACTGGCAAAGCTTCTGAACCGCCGAGTGCAATACCTTTTTCTCCGCATCTGCCGAAGGTTCTCGCGAGATCGCCTTGCTCGACCTCATCTGTAGAAGCTTGATGTTCTGGGAGTTTGCAGAAAAGCACCTCTCTACCGTGTTTGTGTGTGAAGCACAACGGCACGTTTAATAGGTAATCTTGCTGCCTAGGCAGTCAAATACACCCTGCATCTGTGATCAAAGACTCACGTGCACTTTTTTCGGTGCCGCGCAGACGCACTTTCTGCCCTTTGCGTCTCAGTTGACTGAGAGGGGATCGCACTCTCACCCCTCTTCCTTCCACCACTATACACATGCTTCAATTAGAATTTTCTTCCCTTTCGTCCGAGATTATCAATAGAGGCGCGTAGCAGTTAATACGCGCGTACACATATGCAGACTTTGCCTTCCTTTCCTTTTCGTACGACACGGGTACGAATGCGTAGGCTTACGTACATATCAGTGGCCGTCTTCTTCCCCGTACGCTGTTTTAGAGAGCTACAAACGTTCACTTTTGCGTGATTGTCCAAATGCATGCAAGTCCGTTTCCAGACACAAACTCTACCCATGAGAACTTCATTACCACGGCCAGCAAGCGACGGCTTTGCTTTTTTCAACAAACGAGGTTGATCAGATAAAACAATAGTAACTGCTTGTCGTCGTGCATTCGGCACCGTCTGCAAACGCCTTCGTAGCGTCCTTACACGTCTGCTGCGAGTGGTTGCTGAGCGCCACTCGGGTGTAGAAGCCGTTGGGAAGAGTCCATATCATAGAAAGGCAAGGCTTTAGAAGAATCTGTTTCCTCATATTTATTACGCTTTCCTGCGAGAGGTGCGTCTTCCTACATTTTTTGCGACTGCGCTTCATCGAGTTCTGTACAAATCACGCCTTCGGAAGCTGCCTGCGTACTTGAAAGCATGCTACGTGTGCTAACGCGTACGACATCTGAGAGGCCTACTTCTCGGCTGCTTGCTTTCTGTCTCAGTTAACACTAGGTGCTTCTTCTTCGTCGCTGCCCTTTCGGAGCGTGTAGACTCGGAGACGCCTCACTACTAGTTTCTTCAAGTGTGTCCATCAGTGCTCTCGTTCTTGTGACTGTGCTCTATGGATTTAATTAAGCCAGTTCCTGCAAGCGATCTCCTTGCAGTAGGGAAATCGGCGTTATTCCGCCGCCTGTGAGTTTGTGCAGACCGATATATCTCGACGCTCCTGCATGCGCATCCATACAACAGCGAGTGTACTTCCACGAGATGAGTACCCAGTAAAAAGGAACAGGTATTGCAGTGAGTCTATCCGAATCTCTACTTTTGCACAGGTTCAAGACCCCTCTGGATATGCTCAGAACATACTCGTCTCAACTGTTGAGGAATAGGACGAATTCGTGGGTATTTACGGGCTTCTACACTCTCGGTATCTCCTGTGCTACGGACAACTCCTGTCTCGTCTCGACCTTCACTTGGTGCCAGGCGTTGCCTCACACCCTTCGGTTCTGCACCGTCCTTCCTCGTGAGGTACACGGGCATTTCAAGTGCTACATGCTTGACTTGATGGATCGAGATCTCGAAACAGAGACCCCCCTTGTCTCTACAACTGCCGGGTGCGATACGTTTCCACGTGCATCGCACGAAGACCTGTTGCCAGCTTTCTTACAGCTGCAGCAGCATCACCCGATAACAGTTGCTTCGATTCTGACGCTTGAAAGGAGAAAGAGACAAATCTGCAGGACGTTCCATTCCTGTCCCTCCAGCAGCCGCTGCCGCCGCCGGTTCGCCTTAAAATAACGAGGCTGCACCGCGCTCAGACACAGCTAGCGCTACCAGGACCCTAGTGACCCTCGCCGGCCGCCACAGAATTTCGATGCCTGGATTGTACTGCGCTCATAACTGCGAATAATTTACGGTCGTAAGTGAATACATCTTTAGGCGATGGAGTGTGCATGCACGTGTGTCTACCAGTCGCCGGCTGCGCCTGCAAACTCCTCTAATCGCATACACTTCCACATGTATACGCATTTGAACGCCTATACATGAGAAGTTTCGTGCTTACAAGCCTCAGGTGCCAGTCCATTCGTCCACTTGGCAGTTTTACTTAGTGGATCGTCGCGCACATACCAGACCACATGGATGCACGCGTATTGTTCACGAAAAATGCGTGGTTGGCAAAATACAGGTACTACAGGCTTCTGGCAAAACTGTTTCACAGGAATTTGTAGCGTTCCTTAGGGGATACATGGAGAGCCTGCGCACGAGTACGTGTAGCAGAACTGACAGAACACTGGAGTAAAGGCCATATCATGCTGGTACTAGTGGACGCGGCTGCTGTAGAGATGCAGTTGTCGGAAGTGGCTTGGCAAACGGATTCGGGAAATGCTGTATGCCGAAACCTCCACAAACTGCCCCTGTAGTTTCGCACAAATGATCACGAGAGTTCCAAAATCTGTGAACATACCTTTGCGACTCGCTCTTCGGACGTACGCCGGGGGGAAATCCTGGTAAAAGCATGTGGAAAGACTTTGGTAAAGCAATTAATGCAGGCGTTACGCGTGAAAGTGACGCTTCTTTTAAAGGCACCTACAGCAAGCACTTGCACGAACGTTTGTATGAGGGTCTGCATGGGAAATACAGTACCGTAGTAGTCACTTTAGAGCCTAAACCGATGCTTTTTTTGAAGTTCCTGAGATAGTGTAGCTCTTGTACGCTGTTGTCCCCTGGCCGGGATGAGTTGGTTCATTTCTTCGAGCCTTTTCCGCCCGAAAACATACTTCCTACGTCTGAGACTGCCCTACACCAAAAAGGCGCTTCATAAGGTGGGCGCTCTCCTCCGCGTTGGAAACAGAGCAGAGATACAGCAGGAAGAACAATGAACACGCACAGCCGTAAATTGGTGTTCTCACCTGTCGCGTAAGAGAAGTTCCACCTGTCGTGTCAGACGCGTCCCGTCAGCTGTGACACCCATGCCACCGAAGATGAAATATTTACAGCATTTGAGCGTCCTTGTTTAGACAGCTACGCAGTATACAGTATTGTAGGCAACGGCAAATAGCGCCAAGCTTTATATCCAGTGCTAGAGCTTCGCATTGAAACAAAGTTGTTATATCAGATGAGGAAGCTGTGCATTCACCGGCGCTGTAGCTACAGCATCTCTCGAAGAAAACACATTTCACCGCCTTCATAATACGGACGGCGGCACTCGAGAACGAGCAAATTGAGCAGCGTGCGATCGGGGCGGAGGGGGAAACGCGGGACAGTCCCGTGCGGTGCCCAGCCGAAGCAGTGCAGAGAATGGTGAGGTATATCTCTAAAACAAGGTAGAAGAGAGAAGAAACTGTTACCAGCGAAGAGAGGCTGGGCACTCTGAACATAAGCTATTTTCGACAGTCGTAACTATAAGAGAAGAGGTAACACACACGTTGCTTTCCAAACGCCGTTTCTTGTTACACCAGTTATGAAAATGGATAATCGTCACAACAAAGTTGCATCACAGGCCCTACTGTTACGACAGGGAGGAAAAAATCTGAAAGACCACCACACAAACCGCCGGACATACAGGACAGCAGTCAGCACAGGTGCGCGCAGCGCAGCTGCAGCAGGCATCAGAGACGAAGCAGCGGCTCACGTGGCAGCATATGCACCATCGTGAACAATAGCCATACAAACGTCGGCGCACAGGCAAGAGCAACACAGGAAGCAGTAGCGACACCGGCAGCGCACACTGCAGCGCCGACAGAAACATCAGCAGTTGCACCACGAGGTGCAGCAGCACCCGCTGTCGCGCGCATTCTTCTTGATTGCTAGAACACCGGATGCAACGGCGAGGGAAACAGCACAGGAAGCAGCCGCAGAGCACCCAGCAGCAGCGGAGGACACATTGTCAACAACGCCTAAGCAACAGCAGGTACGCACGCGGTAGCAACAGCCCAAGAGTCATCGTCTTCGTGGTCAACCGCGGCTCAAGAGCGCCGCAACAGCAGCTGCAGAGTAGCCAGCTGCAGTGGACAAAGTCATCGTCTTCATAGTCGACAGCAACCCAAGAGCGCGCCGCAACAGCAGCGGCAGAACAGCCAGCAACAGTGGACAAGGACATCGTCTTCGTGGTCAACAGCAGCAGCAGCAACAGCACTCGAACGCTGCCATAGCAGCTGTACCAGAAACAACGGCAGAAGCAGCAAGAGAAGCAGAGCACCACCAAAATAAGGGCTCCACCGACATCGAAGCCCGGATATTTGAAACTATATGGATGTCCTCCCACTGGATGTACTTCGTGACTGGTAAAGTGCAGATACGCGTGGGTGTGTAGTATAGTGTACGTACATACGTACTTCAGTATGTGTCTGAAACGTGTATAGAGATTCGCCAGGGGGTGCAGACATGAAGCGTTTCGGTGTATTTACATGCGTATATTTGTGTCGCTCCTCCGATGTGTAGAAGAAAGCCTGCAACTGCCGGCGCAACGCCGTATATGTATGCGAGATTGTGAATCTTTCCTTGGGTAACTGTGTGGGTTAGTCGAGTTTCAAACACATGTGCGTGTACGCATGCACCGCGCAAGTCGCGCCTGCATCCGCAGCCTTCAGCCGTGCTGCCCCGAGTCGAAAAGCAACATATAACGTAACTGCTGGAAGTTAAAACTCCCGAAGTGTTTGCATTGTAGCTGCTTCAGAGGGCCATCAAACTTTTACTGCTTGAATGCACGGAACACCAGGGTTAAAATCAAGGAGGCAACTAGGTGGCTACACGACCGTCTGCAACTGCGGACAGAATGTTATACATGCTTCCTTTTGAGGCTTTTGAAGAGTGACACATGTTAACGAAAACTCGAATATGTACGCTTGGAACTACGCATACGTGAAATGTACACAACAATGTATATACACTAATACACCTATGTCAAAATGTCTAGCGTTCCCACACAGGTTCCTTTGACCGCCGTTCAGCGTCTGCAGAACGCACCCGGTTGGGCGGGCGACGTGCCACTACTTAGCGGTCACTGCAAGTGAGTGACACCGAGTGCAAACTACCACCTTTTCCACGAGTGTGCGTCCGAAGCGCTGGCAGTGCTAGTTCACGCGCATTCGCCTACGAATCACAAACAATTACGAGCATCGGCACGAAAATAGTTTAGTTCGATACAAGTCCAGAAATGCAGAGGGCATGTCGACGGCACACAGCAAGTGGCGTCTCATGTGACGAGTCCGTTGCAACCGTGCATACCTGTGCACAAAACGAGGCAGTTCTGACAACGTGCAGATGCCTGCATCCAAAGTGCTTGGACTTTATGCAAGTGCAGTGAATGGACATTACATATCAGGTGCAATGTGCAAAGTGGACGTAAAATTGTGCCAGTGGTGAATATGTGAGGCAGGAGACCCTTGTTCGTCTTCAAGGTATCTGATGCAAACATGTGCTAGCACAATACTTCAGTGGTTAAAATCATTAAGAAGACGCACGCACATCCTTATACGCACATCCTTGTCCTTCTTCTATATGATTCAAACAACTGAAGTGTTGTGCTGGTCCGCTTGAAGGCGGAGACTTTTCCCGGGCACGAACGGCTTGCACTTTATTAATTCTTGCAAGCCCTTTCGGTGCACGTGTGAGGTGGCGTACGTGAGAACGTAGATCCACTTCCTGTTGGATCTAATACGCAGTTGCACTGCAGCGACGCGCGTCTGCTTGGCGTTGTTGCAGTCAAGAGCGTGAAGCCCTGAGTCATAGATAGAGTACCTGCAGCAGAGGTACTCCATTTTGAACCGTACTATCGGTGACAACCTTAATGCCACGGTAGTTGAGCGGAAAATGCTGAGGCTTCACTCCTTCCTTGATGCGCTGGGGTCCGCCAGAGCGCGCGATCAGCTCTACTACATGTTCCACGATGGTCAGCAATGAAAAAATACCTCCTTTTAGACAGATATTTTCCGAGGAGGGCAAACGTTAAGGACGGGTTTCCTACACAAGACCCTGTTGGCTTTGTTTTAGCGGCCCCTTATAAAACTCCCTTCTGTCATGCTCTCACACTACTTGACGTCCGTTACAATTCGACGACATCCTAGAAGGCAATGTGTTCCGTCACAGCACAGCATTTAATTCAGTGTCGTCGAATGAAGGGAAGTGATGACGCGCATGTCTCTCTACCTCAAGACATTTGTCTCACTCGACGGTGTTCAAGAAGGTGTAGGAAAGCCGAGCACGTGGCAGAGTAGAATCCAGAGTGTTCGCCGAATATGTTCAGAAATTGCACAGGGAGATATGTAAAACACGGATACGAAGGCAGCACACCAGCGTACACGTGGTGCAACTGGAGCTCACGCCTGTTGGCCCCATCGTTGTGTTTCGTCAGAAAAAGGATCCCCCTGGGCCTGAACCGCGGAGTTGCGATGCACTGGGTGGATGACAAACATCATTGTAAGTGGACTGTCGTCATTTTCAAGTGTGCCCCAGCCTGGCTGCTAGTCAACAAAGTACAGTTTTCTCTCGTGGTAAAGACAGCAACTACGATGTTAGGACTGGAAAGGTACCCGGAAGACCAGAACGAAAGGTGCCACCTACCGGGTATAATTGGTTTTGAAGAACAAAGTGATACGCGGAGGGGAAACAGAAGTTAAATGCGTTTTCTGTAAGCCTTTAGAAGCTTCAGGTGCCCAACACGCGACCGACGTACGAACGAGACCAATTCCTCTTTTGTGGCGCGTAGTCTGGGAGCAAGGACAAGGTGGTCGACAGAAAAGAAGAGAGACAAGTAGGCTGAACCCGGCCGTGTTATAGAGCGGCTTCAGTAGTTCTCAAAAACCCACCACCAGTCAATGTGCGACGGTGACAATACCAGAAGCAGCATAGGCTAGAGGGTGGACGCACGTAGGCCTGCAGTTATGGTAGTGGACAGCGTGGAGGACTGGCAGCTGTACCATTCTTTAAAAGATGCGTTTTCCTGTGCATCGCGTAAGCGTGAGAGGATGAACCGACGCCAAGAGCACCAGAGCGAAGCGATCTGAGAACGTGACCTCAAAATCGACAGGAAGTACGTGCACATGATGACTTGTAAGATACTGCTGGAGCGAAATGTGTAGCCCGACACCTTTTCGTATTTCAGTGGCCGACCGTTAGGCGTGCAAGGTTGTTTGGACTGTGTCTGCAGACTAGGGTGGCACCGGCTGGAATGGAAGAAGTGTCGTCGCAACCACTATTCGTCGCGAGCAACTCAAATAATGAGTACAACGGGAACATTCCGAGTTGGAGACGAAGGCATGTTAACGGTGTCCTCCTTCATGTCCTCGTGGTGAGGAAGACATGACGTGAGCGAACCGAGGGATATGCATGTGGGAAACGGGGGGGGATCTGTATTCCGACTGCGTAAGAGGGCCGAGTGTTGTGATGAGAAGTAGGCGTCCGGAGGTCCGCGTGGTTCGCAATAATTGCGTTTGATGCAGACGATCCATTATGTATGTTGTCTAAGTGGGGCCCTCTTTGCGTCGAAATGTGCTCCTGACTTCACGTAGTCCCGCGCTGAATATTAGCAGGTCCCAACAGCTTTCGTAGATGTACCTGTGTGCACGGCAGAAGACCTTAAGGATCTCTAGTGAAAGTCTTGTCCTATGCCCTTGCGTCTCTAACGCGGAGATGAACAATGCAGAAGTGGCGTCAACGTTGGATGCTCTCGAGATGGCTGCGTTGTCTACCATGTAGAATCGTATGAATCCCACTGCCACTCTGTTGTATGGCACCGAGCAGCGTGCGTGAGCAGAGTACCCGCGATACTTACTAGCGCTGTGATTACGAATGTGAAAGCTGCTACATCCCGCTGAGTCATGGAAGGCGAGGAAACCGCGACGTATGAAAAAGGATCAATAGTATCGTAGAGTCAGGGTCGAACACTTGAGCAGAATGCGCCCATCGCACAAAGTGGCTTCAGTAGCAGTCAAGACGTACCCTCACTAGGAACGCGACAATTGCAGATCAATCTGTCGCTACATAAACAGACGCAGCACAGGTGCGGAAGACTACGCACGTAGGCCTGCAGCCACGATGTTGCCTAGTACGTACAACCGGCAGGCACGAACTTCTTTTGATGGAGGGCTATCGAGCGCTGCCGTGTACGTCGTACATGGAGGGACGGACGGTTCTACCTGTCAATACCTAAAGAAAGAACGCTCAAGTGAGACGCCGAATTTGCAACTACGTGCCTACCAGTCAGAGTGTGGAGTTTATTGCGCGACCTGGCACTTTGATTATGCCTACCAGGAGCTGCCTACCAGTCAGAGTGTGCAGCTTATTGCGTGACATGACACTTTGATTAGGCCTACCAGGAGCTGCCTGCCCGTACACGTGAACGCGGAATAGCTGTGTAGAGGACGAGAGCTGGAGAAACGGCGCCGGTAAATAGGCGATACAGGTTAGGATTAAAGAACTATGTCCGCGACCACTACGCGAGACGGACATTTTAGCTCGTGAAGACAACACGCAAATTTCTAGTAAGAAAGAGAAAGGAGGTGGGCGCTGGGTAGGAGTCTACGTGGTGCGGAACACCGAAGGTGGGCGAGTGGAGGCACACGCCCGCAGGAAGGCGGTTGACTTCTCCATTGTAGAAGAACGTGTGGAAACGGTCGTGACGCGGGAGCGGTAGTGGAGAAATGCGTAAGGATTCATCGGTGATGCGGCGTGAGAGTGTTTGGGAATGATGTCTGCACAGGCGCTGCGTTGAGAGTCTCTGCGGACGGAATGTCTCTGCGTTAAACCCCTCTTCTGGCTTCCACGTTACAAAGGCATTGAACACTTCCAAATTCAAGAATGACTCCACAATAATCGACTGAGCAAGTCTGATTTCCTCACGGTGGAGACGTAAAAGGAGGGCAGGGAGCGGCTGCTGTTGGGGTTTTCTCTAGCAAAGAAAAAGGCGAACACTGCAAGAGAAAAAACCAAAACAGAACGATAGCACAATGGTCGCGACGTTGGCTCTCTAGGGCCCCTCTTGGTCCCACTGTCATCCAGCTTTAGGGACAAATAGTAACTTGTGTTAACACGTAAACGGCGGCGTCAACGATCGTTGTGAAAACGCGTGCGAAAGGAGGCTACGTTGTATTGACTGGTGAAGGATGACGAGGCTGCGGAATGCTAAGATGATTCGTGGTGCCGCGTGGAGTCGGCGTTGTATACACGGTTGATGCCTGACGTTTGCAGGTGGTCGAGCAAGTGATTTCCGTGCGGAATCAGTCTAGTTCAGGAGAGGGCGACGTAAAGGGCACACAACTTGTCTACAGTGGATCCTTCGTGCTGTCTGCGGCCGCTCAGTGTTGTTTTCGACCTGTCTGGAACAAACTCAGCACGTAATTCAATCCGTTGTGCCACGGCGAACGCTGCACAGAGATTTCACCGCAAACGGGTGGTGGGATGAAAACCATTTAGAATCCTGCAGTGTAAGTAACCTCTCTAATGATAGGCAATACGCATATTTATGGAGCAACTGCTGCGTATATTTCTTCCTTTTGCAGTGCATGACAACGCAATCGGCTGAGGGCGGAAGAATATTTTAACCCATGTAACTGTAGCCGTTCTGCCTTTTAGGTGACGACTCACTAACTGCAGACACAACATTTTTAAAAAAGCGTATGACGAATGTATGCGCAGCAGGTCACGAAAGGAGCACCGGCATCCGACTTGCAGAGTTGCAGGTCAAAAGTTTTAACGCAGTCCTACGTTCCGCCGGTGGAAGGGCGCGGCGGATGCCTGAACTGCGGGGTTGGCTGCACAGGGAGGATCGTGATATTCGTCTCTGTCGGAACATTGCCATTTCCGAATGTCCAGCAGGTCAGGTGCGAGATGGCATTTTTCAATGTCTCTCCGTTGAATATAACGCTGTGTCGACACTAGCAGAGGAGACAGAGAGGAAACACCTGCTGACGCGAGTTGGGAAATACAACTGATATAGAAGGCGCACCGGTATGCAGGAACGGTGCGGTGCCTTATACGACTCTGTTTTGTGGGCAATTAGCAGCGCCAGCGTGATACCGTCTGAAGAGTCTGCGAGCGAGAAAAACCCCTCGTGTTTTGCGTGTGGCATCTGGGAGCGGGGATCAGGTGGTCAACAAAAACCGGGCAGAGATGCACGACCTGAATGCCACCGTGGTAGGGAACGACATCAGTAGCAGTCAACACCCTGTCATGAGTCGCAGGTCCGTGGTCGCAGGGCAGTCTGTTCGTACATTGTTAGAAGCAGCAGAGGTGCCAGGGAGGGTGACAGCAGCTCTGCAAATTTGTTGCCATACCGCCGATACGACCCTAAGCGACGATTTTTGGACGGAACATTGTTCTGTCCGTCGCATTTGCAGGAACGGCTGGAGCGATTCCTAGAGAAACCGAACGGGGCGATCTGAAAGTGAGACGTCACAACCTCAGGAAAAAAGTACCTACACACAACGACATGGTGCTGTATTCAGTGCTCCACCATAGTATGTGGCACGAGACCTTGTCTGCGTTCCTGAGGACCTGATTGGTCGTACAGTCTAACACGGAAGGGGTGTGCAGAATTAGACGCTCCTGGCTGGTATTGAATAACCGTCATCGTGGTCATTTCTAGTCGCGAGTAACTCAGCGAGTGACACGGAATGTCCTCTGCTGAGAAACGACGGAGCGTAGAAGCAGTCCTCCTCGAGAGGCCCATTTTAAAAAAAGCGAAGAGCCTGGTATTCCAGTTGTATAGGGAGGAACTGTGGTAGTGATGAGGCATGCAAAGTAGAAAAGGAAGCAGTCAAGCTTATGGGTGATTTGACGTGGTTAAACTCTTTGCAGGCAGCTTGTTCGGCGTCTGCATTGTGTTTGCTGCCTAGAAAAGGACGCCTGTAAGTGGACCGGTTCACTTTGGTTTGGCACAACAAGAGCAGTGCATACTTATTGGTCCAAAGACGTTTTCGTGATGTCAGATTGAGAAAGGATCAATTCTAAACGGAAAAAGCCTGCATAGGTTCAGAATGCCAACCTTTACAGGTGGCGACTTATGCGCAGCATTTGGAGAGCAGTGGAGAAAATTCACATTTGCTGAATGTTCACAAAAGAGTTGCGTCGTGTGCCGCCAAGGATTCTTCTACGTGCCACTGCCAATCTGCTTTTTGATACATAGTAACGTGCAGGCTAGAGGTGGTGTCCAGTAATTTCGTGAAATGCGAACGTGGAACGTTGTTGCTTCGTTGCAAGCGACGAAGGGCGAGGGACCTGGGGAACAGGAAGTGGATCTGTGATGTCAAGTGGAGTTGCTCCAGTCTACGCATTTAGATGGAGGCGTTTACATCGTGCGGGTGACCGGGGGTACTACATATTCGCTGAATTATATAGCACGAGTGGACGAGGAGCAGGCGCACTTTCTTATCGTAAGTGGCTGGTGCATCAATCTGAAAGTAGCAGATTGTTCTTCAACCTGCTTGAAGCTCCAACTGCGGCCTTCTGTCTGTCGGTATATCAGAAAAAAAGCAACTTTCGTGATTCCAATTCCAACACGTACGTGAGGGCAAGCCTTGCACAGCCAGTATACGACATCTGGCAAAGGGGGGGACCCCACGTGAGACAACGCATTCAACGTGTAACCCCAAGAGGCAGAGAGTACGTTGGACAATGAAACAAATGCAACATTTATTGTCTACTGTCCTTGTATACGACAGAGCGGCCAGCGGAGGGCAGAAGCAAATCCATCCATGCAAGGGTAGCTGCTCCGCCGTCCAAATGGGCACTTACGGACTAAAGAGTGCTTGTGACACAGGTTTCCAGAGAGCACACTGAGTATGCGAAGTAGAAAATGAAGGCAGACTCAGTCTCCATGTTGCGCAGACGGAGATCACACATGCTTGCCAATCGTTGTGTGATCGGTTGGAGGAGTTGTGGGCATGAATCACGGAGTTGGGTTGCACGCGATGAGTCACAACCTTCATCCTGAAGGAGGTAGCGGTGTGCCAGGCTAGCTGCTGGTTGACACAGTGCATCGTTCTCCCTTGTGGGAACAGAGTACATATGAAATTAGGTCAGGTGATACAGAGTGACAAGAACCAGGTGCCGCGTGATGGGTAGTACTGATGCTGAAAGGTGCACTGATAAGCGTGGAGGATGCGGAGATTGAGTGCGTCTTCCGAGGGAGATAAATGTCTCGCTTGTGGCGTGTAGTGGACAAGAGCAAGGACAAGAGCGTCAACACAAAAGAGCTGAGGAGCACAAACGCGACGGCCTTGGGCAGCGGCATCACGAGCAGTCAAAAAGCAACCACAACTCCGAATGGACCAGCACAAATCGGTATGTCCACACAGCATCAGAAACAGTATAGATACGAGGAAGGACGCGCATAAGCCTGCCGTCACTATCCTGCCACGTGTGTACAACCTGAGGCGGTGACGCTCTTTTGCGGTGCCTGTCGTATACGCAGGAACGGAGGGCCGGGCCCGTCACACCAGAGCGATACAACCTGCAACGGAAAGACCGCCATCGCAACGAAGTACACGCACATCAAGCTGTGACCGTTCATTTGCCGCTGACACGTATTACGTGTCATGGCACCTTGAATACGTCAGTTAGAACCACCTGTGCATACAGGACACGGTGGAAGGGATGTGCGGAAAAAGCTGGCACCACTCAAGGCGAAAAGACTGTCATTGCAGTCACTACAAGTGAAGAGGAATTCGGCATGTGAGGGGCTGGAGAACATTCGGTGTTGCAAGGAATCTGAACGGTGTTTTCGGCTGGTTCCACCTTGTGAAGAAGATTAAAAACAGGAGCGAAAGGAAGGAAATGCTTATGGGCAACAACAGTCGGTTTGTATTTCGATCGCATAACAGCGTTGAAAATTCCGGTGGTGCAGCCGACGAATGAGCGAAAGGCAGAAGTGGCATTGCTTGCCGTATACACACGGAGATATACACACTCGGTGTGTATCTGCTTAAGAAAGATATCTGCGCAGGAAGTGCGTTGCGTGTGTCAGAGGATGGAACCAGGGCCTTCAAACGTACCGCTGAGCATGCACGGTGAAAACGTGCGTACTGGTTGTATGAAAGGTGTTCCAGCAGTTCACAACAGTTGTACCGAAAAACATACGTCTATTCAGAAGATTTGAAACCAGCAACCACTACGTAGGGGAGACCAGTGGTGACAACATTGCAATATCTCTTTTTGGAAAGTATACAATGCGTGCTAGGGCCGCCGATAGAAGCAGTAGGAAAAAATTAGTTCTGGGCCGCCCAGCGTTGCTGGTCAGACTGGACCGCGTCTTGCTCATCGCGATCCGACTGTGCACTGAGTGTCAGCTGGTCGGACCCCTGGTACGACACACAATATGAAATCATAGCCCAGACGCGACTTTTGACCAGCTTAAAGCAAGACGATGACGAGGACGACGACGGCAGGCGCGGCGTTCAAGTGCTTTACGCTTTCACCGCACGGCTGCTTCTCGTTCACCAATGAGACCCTAAACCCCGAAACCCTGAATCGTTAAATCCCAGAGAAGAAGGCAGAAAAACGTAGAGTCCAGCGCACTGCTAATAATGGTGAACTGGTGCGTTTTGTAATGATCGTTGCGCTTGAAAGAAAATGAGGCACACATTGTCGGATTCATTTGGCACACAAACGGTTCCTTGGGTCGCGCATGCGAACAGATATGTGTACGAAACATAGATCACACCATACAGTGTGATATTTTAGAGACGTATAGAATTTAGCACATTACGAATTTCAAAAACTTGATGAGTCCTGGCCGCCTCGCTTTACGAATGTATAGCACCAACTATCGGTTTCGTCCGGTATACCAGCGAGCCCTTGCGTGATGCGTTCACACGTATACACGTACAGAACAAGGTGCTTGGAACACAGCTTTCATCATATTCCACGAAACGTAAGAAATGTATAAAAACTAGTACACAAAACCGAAATAATGATGCGCTGTGTAGTGGCCGCTGGGCTAAAAAAAGTCGAGAACTCATTGTCGGTTTCTATCAGGACACAAAGGGATCCTTGCTTCACACATGCGAACGACTAAGTGTGCAGAACAAAACATCGTACCACATGGTACGGTGTCCCTCCGAGAGTAAGACGCCTGAGCACAACGGCGCACCTTCAGCTATGAACGCTGCACAACAAAAAGCGTGCATCTACTGTTGAAGTAGTATAGTGCGTGGTATGTGCCCCTACTTCGACAAGAATTTTGAGCGTACAGCCACATGTTCCCGACCTTCTGATTGATCGTAATGCACGCGGTTGGACAGTTAGTCTGCATCATAGAGAATGTTGAAGGACCGATAGGTGGTGCACAAAAGAGAGAGTGACCTAGCTCTCACCTTGTCAGGGGCCTTTCAAAATTTTCGCGAGACGGCGGGAATGCGTGAATTACGTGTGGTTTTTGCAGTGCTCTTTTAATTCAGCGGACCCCAGCAATTGATCATTGTCGTTCGGACTGTGTACGCACCCCGCAGGTAGGAATCGGAAATTAGTATTGTGCGATTACGGATACGAATAGCTGCGAGACCAACAACGTAGGCAGGGGTATAGTGTCTGTCTACGTGAAACGCTAGGATACAGCTGCACTGCAAAGCCATGCGGCTCAGAAGGACCTGTCCCAATAAGCTCCACCCTTTATGACTTGTCCTTCAGAGCAGCCACGAAACTGCCAAAATGTCGTAGTTATCCTGCATCAGTACTCTCACTTCCGAAGAGTCTGTTAAGCAGGAATCGTAGGAGCGGGACTACTGCTGTTGGGCCCTTGGATCCCATCCTCATATTGCCTTCTTGTCTAGTTTCGGACTGAGGGCCGTCGCGCATTCTTCAACACTTTGCAGCAGAAGGATGCTCTTGGTGCGCACAGAAAATCAGAAACCTCCACACACGTTTTTCGCTGTCGGTCTGCCTGCAACGTCAACGTAGGCCAGGCTTCGTAACGGCGACACTTTGACAATTAAGCCTCATTGGTCAGTTTGAAATATGACGTTATTCTGACATCTGCACCTTTACTGAAGCAACGCTCTGACACCGTGCGCATTATATGAGAGCTTCGATGCTAGCCGATGGTCCGCGACCGTATAGCTATAGTCAGGGGGGCCGTCCCGAATGTGGGGTGCTGAGGATGAAGACCATTTCCACGGAAGGCAAAAGTCAGCTAGTGTGTTTCCACATCAGATCCGGGCTGTCCATGTGCTGCTTCATCGAATGTATCAGGGTACAAGGAGGCCGCGTAGAAATTCTCTTGTAACGCCATTGTACGAAACAGCGCAGTAGGGCTCTTCGGTTCTAGCGTCGCAAACGAAAGCAGTGTCAGTACCAAGTGCAAAAAGATCAAGTCGGCAATGCCTTACGACGTCGATTCGAAGGGGTTGAAAACGTTCAAGGAACACAGACGTCGGGGTTGCGTTTTTCTGACCGAAGTGCCGCGGTGATACAATTTGACCCTGCCGTTGTCCCCTAGTCTTCGCACGGTACTGTAATAACGATAAACAATGCTACAAAGCGAAGTGCTGCGAATTGTTACGTAATCGTTGACGCAACTAAGGTCAAGGCATCCACAGACAAGTAGCTAAGAATCTCACGCATTCCAGTGCATTAAATGATTTCTTCTTATATCGAACACTCTCTCTCCCCCGAATACGCCCTACACACTGTATCACAACCTTGTCCCACTTGCCTGCCATTGTGGACTTCCCCATGCACTTTCAAGCCAGGTAGTTGCAAACGGAGAACAGCAACTCTCCGTGGACCACACGCGTAGACACCGATACTTCATCTGTGGCTGCGGTCGTCAACGACTTCACGCACCCTGATTTCACGCATCGCGCTCCCAGCAGCTTACCGTCTAAGACGGCAGAGCACGTTTAAAGACAAAATCTAAAATGCTGCCGGCTATCAAGCTAGAACAGTGTGCGCTTTCCACAGCCGCATCCTCATACCTCCGCATTCTCACTTCACACATGTGATGCGTATCCTTTGGGCAACGAGTTAACACCTGGAAAGCGGAACAGCAACATCTGCTTGTGCCTCCATCTTGCTTCGGACCTACCCATCTCTCTGCAGCAGAGACAGCTGTAGCCTCCTGGCAAATCGTGCCCCCGCCGTCAAAGCTCTCATCAACAAAGTACTAGTTATCCACAATGTCAACCCTCGCGTGCGGACTTCGCAGCGACTTTCTTAGAAGCAGTTGTTATACCAAGAATGCGGTCTTCCCTAGAAGCACGCAGAGCAGAGCTACAGGAAGTGGGGTAGCTGTAGGATGCGTTTTTATACAGTGCATATCATGCTTGCATCACTGAAAACAAGACGGATCGTCTTCGAGGAAGCCCCGCTGCGATGCATCGAACCAGCATTCAGTCTCTGTGGTCGGACGCCCTTTGCAACTACCGGCTTCAGAGTGCACAGAGCAGGCCTGCACCAGTCTCCACCACACCTCAGCAGCCCTCGCTAACGCACACATTCCTTGCCCGTCACCCTCCAACACGTCGCGTCAGTGTTCCACACTACTGTTGAGAACACCTAAATTGCCACCCGCAGGTTTCAAAAACGCGTCTGCTGAATGCGGCCCAAAAAAGCCAGAAATGGCTTCGAGCGCCTGGTGTCGCAACTATCTTGCGAGCCTTCGACATTTAAGCCCCGTTTGCAGTGCTCATGTTATCCTGCGCGGCACAGCAATTCACTTGTGCCTACTACTTTTCATCAAGCCTGCATTGCTAAAGTGATAGAAGAGTCGGGCAGATGAGCCGGCACAAAGCAAACTCTTTCGCACGAACGCATACAAAACACTACATACCCAGGACGCCTTAAGAAAACCTGACCACGCCGAACCAACTACGAGTACGAGCATTTTGTTTTCAGTTCCGACGTGAAACAAGGTAAAATTCTCTTTTTAGTGATTGCGTAAAACTCCAGCGTTCTTTAACCCCATTTTGTACACGGTAGATCAAGCCGGACGCCTTATCGCCACCCCACCCACGCCTCCGGGAACAGCGTCCACGTCTCGTCGTTCCCCGAATGCAAGCAGTCGTATTGTCCTCGGCTTCTGAGCCACCCACAGCGAACGATACCTGCAGCGGTGTTTTTTCACTTCTTGACTGTACGTGTATTTGTGAACATTTACCTTCTCGAGGAAGGAGACCAATTCTCGTACGCCAAAACGCACTCAAGCAACTCAGACCGATGTTCCATCATTACATCTGCGTGCCGCAGCGCAATAAAATCTCGATCTGGCTCGCATACCACCCCACAAGCCTTGGCTTTCTCTTCGCGCAAGAAACTGGCAGCACAACGCTCAGGTTACAGGACACCACCTCTGCAGTTCGTGCGCACAGTTCAAGCGAGCTACGTCAGATGCACCTACGTCGTCGCTCGAATCTCCGCTGTTCGCGCCAGTTTGTGAGTAAGTGGCTCTGCCTGGGCTACTGAAAAGAAATAATTGGGCAACTACTGAGTCGGCCACTGGTGGTCTTCCTGGTGGTACCTGTAGCGCTCTCCCTAGGGCTTAGCAGTCACCAACCACTCAACGCAAGCAGTGTGTCTCGCTTGCAGATTGCACGCTTCTTCACGCATTGACATTACAGAACGTCGGGAGGAAATAGCCCCTACATGCCTGCTTTTGCGGCACGCGTGGCACGTGTTGTATGATTTATGGTTAATCGTTTGCTTTTCAGGGCGTCAACAACCTCCAGCATCCCTGATTACATGCCCTCTGCAAGTCGTCCCCTGAATTGTGGGTGCACCCCGGTTGGTTAAAACTTGTAAGTCGCGGTTTGGAGCCTTGCGACTGTGTACAGCTTTCAATCCACTTTAAGCGAGCCTTTATCGTATATCCTTTTCATGTGAGCTGCCGTTCTCTGCGCGACAAACCGCTTTATGTGGCCCTTAATGGTTGCCACTGCTTCACCGAGAGTTCATCACCGGCGAGTTCCTTTCCTCCCTCTTCCTTAGAATAATCCGAAAAAACAACAGCAGTCACTCACGGGCTTAACATCTGGCATGTGTTCCTGTATTCCAGGCGCAGTTCCGCACGACGTGTTTTGCCTCCTCGCCCCCCGCACCGGACTCTCTTACAGTGCCTCTATGACGGCGCCCGCGAGTCTCGCTCCCCTTGCGGCCTGCTCAAGCGTGGAGGCACAAAGTGATTGGAAACATTCAAATTTTTATACGCTGTCACCCTCTGCATGTAAACCCCGGGGATTTACAGACGCATATGCCTTATCGTAATTTCAAGTGTCTTTGTAGCAAAAGCCGTCGCTCCGTATCCTCCACCAACAGAAACGTCGCTTTTCTTCACAAGCCAAAGCAAATAATAGACTTCTGCAGACCCAGTCGGCAAAAGCTGCAGATGCCTACTCCTCACGAAGCGTAATATTGGCAAGCTGCCCTCCTAGTTGCCCTTTATCTATATTGGACGCTAGGTCACGCGCAAGCGTATTACGCGCCCCACCTCGGTGCTGCTGCGAGACACACTTATATCGACAAACAAACTTAATGCCGTGCTCCGACCAGTGACCAGCTAATTGTTTCCGCTCAGGTGACGCACCAGCAATCCGAGTCAACAGTAACAATGATTTGTGTTGTAAAAGACTCACTGCCCACAAGCGAGAACGTGCAGTTGCACTTGGTGACGTTTGAATTCATGAGCTAATCATGTATCGCAGGCAGCGAACGAGAGTGAACGTCTGTATTGGCACCGGTCACATAGGTGTCCTGCTACATATGGTGACTCGCTGTACTGTCGTTCACCACAACTACACACTGCTCAGCTTGCTGTGGGATGTGGTTTCCTCAATGTATGAAGAGCAGTGGGAGAAGGTAACTTCCAGTCGGGCACGCACGTGCGTCATGTGCCACCATGGTACCACTGAGTCTGGAGTACACTCCGCGCCACTCTCCGTTATAGTAACTGTCAGCAGGACAATGGAGAGACAACTTCAACGACTCCAATAGATTTACCTGGGGCGTTGGAACGCAACGTCTGCTGCTGCTTTACCTCATAGGCGTGAAATGACAGCCCAACGCAGGGGTCGCGGCAAGTGACGGAATTCCCCGACGAGTTGGCAGAAACCATCAGAAGACGTCCCCGTTCAAAACGTGGGTCTTTTGTGAATCGGACATTGGAAGAGATACGATTTACCGGCAGCGTGCTTACGACCGCTTAGGTTTTCACTGCTGATCAACCGTTACACGTCATCAGCATCTCGTTCTCCCGTCCCTGAGACGGTTCTCCGGTACTCGCTATCAATGTTAGATTAGAAACAACCGGATTTGAAATTAACATGTATATATTACTTGCCACGTCAGAAAGTTAAAAATTGAGGTTCAGCTTCATAATTAAAACATTGGCCTCGGGTTACAAGGTGAACGTCGCACGGATAGCAACTGTGGCTCTATTCCCGAAATACGTTAACAAGTAGATGGAGAGCATCGCGAGAGGAGTCCACTTTGAAGAATCAGTAAGATCAAATAGGGGTTCTGAGTCACTCGTAGGCGACGCAGGCGTGGATCGAGTACGACGTCCTCGTACAAAGTGTAAAGGAGTTGTTGTTTTCTCTCTCAATTCAATTCCTACTTGAAAAGTCTATAAAAGAGGCAGAGAGGGTTTCAAGGTGCTAAACCGCGTCTGTCGCATGTTATGGGCTGCAGCAGGAGAGAGTATTTTGCAGGTAGCTAGCCGTCATCCTGGGTCACGCTGGACACTGCCGTTACAGTATTGATTTTGCCTCGACAATGTCAGCACTGCTATGCTGCGCTCTGCAGAAATACTGCTCACCAGCGCCGCATATGCAGTGTACGTCCTGAAAGGCATTCGTTCGAGACAGAAGAAGTCAGGCAGAAAATTTACACAGTAAAACAAGTGCATCATTAGTCCCGACATGCATCGCCACTGCTGCAGGCTCTGTTGACTTTAAAATTCAATTCCAAACACTTGTGGAGTCGTCCGTGGGCCGAAAAACGCACAGGGTCAGCTATTTTGTAGTGTATGTACACGAGTGTCTACAATAAGAAATAAACTCCTATTTCAGTTATTCCTCTGTAAAAAAATATGATTAGACACAAAAACTTTGCACCTGCAGAGGAGATCCATCAGGCAGCGCCGCCTGTAGAGGCCCGCAAGCCAGCCTGCCGCAAATCGAGTAGGACGGCGAGGTGTTACTTTCGGCACGCATTGCATTTCCAAAGAGGAGAGCTGACCCTTCAGCGGGACACGACGTTGCCTGCAAAACAGGATGTGCCTTCCCCCCGAGGAGACTTCCTTACGTTTGCCGAGGCGCGTGCATTCAATCTCCAAGCTACTAGTTTTCCATCAATTTTTCTTCAACACTGCCGCAGACGACGTCTTACCCTAAGCTTTTTTTTCCGTCCAAATAGAAGAAACAAGACTACACATCTTGAACAAGCATGATCTGGTGACCGGAGAGTCCCAAGTCTTGTGCTTGCCTTCGGCATAATGGAGACTCCAGAATTTGTTGCTTTCTGTAACACCCACGAACCAAAGACTGAGTGATTCTGCCGGAGCGTTGCCGCACAAGGTTTTCTTTTATACTACGGCGGGTTATGCGAAAGGAACGAAGACCTGTGCAAAGCTTTGGCTGCGTACCCCTCGCATGCGGCATTTTTCTTTCCGACGGGAAACACCGAGACCGCGTTCGTCCAGGTCCGCGGCGCGCTGTTCTAAATTGGCGCTTGAACTTCACTCTCGACACGTTGCACATGGTGATTTTTTTTATTTCCTGCGCACAGCAAACAACGTTACGTCGACAAGCATGGGACCACAGCGCAAATGCAGCAAAACCTGTGTTGTGATTAAAGAGGAAGCTAATGCAGCGTTCACTGCAGTTGGGGGGCTTGTGTCCTGTAATATTGGGAGCACGAAGGTGGACAGCGTGTCCTACGCGGTAATGTCATCTCTTGCCTCTAGTCGTGGTGCACAGGAGCTTGTGAGGTGGGGCGTTTACGTCCAACTAAAGCTGCATTGTAGACCAGTGCTGGCTGGTGCACAGTACTACAACTCTTTGTCGCTCCAGTGTTCCAGCATGAGGCAACGTCAGGCACTCTCGGTATGTGTGAGACAAATCGGCTTGCTGTATCCTGGAATTGCGTTAGGCGCCGCAGCTGTTATCCTACGGTCGTACGTTGCTGCGTTAGAGTTGGTGAGGCTGCTTAAAACGTGAGCAGGCACCACCTGGGTACGCTGAAGAACAACCGCACATTCCTAGGGAAGGGCAAAGACGTTATATCAGCCAAGCGCGTACAGCGAGCGGGCCACAGCAACACCTGAAGGCACTGCTCTCCGACTACCGCCGTTGAAAAACGATGTTGGGAATAAAGTAGGAATCCAGTAGCGTGTTACAATGCTGGTCTTGTGACTAGACTGCTGGTTACACTACATTTGTTCTTACGGCGATCTGAAGTTTAGGCGAACCCAAGGGTGCATTCGTACTAGGCGCAGTCTCCTCGTGGGTGCAGTAGATTATGAGGAACGAGATTTAGAACATGGTAAGATAGAAAGGAGAATGTTCTCTCTCTGCATTTCTAAAATTCCAAAGCCTCTGCTCTCCGGATTTCGTCTTGTTCACTGAATACCTCAACTGTGTCGCAGTTGACTTGTGTCACCAGTTCATTATCACTTCTTGCCAAAGTAGGAGTTCTTCGGATGGTTTGCCGCCCCGCTCCTGTCGCCCGAATGGTGGCTGACTGCGCTTTTTTCTACGCGTGTCTACGACTTGTGTGGCCGGTGGCTTCTCGCGCGGCGCAAAGTACGTCTGCGGATTTTGCATTCTCCAACCCCGTAGAGCTTTATGGTACTTCGCATTACGTATGTACAATTGACTCTAACTGTGGGGTGGGCTGAAGGTCGTATCCTCGGGGTAAGAGAGCCGGGTTTTCACATCTGTGGTGCTTTGGTAAACCCGCCTATGCAGCAGCATTAGTATTTACCACATGAATACTGCAGATCCCTCGTAGAACGATAGCTTCCCGATTTGTTTAGCTCTCCGGCGCAGCTGTACTGTCTCCCACATTAACAGCATATTTGCGGAAGCACGGGGAAAAAGTAGAAGGACCCACGTAGATGACGCGAGCGGAATTCACCTTCACCCCTTGGGAAAGTGTGCGACTTTCAGTTTCACTGTGTAAAGGCACCTGTAGACGACGATTGCGGAATTTGCCTTGAGCGCTTCGGCACTTTTACTCATTTCGGCCTCGCTTATGTAAGTCGAAACGTTCGAATTCGGGGGGCTTCGAAGTTTGTTACGACCCGCGGCCGTATGCAGACATGTTCTTTGCACACGTAGAATCACAGTTCTCAATTTGCTTAGTAAATTTCTTGCGGTGCCGAGAACATCTGCAGAGCCTACAGCTGGGTTTGTAGCTGCCTGCAAGGCAGCAGGTAGTGAGCGATCCATTGTTGTGTTTCGACCACGTACGGTTGCACGAAAGACTGAGACGCAGCAGCGGCTTGGTGACGAGAACTTGCGGGGACAGGTGGGGCGGCAGAGGCCGCAGCATGCCGGACCCAAACCAGAATCCTATAAACTCTTCGTAGTGTGTGGTCGTCAGCTCGCTTTTGAAACTCCTGGACACATTAGGGTCCAGTGTGCGATTTTACAGTAGAATCGTGTGAAACGGCCAGCGTAAAATAGACAACCTTGTATGACACAGTTCTGCCGTGCCTCACAAGCAGATTTTTTACCCTTGTGTGTGTGTGTGTGTGTGTCGGAATATAGCAGTCTACGGAGCGTGCACATTAGCTGGATTTGCATCTGGACTCCACCGGAAGATAGCGTTGCGTCCAAAAATTCCTTAGGTTACACTGACGTTGACGAGAAATATATTTCCTCCATCGTAGGACGACATCTCAGGATCAACTGCCTGCAGTCTCAAAATTACTATAGCATTGGCCCCATTGGCCGGAAACTCTGGCTCTGCCGACTGAAACAGACGCTGCCCTCCAGGTCCTTTTACTGCTGCTTGTCCTTTCAGTTACAGGAGCAGTGCCTGACGCCGCAGGTTCATTGGCGCCATTTGTTCCCATCGCATTCCCTTCTCACCGCATCCTATTACACCGTGCCCTACCGAACTTGCACGCTGTGTCCGTGGCAATGCAACAATCACGGTTAGACTGGTTCTGCGCTGCACTGGAGTCTCTTTCTACAGAATTATTTTCCCAGAAGAGTGATTCTGTGCGCGGTGGACTGGAGACAGCTGCAGGCACACCGTAGAAGTGGCCACAAAGAGGTCGTACTATCCCGGAGAGGGTATCCAGGCACCTGTCCTCGGCAATTCTGCATTGTCCTGCATTATTCCTTCGTGGCACGTTCAGACCTGGTACACTGTAGTCGTTCCGTCACTATGCAGCCCGCAGGGTCTAAGGCGGAGCTGAGCATTTTTCTCCCCGTAGCGGCGGTTGACGTTTATTGCTGCGCTTGTCCGGCTGGTTGTTAGAGAGCGATTCCACTACGGTCGTCCGCTGTCCACGCGAAATGCATGGACCGACTGCAGCAATGTGGTAAGACAGTTGCATTATACGAGACGTAGGCTCACGCAAAATTTAAAGCACTGCGTAAATTTCAGCGTCTTTCCTGTGCATGCACAGGAGTGACCTATATGCGAGCCGAGTCGGTACCGTTTTCAACGGTTGTTGTAGGAACATCAGAGCAGAAGTATCTGCGTTTTTAGCGCCTTCTCCACCTTTTTTGCTGATGAGTTAGGAGTTGCCGTCGTACGTAGACTGCAGAGGTCACAAGCAACCCCATATCTACAAGAAATCCTCGAGCAGGCGGAAGGCGGCATAACAACAAAGTTCCCATTCACTGTACCTGCCTGCACCTCAGCCCCTGAGCAGCAAGATGCATCATCTGGCATACCAGCAGATCTGCCACAGGGATAGTTGCTCATTAAAGACCAGGGTTTCGTGCACACTCGCGGGTACTTATTTTCCGCAGACGGAGTTTCTCACAAAGGGGGGCCGCGTGTGGTTCACGTGACATTCTTGAAGCTGACAGATACAAGTAAGTCCAGCACACCGGCTTACAGATGTTTGATGCGAAACTGGAGCGACGTGGAACACTGAACGAACAATGCTTCTGTCTCATGCTATTCGGACTACGTCCGCACGCTACGCCACAGGGGGCAGCGGTAAAACCGCACGCCCCTTCCACATTTTCAATATGATCTATGCCTCTTGCCTCTTCCGACGTTGACTATCCGCGTTTGATGTCAGCTCCTTCCAATTCTGAGGCCACAGCTGACCGGCTCACAACCATTAATGCATAACTGCTCTTCAAAAGTAAAATCAGAAGAGCAGTCGTATTTGTCCTCATTAGACACGGCAAAGGTAGACCCCGACTGCAGGCACGTCTGTCGCCTACGTATCCCTCTGTGAATCGGCTCACCTCAGCGGCACCAACGTCAACGATTCCGTCAATCAAGCGTAAGACGGCTATTTTGAATCTCCCTTCTAACGACGAAACGGCGCAGTACAATTGTTTCCATATTCTGATGGCTGCTTTGGAGTATTCGCAGGGCATACGCGCAGAGTCGTTTCAATCCATAATAGAAAGCCTCTTCCAGACATAGTCCTGTCTCGCCCCGTGCATTGAAATTTGGCGATGACAAGGGTCAGATCCACTAGCCGCATGCACGGTTGCAGTCTTCTCCGCTTTCCCTGGGCCGAGGCTCTAGAGAGGCCGAAAGATTTACAATACAAATCAGGAGAATAAGAAGTGAGGGTGCGAGGCATTTTGTTTGTTTTGTTCGTAACATAGAAAATCAAAGGCACCGTGACAAGCACGTGTAGGACTGCATGGTCGCCGAAGCCTTCAAAAAAGCAAGTCATGAAATTCTTCAAAGTGTCAGCCGACAGGGCCGAAGTTACAGCTGAAACCCTCACCAGACGTTTCCTTGCCAGTTGCTGCCATATACCGCTTCCACACCGCAGCTGTGGTGGACTTTTTTGCAACGTGTCCTCTTCTTACAGGGCTGTTTTGCTTCACAACCTGGCCTTGCACTGTTGTGGAAAGGTGTGCGTACGAAAGTAAGCCGTTCCGCTCTTGGCACCAGAAGTTGAGACAATCCGCACCGCTTTCTCCTGCCAAAAAGTGCTGTACCCATTGCGTGAGCGCCTTCTTTGCGTTTTGTAGTGGCAGCCGGAAAATGTCCTTTTTTTTTGATCCGGCTGCGGTGGAACCTTCACGAATTGTTCAGAAACCACAGCCAGATAGCAGATAGGATGCCTAGGAAAAATAAAAATTTTCAATTTTCATCCTCCTCCTCATCCTACCCATGTGGGGATTTTGAGCTCGGATACCCGCACCTCGAGGAGTTCCGCTTCTGCTGAAAAGCGGTGGCAGCATCTTAACCTGGGCTCGCAACGAAAACCAAGTCTACAAGGTGACGCGATCCTCCCGAGGGAAAATTCTGCACGCCAGCCCACAACGACGCCCTCTCAGACACCAGACAGCAGGCGCGGAAGCTCTGGGTCTTCTTGTCAGAGGGCACTGATTAAGAATATACTTTTTCTGGAGGGCCATCTGTAGTCTCTGCACAGCCGCCCACATCTAGAGTTGGGTCAGAAGAGCATGTCTGCCGATCGGTTTTGTCTGAGTTCCTGCAGGGCTCCTTTGAGGTGCTGATCGCACATATTTTGACAGCAGCTGTGACTTGTAAAATGCCGCCCGAAGGATGCACGGGACAATATGCTCACAAACTCAGACTGTGGCTCCGCAGACTGGTATTATGTAGGCACTCTAATCTTCTTCTTGAACGCTGACGGATTCCAGTGATGCTGCTGTGTCAGGGCAGCGTAGATTGGAGCAAAACTCGTCAGGGTTCTGACTTGCCTTTCTGAGTGACGCGTGGCGCAGGCCTATCAATTTACTTTGTCGTCAGGGAGTAGGACACGCGCCGACTTCCAAGCACTCACGTGGTCTGTCGCGGTGGCTCGGCCACTGCTTTTTCCCATTTATGAGAGTTATACATGCAGTGCTTTGTCTGACACGATCTCGTGTGGCGAGATTGTCGACGTTTTGGCAGAGTCTATCGGGCGCAAAATTTGATGCGACGCCCAACGCAAGTGGACTGACTGCCCTGCAATGAACGACGGCGGTAGCCTCTGCGTGCTACAAAGTAGATCAGCCACAAAACTTTGGCATTCTATAATACAGGCGGATAGTACAGTTCCTTCCACGGTGAGCACCTTCTCCTACATCCAACATGTGCGACCTTCTTTCGGCGCGTAGAAAGCCTTGAAGTGCCTTATATTATTGATGTTGAGTCGTCAAAGAGTTACAAAAAAGCCTTCTTATCGGGGGAAGGCACGTTTCATACGTCTCTTCCTAGGTTACCTCCAGAGTCATCACGGGTCGGGGAATGTGACTGACGAGAGCAGCCGGGGTCTAGCTGTGAGGTCCATGATAGCTCTTCACCATGTTCGAGTTTCTCAGCGCAACTCTGTTGTCGTTTCTGGAGGACGCACGAGCACGTGGTGCAGAAAGGGGATGTGGGACGCAAGCTTTGAACGCTGTGCAACATATTCGAATTTGAGAAACGGTGCACGGCCCCCAGCGTTGTATTGCTACAATTAAGATGTCACCGTAGGCAGCGGGTGCGAAGTACTTCTTTATGACCGTCCTTCAGGTCCTCTTTTTCGGACAACAAGATCAAGGCGGCAGCACGCAGTGCAAGCATTCGCACGACGTTTGAGACATAGAAAAATGCTGAGCTAAATCTTCCGTCCAATTATTTTACAATGCAGCCGAGACACTCTCTCGTGTAGACGCGGAAACCAAATATAATTCTTCAGACCAAGGGCCTACGGGACACTGGGGTATATTGCCGCCATAACACACGGTGGAGCAGAATACCAAAAAAATTAATTATTATATCCTGCCGTCACAGTCACCGTCAATAGACGAAACACAGAATGTCATAACTCTTCCACAAGGAAGAAGCAGTACTGCGAACAAATTCAGGTGCACGAGCTTCTCTTGTTTTTACAAGAGGCGGAGTTTAATCAAAGCATCCCCACGAAATAGCGACTTCCAGTAGCAAAAATCTCAGGTGTCCTCCACGGGGCACTTGAAGCTTACATCAGAGGCCAAAGAGAGTGAAATGCTTTACATTTTTTGCCACATTTTTTAATCCCGCGACAACTACGTAACAAGTACACCTAACACCATTCTACAAAGTCAGCCTATGGCAGGGTAAGTCAAAGTGAGGACATCACTTCAGGTATACGACGGTAGAATCTACAGTAATAGTCTCCAGTTGACAGTCCCTAGTAATCCTTTCAGCAGCAAACGGCCCGACTTCAACAATTTTCCTACCACAGTGTAGAAACACCTATCCGGTAAACACGCCTTGAACCCTGTCAAGCTGAGCGAGTGATACTTTCGTCGCAAGTGGCGTACGAAAGCGTAGCTCAGAGGTAGCAAGATCAAAAATAGTTTTGAAAAGCCTTCTACATAAGCTGCAGTCTTCCACTGACATCTACAAAGTACTCTCTCGGCGGCGGGAGATTTTCAAGAAACCACCGGAAATACCGACGTTGTGCGTGCTACTTATTCTACAGGAGCGTGCTTACTGCAGAACGGAGGCGCAGTGGTAACCGGCCAGACGTATGTGGCCTTCTTCGTGCACGCGCAGGCCTATTTTCAGCTGGAGGGCTCACTCTCATGAACGCTGGTGTCTTTCCAGACTCACAGCACCACCTTCACGAACACTGGAGTAAAACTCACACTATTCAATACATCAATAGAAAAATACTAGAAATAAAATGTTCCAGCCTAGAGCATCCTAGTAGGTAATTTTGTTCGTACCTCTCGAAAGGACTTGAAAACAGAACGAGTACAAGCTCTACTATCAGAACATCGATCCGGTGAAACCGTGGAATGACGAGATGCTGCCCTGATATTCACATCTCCGCCTGCGTATCAACCGCCCCCCGTCCTAGAATTCGACTTGTGATTTCAGATTCGGAAGTTCCAGAATATGAAGTGCGTGCCAACGTTATCAACAGTGACTCTCTGGAGACACAGACTACGGCCAGTGGTGGACACCTTGCACCTTAATATTTCAAAACATTCTCGGTTTGATAGACGCAGTTCACAAACTGCCGAGTAAGCCTCAAGGAACATTAGGAGTCCAGAGCTGCTTGCAAAATGTACTCAGGGGCTTTCTTTTCGTACTGGTCTTCACTACTCGTGTAGCTGTTGGTCGTGGGGTAACACGTTATGAACCAAGTCTCACATCATCCATTAATTTCACGCAGAAGTTCGGAGGCAGCTTTGACACTTGTGCTCCGGCGCGACCGGCCGACGAGTGTTGTGGTTGTGATCAGCTTGAAGCGAACTTCAACCTGACTAAAGAGGACGTATTCGTAGCTGAGAACTTCAGTCTAGGACGTAGCATCTGCAATTTACGCTTGTAAAAAATAACCATATCTGCAGAAGTGGACCTCAAAACACTTTCTCTAGAAGGACGAATGCGGCACTGCATCAGAACACAGCAGAACAAGAGTGGACTACGTTAAGGAGGTCAGGGAAGGAAAAAAATTCGGAGTATGACAGAATGCAGTAGCATGTGAGGACTTGTACTTATTGAATCCGCATGGTATTTCCTAACGTCCTTCTGTTTCTTTCAGCTGAAGCTCATGAAGTGGCACAACCATGAACAGGAAGGTGAGGCCGCCTACCAGCTTAATCAATTCGTCCGAAGTAGGACTCTCTAAGGCACAAGAAGACTCAAACAAGCCCTGGTAGAGACCTATTGAGAATCATTTCACTTTTTATTAACGTGCCGGAGTGGCCCCCCTCTTGGGCGAGACCCATCGTACCTCTCAACCCCGTTTTTGTTCTATAATATGCTGTACTTGAAAAGTCACACAAACAGCCTCTCAGCTTTCCCAAGCAACCACGTCCACCGCATTTGTGTGCTCGCGAGCATTCCTGTTCGTTCGCATGCCATCCAGCAGCGCTACCGAACCCGTGGCGGAGGAGGGTTCCCAATCGTTTCCACCCAAAGTGCTCCATTGACTATTTCTTCAGTAAATTTTTAATTAAATCTACACATGTCGCAGAGGTTTCGCTTTATCCCCGAAAATGCGTTACGAGTTTAATGCACTTTACTTGTAATCCGTAGTACGTTGCCACGCTCTACACGTGCACTGCGGAACTTTCGGCTACAGGTTAAGCTCCAGATTTACGGGCACCATTAAACGAAAAGCATTTTTCCAAGTGTCAACAAAAGTACTGAAAAGCCGTAGCGCAGAAGTCGTAATACTGCACAGCACAAGGAAGGGGCGGATGGAGTGCTGTCGTGAATGCTTCTGGAATATGTTCTGTGAGAACGCACTATTTCCAAAACCCGGAGGACCTCGGCTGATTCGTCCCTACGATGTTGGAAAGGGAGACGAGGGCTTTACCCGAAGGTCAATAGTTGCGCAGCTTACGGCCTTGTATATCCTTATCGTTCTGCACGATGTCAGGAAGCAAACCCCTTAGACGCTCGACCCCAAGGGGAAACCCGGCAGGCCGAGAAGGTGCGTTCAGTTTTTTCAACTATTCGGCTTCACAGCAGATAATGAATGCCCCCTTCTTGGTACAGTCCTCCCCTGCGTTGCTAAATCTTACTTTACAAAAAGCTTTTTTAAAGAGAAGCTTTTTTTCGAGGTTGCTTCAGAAGGGCACAGGGGTAAAATCGTTGTCGCTTGAGCAACCTCACGCATAGTCAAAATGTAGAATCCACCGTGTGACCGAAACAGTTTCAGTGATCTGTCTCGCCTGCTTCATCTCTCAACAGTGCAGTCAGCAAGTCAGGCGTGGCGGGCAAGAGCATCGGCGACGAACATCTTGCATCACGGAAGACTACGTCCATGCAGCGCACAAGTTTCGCATCGGCCCGTTTTCCAGGTAATCGGGAATATGGCTCCCTTGGTTGCCGCTGGGCACGATTATTCGGTGAACGAGGCGACGACGAGCCAGCGAACGACATATTCTACTTCAGCATTCATGACAGAGCAGATGTCGTGCCGTGGCCGCTCCAACGCCTTCTTTGTAGCGTCACGCGGTTTCCGACAGAGAGCAATACATCAGGTATCTCCCCGGGGTTCTTCCGCGACCAACTCTCAAACATTCGGTGGACAAGGGTCTGCGTCTCCAGTCGTTAGTGATCCTATTCAGTCCTGTCACGGGGGGGGCTGAACATCTGGACCGGCATACAATCCAGGTGCTTAGCCCCCTATGAGCACTTTACGGCAGCCATCAAGGGCCATGAATTAACACAAATTCCTTCGTGGCGCTGCCGGAGAAGTGCCCTCCATTTCGAAAGTACAGAAATTCTGTAGCCACATTCGAATGAAAGGGTGAATCTGATTTTCGTCAAGGCATCTGTCAGAGTAGCAGGTGCAAGCTCGCAGGTGCCTGCTGCCGTAGGCGCTGTTACAGCTGCTGCTGCTGATCCTCTTGCTCCCGTGTTCTTCAGCTGGAAACAGGTGCGCAGGAGTCAGTTCCGACTGTCAATTCACGGCCACGCCAAAAAGTCTCTGTCAGAAACCGCCCTCCTACAGAGCGCACTGCTGCAAAGCGTAGTTCGAAATTGACAGGCGAATGAAAGGAACGCTGTGGGGTTACACTTCGAAAGGAAATTGGTGCACCGCTTTCTCATTTACTGGGCCGAGTCGTCGCTGATCTGCACCGGCGACGTAGTGGTCTTTATAGACTGCAGCGTACTATTGCCCACTTGTTTGTTGGAGTCCGACCAGCCCCGCTTCCTTTAGCCGCGGACAGTGTTACGCAATTGATACCCGGCTGCTACGAGCTGATGAAATGTAGTGTGTTTTGGTCGCAAAGCACGTGAGTGGCGTTGTATTCCGTAATCTCCACGCTTCGTGGGCGGCCACCTAGCTTCTATTTAGTGAAGCTACAGACGTTAAAGCGCCTCAGTTCCCGATAAAAGCTAGTCACCTTCAGAGGCTGCTGGTCAAGGCGCAGTTGCTGCGCTCAGACTGAGACATTTCGGTGTAGTCCTCTCCATGTCCACCATTCACCCCAACCTCAGAATACTTCTTCATCTCCTGAATATTCCGTGGAATACATTGACACCTTGAAATTTGTGCACGCCATTAGCGGGCTCGGAACACAGCAATTCAGAGTCACCACGCGTACCGGTGTAAACTTTCTTTGAAGCGTGTGTACACTTGGCCCTTCGTGTTTACCTTTTCTCCACATACCTCGTGCATTGCGATCGTGGTATGTGTGTGTGTGTGTACGGGTGTGTGTGTACGTGTGTGTACGTGTGTGTGTATGTCCGTGGGGATGAGAATGAAGCCGCTCCGACTTGTGCCCCTGATGACAAGGAAGGCATTGGCACGCTGTGCCCATCCGCGTCATTAGCCTCGACAACACCGTTCCTCTCACGATTTCCACAGCGTTCTCAAATGACAAGATGGGATCAGCGGTCTCCAGACCGTCTGGTCCTGAAAGACATTGATATCACGTCGATACTGTGTTGGCACACGCTCCCTACCAATGTACGTCTCTGCGCTCTACCCGCAAGTAGGGACCCATCATGGTATTTCTTCCTGACGGCTTTCCACGTTGTTTACACAAGCAAATCACGTTCAGTGGCACAAAGGCTCCTCAACAGTAGGACGTAGCACAATAGCAGGGCACGGGGACTGTTTTTCAACTGTGGGTTCAATGGACACAGACTAGTTGTGGCACTGCTCCTCGCCGCAGCTTAAACTCTTCGTACACCGTTCTCTCACCCGTCCACTCAGATGTACAGCGCACGGCAATGGATGTTCTCTCGTGAGCAAGTAGTTTCTTATTAAGGGCAAACGAATGCATTCTTTGCTCCACGTTACCCTGTAAAGGCATGCGGCAGGACAGTTTTCGGGCGCGAAGGATCAGTTCGAGCGTAATAAGACTGAGTTGTCATACAAAGCGAAAAACAATAATTGTCCCTGTCTCCGTACCCGCCCTCGTACATTGACCTGTGAGACATCGAAAACAGTGCCGCCTTGTAGCCGCCCACAGGCTGCAGAAGGTGAATCCCAGTGAGGAGCAATATGCGACGGGTGTGTATCTTGTGCTGCCCAGGTTGAGCCGGACCGTCGCGGGTTCCACAAAAAATTCCCTCGTATCCGTTGTGCATCTACACAGTGTCATGTTTCTGTAATACATGGCAACTAATGCAGGAGTTTGAAAGGCTACGTTCACCACCATAACATCCCGTCAATTTCACTGGAGAACCGTCGAAAGCGCTACCGGTACGTCCACTCGCAGGTGAAGCGTTAGCCGACGTCTTTCTTCATTACTTAACGAATCAGTAAGCTTCCGGAGGAAATAGTTTGAAATCGTAGCGTTATCCAACATGTATGCTTTAGTGGAGTGGTTCACCCAGACCCGAGATGTCTTCTCTCCCAAGGGTATGCCGAGTTGGGCAGTTGTGATAGTTCGTTTTTGCTTCCTAGTGTGCGCCTGGAAATTGGTGTTTTCTCACATCCTGAAGAAAACAGACCGTTCCAGATGAACAAACACAGAAATGACAACTCCACTGTGTCTCCATATTTCATGCCGGCCTCAAAAATCTGGTCAAACCATCGATGCGACTTTGATTTTCTAATGCCGGATATCACGACAAAGTAGGACTAGGCAATAGGTGTGAGAAGAAGGACAAATGCTGTTGACCGCATTCATGAAACACAAAGGTATGTTGCGGCGCAATCTGAACAGTAACTCAACCCTGACTTGCACAACAAGTCAGGGTTGCTCATGTTTGCAATTAGCACGTCATGTTCCACACACGTACGATTGTGGCGGGGAGCCCCATTGGAGCCGCCTACCTCATAAAGCCCGCCTGAATGGCCAGCACCTTTTTCCAAGAAAAACTGTGGGCTAGGACCACGAAGAACTGGCAGCACACAATCAGCGTATACTGTCAACAGCACAAAAACTTGACCGTGTGAACTCTCGTGTTTTTCATACCACGAGAGTAGTCGGTCAGAGACAGACTAGGGATGATTGCGTGAGGCGTTAAGGTGCCTGGCCGCGCTCGCAGGTGCTACCACTGTTAACATGCATCCAGAGGAATAAATTTATGCTTGTGTGTCCACTGCTACACGCACAACGGCTGGCAGGAGCCTCTGAGTGCCATCTGCTTCCCTCAAAGCGGTTGCGCTTTTCAAAGTTCATGAATGTTGTTGGACGCTTCGCTACCCACGCATCGAGCTTTGTGGCTTACCGCTGTCATACCCAGGCAAGGCGGCCGAAGTGAGGCACTTCAGTGCTGCACTACACATCTGCAGTGCAATCATTAAATATTAGCTCCTGCAGCTGTTACCCCATGGCGAGTGCGGACGAGACAGTAATGCCTATAGTCATGTCCTGCGGTTCAGTATGACACTGCAGAGGCCGAGGGATTCTGACTTGTCAATGGTCAACGTGGCACCACGTCACAAGGGCGGAAGCAAGAGCTTCTTGCGCTACTACTCGAGTTACTAAACATTGAGCGATGTAAAGGAAAGAAGCACTGCGACAGGTCCACTCACTGCTATCGTTCCTACTCCAAGACATCACCTAAATTCGATTCTCACTCGAGCAAGCAGAGTGCTTGCGACACCGCGTCATGGTCCCGCACATTGGTGTAGTCCTTTGCAGGCTAGAGGAAAAAAAAAGTGGTCTTGTCCTCGTCTTTACTTCTATGCAGGTCATTCTTGCATGACTTATTCCTTTCCTGTAGTGTAGTCTTGGGTATCATTTCGAAAGGCCTTTACGCCAGGAACAACATCACCTTGTACCGCTATTTGTATTGTAGTGAGCTTAACTGTCTACAGTCAATCTCACTCAAAGTCACGGAACGAATCCCACATCTTGACGTTCTGCACCTGAGCGTGCTAACTTAAACGGCTGCTTCGCCTGCAGATCTCTCCGGGTGTAGAAGCTTTTCGTGCCTTGTGTCATTATCGGATCAATACAGTTGATGAAAAAAGTGGGAAGGGGTTAGCAGGGCGGCACCAAGAATAAAAACGTTCCCAGCAACTTTCTAAACCGCGCTGGTACTTCTGTCCTACACATTCGGTTGTTCTTGCCCCAGACAACTAATACCATCTGCGCAGCAGGTCGTGACCAGCAACTGTAACGTAGATTAATGGAACGCTTGTTCGCTCGCACCAAGCGGAACATATGGCAGCTCCTGAGAACTTCTCCTTGTGCAGCAAAAGATTTGGTTTGGCGGAGGATGTGCTGTCCGTAGTTTTGTAGGTAGACCTGATCTCCTCGGTCTTTCCCGTGGGGCTGCGCCCTTGTGGAATGCCTGCAGGATCTGACTCTCCACCGGGGAAAAAATTTTCAACTTCTTTGGTTGGAATATCCACCCCTCATCACAATTCAAGAAAAGAAGGCGGATACAACATCCAATTGTTGAAGGGGGAACCTTTTCGTTCCAACGTTTACGAGCAATACGTAAAAACGAAAACACATGCTTTCTTACGCTCAGATTCAGGATCTTATTCAGAGTGGGAGTAGGGTGGTCGAGGTATCACATCAAAGTCCTCCAAATGTCGACCCTTTCGAGTTCTCTGATTTCTACCTCATTTGATGCACTCGAGTCAAAATATTCCGTGATTTATCAAACCCTGCACGTGAACGGAGACTGTTGTACCACTTCGCAGGAAAATACTCTTGTTCTCGTCACCTTCAGAGTCGAGGGTGACAAAACGCTGGATTCTGTCGCCACATACTTGTCCCCAGCGGGTGTTATTGTCCTGAATCGTGAGGCACCTTCGAGACGAGGACGCTTTGTTAAAGCACTAAAGGTTAGCTTATTCATTCACTCGCAATCGGCCGGACGAAGGCGCGGGTGAACTCGGCATGCTGTATTTCACAGTACAATCGACAGCCATTGGTCCAAAACACAGGACAGATGTAGTAGCATGCAGATGTCGGCACCCTCAGACTCAGCCAGTTTTCAATAGACGACAATCCTTACCTCTGGCTGAGATCTCACCAGGTTGAGGGACACTCCAATACTCATATACTGATGTTGTCCTCGTGGGAATGTTAGCCACCTACAGACTACACACGACGATCGAGAACGGCAGAACTCTAAGAGGGGGACAAAGCAACGGCCTCTTACATGTCCGTTTCTCTTATACACATACATGAGTTGGCACAGCGGCTTCTACGTCTTTGCCTCCTTTCAACCTCTACTCATATTCGTATTTTGTCCTGCCTCACCTTCAGCGTCGTATCCAAAATGACTTAGAAGAGAAATTGGTTTTGAGGCTCTCTTTCTGTGCTTTTACCCTCTCCAAGGATCAGGCTATGGACGTCTAGCAGACAACGCCGTATACGTCACCAGAAACGCGAGCCAGCCGCTTGTCTAACCACGCACAGTACATAGGTTTTACTCCTTGCGGCTGCCGTGCTCTCCTTTTCGTCCATCGCCGAACTTCGCACAACCCTTATGCAGCGTCCACGGTAAAATAGCTTTGCAGGAAACTGTACGTCCCGAGCTTTCCGCGTGCAGGCCATTTTGATTGAACCAGTGACAGCTGATGGTGGTTAGACTTGAAAAAGCTCTGTACAGATCTGCGAACCGCCAAAGACCTAAGGTAAACCAACATATTGCCCTGGCCCACTTACAGCAGGAACTTTGGTGCGCACAGGATTGAACGGGTAATACCATAGAACTAAATGATGCAATGCACTGCCACTCTCGGAATATCAGAGATCTGCAGCCCTGTGTTTTGCTTTGAGAAAAACCCTGTACAGCCGTCCGCTATCAGAGATCTCCTCACCTGTCTGCACGCAAAGTCAAGCAGCCGCGGATGTTAACATTTTCAGTCCACAGCGTCTCCGACGGGCTTCAAAACCGAATGTTAAGCCAGACATCCACTAGAGGAGATGAATCAAAAGATGTACAAGCCAGGATCGTAGCAGCGTTGTCTTTTCAGGAAACAACGCTATTTGCGAGGTATTTGTTAAGACTCGCACCATCTCTTCAAATGCTATGCCACGTCACGGTCAAATGGGCGGTCTGTCATCCGGCGTGCGGCGGAACATCAGAAAATTGCAACTTTTGAACTCTCTACCTCTTTGAATCCTCGGCACAGCACGGTTCGTCTTTCACCGGGTCGGAGCGATAAAAAATGGTACTAGGCCTGCTACGAAGAGACGCGCTGCAAACGCATCCCCGTAGTACACCCGTACAGGTCATTTTTGTTGAATATTTCTCACCAGGCAGTTCGTCCGTCCTCTGCTTTCTGACGCCGTTAAAATGGGTAAATTGATTCAGGGCCTGAAACCGAACTACCTCTTGAGGAAGATCAAAGCCTGCGCTCATACCACCCGTCTCTCATCCTCTGCGGTCGTTTCACCTGAGATTATGCATGCAGTGTCGAGGGCGTCGCGTGCTGCTCGGCTACACGCTGACTGTCGCCGTCCTACGCAGGGAGACGCTTCCAAATAAATCCCCTTTGAACCGGCGACAAGAAACCATCAACAGTTGCGTGTCCAGGAAGCTTACTACGTACCCAGCATTCCGTTTGTTCTTACCCCGCATTGTCACCCCTCCTGATGTCTTTAGTAAAGACATGTTTGCCCCTCTCGCTTCACTGGCTACCCCATTCAGAGACCTTCTGGTAATGAGATGAATACGGACTAAGATCATTGAAGCTGTGCATAATGAGCTTCCCGTTCACACCCTATTCCCTCTCTGCTACCTCCACCCCGCCTTTCTCGCCCTACGGACCGCCTTACCCCGAATCTCTCTCGCTCTGAGCTGCATGCAGACTACACAATGTCGTAGTGGCGCATAATGTGCTTCCCATGCGCATCCTGTTCCCGCCCCACTACGTGCAAACTTTTATACTATCACACCATATGTTTCCCTGACTGCCGTTGGACGCTCTAATGTCAGTGTTCTGGTTCTGCATACAAAGTGCGTCGTTGGATACGCCTCGTTGCACAAATCCACGTGTCTGATGCACGAGACGTGTGCCTGCACATCACCCCGGCGGAGTGTGAAAGCCGGAGTAGCGCGCGCACAAGCGTGACCTTCCGCACGAAGGAGTGTACGGAGGAGTGCATTACGCTGATCAGCCTAGGTGATCCCGAGAAGAAACTGTCCCTTCCTCTGCCCCCGTGGAACAACGAACTGTGATGAGAGTACCGCACTGTATCCTTCCTTTCAGGAGATCCCCACTGCAGCAAAGATACATCTAAGGAGGTCTTCACATTGGTATTATTTCCCTGGATGTCCTCGCGTCGGCGTTCTCTGCGAGCTCACGTGCTCTGCCACTGTCACCTGCTGCCGCAGATTTGACAAGAACCGGCACACCACAAAAGGAGAAAGGACGAAATCGCCGGAATCCGTCGCGGAACGACTATGATGGGGCTGTTCGCCGATGTCCTACGATATGGGGCAGCCGCTAGCGGAGTCGGTGACCGCGAGTCCCGAATTCCTCGACACGAGATTATTGATACACGCCGACGTTTCAGCGCAGCGGCAATATTTTGGGACGGAACGTGAGGCGGCTGCAGGCGTTTTATTCGAACGAACAACGGGTTGGCGCGCACTAACACACCCCGAGAACCAAGTCATGCGCAGGATTCTGCTGGTGCTATACAAATTCTAGGGTTTTGCCAAGCAAGCTGAGGAAGAGGGAGCGCCGAAAGACGCAGTCTCAACCTTTGCCAAATCCGCCGCCTCGGTGATCGTCTCACTTTGGTCTGCGCAACCGATGTTCATGCACGCATGACAGGTTCTCCCGTCGAACACACAGGACTGCTAGGTGTCACCGGCTTCGTTGCAGCTCACGAATGTTTCTGTCAATGACAAGGATCAGCGGAAAGCAACACGTGCCGAAGTGGTCACTACTCGAGAACCAAGTTCGTACGTCATCCCCGAATGAGGAATAAAAAGAGCAGGCGATCACTGATTTGGACAGAGCAATATCCCGCATCATCATTTCGGTCCGCTCCAATCGCAGTCCTCAGCTGGCTCTCGTGTTTGTCGCCCATGGTCTTGTCTCAACTAAAAACCTTCTACGTGGAGTGTGCCGCTCACGAGTGTGTTACCGATTCAATATAGCACGGTGCCACTGCTGCAGAAATCGCCTCTTATTTTAGCGCTACTCACAAGTTGCCGCCTAGAAGTGCATAAGGGGTCACCTGTCTGACAGACTCGAGTGCCGATAGAATCGGCAACATTGTTCAGTGCAAGTTCCCAATAATTCAGCAACGCGACGAGTCCTGTGGTGCCGCCGTCCGTCTCACGATAAACTGTTGTGCTCCGGTGCACATGGTGCACGAGAGCAGCCTGACGCTCGGGCGCCTCGTCATCTCTGTCCGACACGAGAGTGCAGAGTCAGAGAATGCTTGCACAAAATTCCTCCAACACGAGAAGACGCAGTCGAGCGGCATGAGCAGTTGTCTCATTACCTGATGCTGGCCTCGTCTACAAGCGTGTCGAGGCTCGGGCAGAACTGACACTTTACTACGCCGCTAACCCACAACGAAGTCAACGTTATTTCATCGCGCGGTCCACCTGGCAGTCATTGCTTCAATTTCGCATCGAGATATTATTCGAGTTCCACCCCCATCTCCTGGACCTGAGTCACACGCGGAGCGTAGCCGTCCAGCACACGGCGTCACTCTCCAGTTAAGAGATTACCAGCTGACCGCCCGAGTTTGTCTGCGTGGTTTGCTCCTTAGGCGCTTCTAATTCTGAATGTTCGTCAGCCTTCTTGGCAATTCGCTCCTGCTTTCAGATTCCTCTCTCGCGTAGCAGATTTCCTTGCTTGCCCCCCGATCACAACAGCTACACTCGACCCTCCTGCTGGCTTGTGAACATAGATCATGGACTGAGTAAGTACCCAAGTACACCACTATGAGTACATGCACTCGGGCGTGCTATTCGTTCTCTGCCACTTCTATTCTTCAGTGTCGGCGCCGGTTCTCTCCCTGCGAGCTACAATGATTTCTGTAATTGCCTTCGGTCGGCTGTGCGTACGCGTCAGTCGCTCGGTGCCCTACTTGCCCGAATGTAGACGTCGGAAGCGTGTCAGGCCAGTTGACGGCCGGGCTCGTCGACAGGTAGGGCGGCTACAAAAGGAGAGTGGCTAATGCTCAACGCGTGACGTCTGCCAGGAAATTGTTCCTTTCTGTGCATGTCTGATAAGACGTCATGCGATGATGTCTTGTGCGATATCTCTCTCGATTTGTCTGCGACACCAACGCGGGAGGTGTTCAAGTTGCCGGGGATCTTGTTTCGCCGGAGAATCTCTATCGCTCAACATGACCCCTTAGGTCTTCTGCAGCTGGCCGCTTTCTCGGGCCTCTACATGGACTCTGACGCACGACTCAATGATAATTCACTCCTTCTGGTGCGTCGACCCAGTGCAACGTTGCGTCGGTCTCTGCAGTCTAATAGAAGCGCTCGTAGGGGTGATGTGCGCTCGCGGTGGCAAAAATCGCCGGTGGTGCGGATCAGCCGCTTCTTGTGGATTTCAGAACGATGGGATGGCTAACACAGAACGCGAAACGATACGCGCCCACGGGTCCCAACAAGAGAAACCAACAGAAATGAGCTTTTGCAGCTCCGCTTCCGCTTCGGGCCTCGGACATCCAAAAGCGTGGACCTATAGCTCTACGATGGCAGCCAATTCAAACTGACCATCGTGAGGCCACCGCACGAGTTTTGGGGTCTGACAAAGCAGTACGCAGGGACGGGAGGGTTTACGCACATATTCGTACCCGTTCCCATGCGAATACCTCGGTTGTTTCCTCACTCGTAGCTGCGCAGGGGTTGTGCGAAAGACGGGGGCAAATTCAATGTCGAACTCGCAAAACTGTGTAACCAGCATCGGCATCTTCGCAAGTCCCAGGTACACTGTTTTCCTAGAGATATCTCTATGCGGAAAGCCATAAGTGTTGGTCTGCTCACTCTCCAGAAGTGACATGACCGCGGTGCCCACGGATGAGATTCTAAGGCCTGGAAATCATCTCCTTGGAAGGTGCAGAGAGATTGTCGTCTGTTTTGGATTAAATTGATGCAGTCACAGGTTTCTGTGTTCGTTTGTTGCCGTTCTCTATCAGGGAAGCACCTCATAGAGCTCCTGTAGATTCCGCAACTGCGCAAACGTGTGAATCCGGAAGAGTGCATCCGTTTGCTTGGCCGTTTCTCCCTTCTCTGTTTCTACAAAATGCCATCCGCCCCTATGTAGGATGACAATTCACCTACAACCTCCCGTAGTATCCGTATCCGTATCTTCCTTGACTGCAAGTCCACAACGTTTCAGCGTCTTAAACCTCTTGTGGCGCACAAATCAGTCTGATGTCGAGCTGTTGTGTTTTGTTGCACGACGCGCAACGCATTCCCCCATCCTGCGTTGGGTACAGGCACTCGCGATCAGTTCAAGCCTAACTACGGCAGACCTAGCGATGTTGAGTCGCACAACAAGCCGGTGCATACACCGGTTAAGGACCAGTTGTGGCTCTGTCACGTTTAAAGCTTTACCACGCCACCCACCTCCCATATACAGTGTCCACGGCACCTGTACTTATGTCTGTAGTGTCGACGCCGTTGCGTGGTTCTCGGCTGCAGGATCAGCATCGGCGTCCTACGTAGCAAGTTTTTTTTTCAGTAGAATCCATGTGCAATGGCGACGAGAACACTTCAACAGTCTCGTCCACGCGGAGCTCACCACGTACCCAACGTTCAAGTGGTTTTTACCGTCCTCTACTACTTCTTCTGCCTTCCCTAGCTGCGTTTTGGTACCTGCCTGCCACACTTGTACAATTACTTCATTCCGAATCCTTATTCTTATGAACAGAATACAGAGTCAACAACGTCATAATGGGGTAATCCCTGGGCCTGGTCAGCACGCCAATTGCTTTTTAACACCTGCACCACTCTGTCCCATTCTCGCGTGTATCCATGCCTGCCGCGGTGAACTCTCTAATGGCAGTGGTTGAAGCCTGCACACGTCAGTTGCTCGATACCACCTTTGCACAAATTCACATGTGTGTGAACGTGAGGTGTGACTAAATGTTACGCCCGCGCTAGCGTGGAATCTGTGTCAGCGCACCTACAACCGTGCCCACACGCATGAAGGAGGCTAAGAAAAAGATCACTTCGTTGGTCAACGTGACTTATCCTGAAAAAACTCTGTGTGGGCGAGAAGACGACCTGTGATGATGAGTTTCGCAGCGTCTCTCTCCGTTCAGAAGGTCCCCACAGCATCAAAGTTGGACCTAAGGAGGTCTCCACTTTAGTGTTGTTTTCCTGTATAGTCTCGCGTTAGCGTTCTCGGCGAACTCACGTGCTCTGCTATTTTTAGCTGCTGCCTCATTTTTGACCAGCTCTACCACACAGCAAAAGGAGAATTGCAACCTTGCCTCAGTCCACTGGAGGCCCTCCGCGTCCGGTGCTATAGACGAATGCTTGATGTGGCAAGATGCGGAGCGGCCGGTTCTTGTGAATTTGACGACGATGGGATCTAGCACTACTCTACAGGATGCTTTAATTCTACGGCACTTCTCAGCACAGACGTAAAAACGAATGAGGCAGTTCAGGTCCGCTGCTGTTGCTTTACTCGAGTGCATCACAGATTGCTGCGCAGTGACAGACCGCAACCAGACAAAGAGCGAGCGCAGTCGCAACGTTCTGGGCGTCTCTACAATTTAACTGAATTCTCAGCGGGTGACCGTGGTGGTCCAGTAGGGCGACTAGGAATGCGCAGCTGCTGCCGACGGGCGCTGCAAAGAGGGTCTTACGAAACGATTGGAGTGAAGTGATACGCATGCGTGCACCTCCCATCAAGGAGACGTACACGAAGGTGGTGTTTCACGCCGCGTGCAGCCACATGATCCAGACGCATGTCAGAGTGGCCGAAGCAACAAAGCGTCAGCATCCGAATTCACGTCCGTAATAAATGGGTGGGTTCGATCCAACACTACAAGGTGGTGGGAGCGCTGGGGTGCACAACCTGAGCCTTCTGCCAAGTAAACATCACCGTCGTAGTCTCACCCTTCTCTGCGTAGTAGATCTATAATCAACCAGGGCAGCATCAGCCGTCCATTTTCCCAGACCCTGTGAGGGTCTCTACATGAATCTAGCTCAGGAGTATTTCTTAGCGCTGACGTCGTCCACCTGGGGATTACTGGGTGTCCGGGAAACCACCTATTCATGAAGTACTTGTTCGGCTCAACTGCGGCTGATGTGAGAAATGGCAGGCGGCCACTTTCCTAAACGCAGCACTGCCACATGTCGTCCTGACTACCTGAGCCAGTGAAAACGCCCAACTAATTCGCGTTTAGGCCTTCTCTCTTGTCCTCGCAGGGAATCGCCCTCTACAGTACCAGTAGTGCTTGCGGTTATGTTGGTCTCTCCATCTGGGGATCAGACAATAATGGAGATGCCCCTTTCACCCGTGTCTGTTTTCCTCATAACGCTGCCTAGATGCACATATGATGCAGAACCGCCTGCAAGACTCAAGTACCTCGGGAGTCGACAACGTCAATGAATGCGCATGCCCAGCATTCAGAGACATCATGTCCTGTGGCCCCGCCGTCGGTCTCGAAATCAACGCATATAGGTTGGCGCACACGTGGCGCAGGTGCAGGTTCAGTTGTACTTCTACTTTTCCAACATCGTGTCGCGTCTCCGTTGCATTCTATTGATTCCGCTCGCTTTCAATATTACACCTGAGATTGAGTGGAGCAATACGAAATTGCCGCGCGATTTCACCAAATGCCTCTCAAGTGTCCTAACGGATAACAGCAAAACGCGAAGTCCTTGTGTACTCATGTAGGTTCGACCTCTGCTTTCGGTACAAAAGAGTGTCATGTTCGCCGCAAAGGAACTGTGATCCTGCAATCTATGCCATTCCAAATTGCCGCGGCTGACGTTACGACGACACAGTTGAGATTCTTTTCATCGAAAAGCCCTGACGGAGCAGCCGACGCAAGAAAACGTTTTCTCGTCCTTCCCATTCACATTGTTTCTCACTTCTTTCAGGAAATTGTGTTCAAGAGCTGCCAGAAATTGTGCCTGAGCTCTCTCCGACTCTACTTGACAACAGCAAACCCTAGAGGTGTGGAGCATGGCTGTTGTCTCCAACGAAACCACCCAGGCTGCAGAGGGAAGCAGAACAACTCGTGGACAGGGGCAGTCGCCCTTAACTGAGCCGTAATGAGCTCCCTAGAAGGCAATACCTGCGCGGGGGCGATTCGTGCTTTTCCCATCGCGAGCACGTCTGCACGAGTGTCGATGGCGGGGCATGTTCATTGTTCCATTATCGAACGGCCACAGCAACTTCCCACACGTGCAACTCTCGTAATCACACGTTGGCGCGCGATACAAAGACACGACGACTGTAAAACACTTAGGCTTACCTTTTGCGCATCTGACAGGACTCTGTCCCTTTTTGCATTTGAGCCATACGGGTATAGCCGAAGCGAAGGCTAGAACAACAACGTGAAGTGCTGGAGTGCAATGACATGGTCTGGGGCTGCAATCGAATTTCTGCTGCGATGATCACTTCCCTGCGGCAATGCTACACGTAAACCAGAGAGCGATCGTAGGGACTGCATAAAGTGCACGTCAGTGTTTTTCCGCCCTCTTAGCTCTCTGGCGCCATGCAATGCACTTGCTCATCCAGTCCCGTCCCCTCCGAAATTCAGCAGCGCTCCAACACTATCACCTACCCGCAAGAATTCACTTTGAGACGCAGTAAGAGGTGACCGCCTACGCCCATACCGCGCACAGCGCAGACGTTCCCCTTCTCTCTTCAGTGAGTCCTCCTACGACTGGTTAAACTCCAACTGTTGTCTTGGCTCTTGTCTCTATACTCCGTTCCAATCCCAGCCACGTTCGCCTGACACAGGCTGCAACGAGCATATTGCTGACTTCCCCAAATCCGCGACAAGACTCTTGTTCGAGATGTCAGCACCAGCGCTCTGGAAACCAGAACTATGACGGAAAAAACGGCTACCTTGCGCATCCTTGATTGCAGCGCCATGTCGCCGCGTACCTCCTGGGAGTATACATGGTGCCCACGCATCCAACGGACTCCAGTGCCCTAGGGGCGCACACTCTCTTTCAGGACAACCGGCCATCTGTTCACGAACGCCAGTTTTCCACTGCAGGAGCAGCATCCCCGTGACTCGTCGTGAGTCACTATTCGTACGTCCTTAGCCTGCGATCTGCAGCTTTTGCGCTTCGACCTTCCGGACCAGTGAGAGCTTGTCCGCTGGAGACACAGGTGCGCTTGGCAGCGGAAGTTAAGAAAACGCCAAACAATGCGGACAGATCGGAGGGTAACCGTCTGAGCCGCTACAAGCCCCGACTGCAGAACGTTCGTCGAGCTTCCTTGTTTGAACCGTTTGAGCTCATTTCAAGCAGCGAGCTTCCCAAGCAGATTACATCTCTTCAATTGTTGCATGGTCACACGAGTCGTCGCAGGGGTGGCGGCTAATGGCTTGAATGTCGCTGCCTCCTTTAATGCTCGATCCACAAGGTAAATGGTTGCCATTGTGCATTCAAGCTCCACACGTCTCAGCTTGGGATGTAAGCGTCTCTACACGCGGCGTACTCCCAGCTCACGCTCTGTCCATATCATGTCAAGGACTCGTCGCGTTGTCGTGAATGGTTCCCTTCCCCAATCGAAGCAAAAGAAACCTTCCATCATTTTCTCATTCACAGGCACACCTTTCCGCTGATCTGATGCTGCACCCATAGGACTTGAACTGCACTGCAATCGCGAGCCACATCTCCCCTTCCACTTGTGTGCCCGACGAGCTACTACGTATTTCCCCCCGCAACAACCACCGGCGCGCTTCCTCTTTATTATTAATGGTGCAAGCGAGACATAGAACAACACGCAAAAATGTTCACGCCGACTGCTCAAGAGTGTTGGCATTGAATTGGGCCCCTTCACGCGTAGGCCCTGGCCCAGCACACGTGCATGCGCGCCCTACAGGTGTGACAGGATGTACACCGTAGCGACGCGGACACACGTGAACCGCACGTCAGCAGGAAGGCCGTGACAATGGGATGGTTGTGCGACCCAACATTTCTCATGTTCCAGGGAAAATTGTTTTCAGCCTTCCGTATTTAAGTATATACCCCACGTCGAGAATATGACTACAACATTCACGTAGGTCCAGCCTGCGTCCGTGGTAACGCCACCGCACCTTCACAGACAAGGGCTGCAGTTCTCAACGTGAAACGTCCGGACAGATCGTTTAGTCTGACAACGCGGACCCTACACGTCGTGCTACAGGAACAGGCTCCTCAAGTACTTGAGAACTATTTCACGCAAAAAAAGACACCCACGCGCTGTTACACGTCGAGACCTTTAGACCACGACAAGGCACGAGCCGCCACAGCCAGGTGGACGGCGGCGGAAAGCAGGTGACCGTCTACTGACAACAAGAGTGGCACAGGACAGGGGAAGCAGCCGGCAACCTCGCTGTCGTGTACCGGTGCCAGGAGCAGGGGGAAACGAGATCACACACAGATGCGGGCACTTCCGGGTGCCTCACCACAGCAGCTTGCATTGATCTCCCGCCGTTAGCGGCCTGCTGTCCTCAACACGCACAGAATCAGACTCTATCGCCCAGGGCCAACACCCCCCTATCCAAGCAGGCCTAAAGCTGCATACTTCATTTTGGTCTCTAATTTGGACGCGTGAGGAGGCATCAAGGCTGCATTGAGTAAAACGTGATTTTGCCAAGGCCATCTATCGAATTGAATCCTGCTACCAGTTCTGGGCGCATCAATAGTGTATGGTAGCAGATCAAATCTAGGCGGCGGAATTACACGATGGCATCCGAGTCTGCGGATTGCCACGCATGCTCAGGTCTCGACAGTAGGAACAACTACTGTCGCTGGGGAACAACTGTCTTGTATCGCCAGCAGACGATGCCAAGACCGCAAGTGTCGTATCCTGTGCCGGCAAGACACTTGGCGCGTTTGCGTCAGCAACCTTGTTGAAATCTGGTAAGTCGCTATCTCCTCAGATACTGCATCGCGCAGATTTGACCGACGTGAGCCTCCGTCGACAGGGGAATGAGCTCTATTCAAACGGTGCAGTCGTGCACATTGGTGGCTCACTGATTCAGAATTACAACAAAACCCCTTAAGAGACGAACTCTCACATACTACATCTGAACATCTTTGTATCCTTAGACACCGTCATCAGAAAGACGAGGAATTGGAACAGCTTCGTGAGCACAACGCGCCATGTTCCATCAAACGTCAAAAAGACAGCTGGAGCAGCTAATACCTTGCCCTCTCAGGAGAGTACCTATTTGCGAAAGCGACTGCAAATCTTTTACGAGAAGGTGCCGAAGGCGCAGGCACCACTTCTGTTGCGTTCTTCCACCACGTTGAGCAGCCGAGAATTACGCAACATAAAGAACCCTCTCGTAGACCCAAACGCTCGCGGAAGCGAAACAGTTCTTGCCTGCAAGCGTCTGCAGCAGAATGGCTCTTTGCTTACAAGCGTCTACCTGTTCATCGACAGGTAGTGTCGTACAGCAGAACCTTCACACTCAGGATGAAGACTTTTTATCTGACGCCCACCTCGCACATCGGCAGCTTGCGGTACGTGTAGATCAGCCTGTGTATTCATGAAAGTTTCTGGGGTGGGTAGAGCTGTCGGAACGTTTAGACACGAAACAACGCAGTAGGCCTAAATGAAGTGGGCAGTGCTGGCAGACACCTCAACGGCCTGTACTCGTCTCGTGCGCCATTGCGCCGCGGTTCTTCACGTCTTGACCATGTAGTCCGGCGCGTCACTGACCTTGCAGTCGATGTTCGTGTTTGGCGCCATTAAGTGGGTCAAATGCACATCCACTGATGTTTTGATATCACAGATCCCTCCTGGTGTTATTCGACAAGTCCTACAGCTGCCGTGGACCACTGTTGACGGACGAAAGAAAAAGGCTCTTACTATTTTCTGTTCCCCGGTGGCGCCACGAGCCCAGTGTTCACGTAGTGTTCACCGCGGTTTGTGCCATGTAGCGCTCTCTTCAATCGTGTACGCACGCCTAGCTGAATGATTCTTACAAGCACCCCATTCCCACGCCATGGCCTACTGAACTGAATATGCAAACGAGGACGGCGTAATGTGTACTTACCGCCGCTTGAGGCATTCGTTTCCTTCCATCTCTAGTCCTCGTCTTCCTCCTCATTGTCTTCTCGCGTGCGATAACGAATTCTGCACGTGCGGGGTCTCAGCACACGCTACTCGATCCCTGCTGCCTGTACTCTTGCGCAGCGCCAGGTCTTCGCGCATGTACTAGCTAATCCTGTACTCGCGGTGCGTCGGTTGCACAGGCCAGTCTCTCTAGACCACGTATTCGTCAAAGATCTCACTTCGGCTGCTCAAGGACTGTGGTCCTCTTTTGCGGCAGCGTTCACCCCTGCGGCCGTGTCCACTCTTAGAAAGGTTACCAGAGCGAATGCTCTCGCCGATCCACGCGACACCTCGTGACAACAAGTTGGTCGTTTGCTGCACGGGTGCAGACACGCTTTGCAAAAACGCACTCAACAGTGCTCTCTCCTTTCAACCCGTGTCAGTAACCAGAGCATTTCACCTGTTGGATTTATTGGTGATGTTTTCCTCCGGAGCGGTTGCGCTCTGCTACTGTCCGCGACTTCGTGGGTCTCTCAAAAGGTCTCTGACACACAGCCGAAGAAGAACGAAGGTCGTCACACTTTAGCGTCGACGGCCTGTATGGTTATCGGTGCATTTGCAACTCACATAAGGCGCCCGGGGAAAGGCCGCGATGATGCAGTGGAATGGTGCGTTCGTGCAAAGTAGGCGCTGCTGACCGAGTTTACAACAAACGCATTGACGCGGAATTATGCACATTCACGTACCCCAAGGCGTAAACAAAAGAAGGTGAATGATGCCTTTATACAACCTGCAGTTGTTTGTATGGAACGCGCAACAGAAGCCTCCGCAACAACACATCGAAAGTGTGCAGCTCACGTGTCCAATCTTGAGGACGCCACGTTAATTTGGGGGGGCTGACCCAGCGACACGAGGATACGGGAGTGCTGGAGCTCGTACGGTGAGCCTTTCGTCAGATTGACACCTCGGCCGTTGTCTCACTTCTGTCTGCGTAGTCGTCGTACGTCAAACAAGGCAGAGCCCGCCTTCGAATCTCCGTTGTGGTCTCTTTACTTGATAGTAGTCAACGTACGACCCGACATGCTCTCAAAACATTAAAGACTTGTTTACAACGTTCGTTAATGAAGCACAAATAGCAGGGGGCCACTTCTTCTAGTGAAACACCGCTTCACGTCACCGTGTGCTCGGGTTCAATGGCAAGCCTCAACAGCTTCCCCTGTTGCACGTAGAAATCAACTTTTTGCGTACGAGTAGCTTTTGAAATTATATCAAACGCTCAGTCTAAAGCGGTGCCAGTGTTGGGCGCCTTTCCAGTCGCTCTTTCTTACTGCGTGATGTTTAGAATCGCATAAGCAGACCAGCGTGGTAGACATGAGTACCACTCGAATCGAAACCATCGTTGAATGCAAGCCCTCTACATTCCACCGACCTACGCATTGTGTGGCAGAGCCCGAAACCTCTGGACTAGCAGATCTGCTACGGTGCGCAAGCCACACAGGAGCACCTTGTACGACGTCATTATGTTTCCGGTTCGACACATGATGCGGACATTAGGAAATGATTGTCCTGACATATTCCGGCAGGAGTCGATTCAGGGGACGTCCGCCAGCTTGGGCAGCACGAGAAAATATTTCAAGTCCGACGTGCACAAGCTGAACAAACGTATCGAGACCCTGCATGTCCCAATCGCTCACTATGCCTCCTACACGACATCGCAGCGGGTGTTCAAGATTCCCGCCGCCTGCCCGTCATTCAGAGAGTCAAAAGCGTGTTCTTTGTGCCTAGAGTGCCATCGCATTTCTCTCCTGATCCTTATTTACCAGCGAAAAGTCACCCTCCGACCCACGAGGCGTTTTCCAGTAAGACGTTTTTCAACGGATGACTAAAATCCTTCTACAGTTGGGGTGGGGGCGCCGCGCCCACTCTTCACGTAGATTCAGCATGATTTGTTGTATATTCCGCCGCCCTGGACGGGGTGCACACACCTGCCTTAGAAACCCTTACAATGCTTCCAGCTCGACTCCTTGTCCTCTACAGGATACTCGCACAATGACAATGTACTGTGTAGCCCCGCTGCATACGCTATTGGCACGCCGCTACCAGTACTCGTCTCCCCCCTCGGGGTCCGACCGTGTGCAAAAACGAACACGGTACGCGAAATTCATCTGCTGTACACACCAGTCGCTCTGCGTGTTCCATCCCAAGTGTCCTCGCCGCACCTACTCAAGTGCAGCAGTTCTGGTTGGCACGCTCAAAGGTGATACGCGCGGCCGTTCACTGTGAACGCATGTACTCTACGAGAAACGACTTTGTCGGCCTTTGAAAAGGTCTCTGATAAATATTAGAAGGGGGTACGCACCTTCTGCGACCTCCGCGTTGACGTGTAGCGTTGCCGGCCTCTCGGTTGTCCTAGGCCCCCTGGGTCGACCACGATGATGAACTGCGACGCTGCGTCGCGAGTGTTGCCCAGCAACCACTTGTGACGGACTCTGCAACAAGAGCAGCATGGAGGCATAGAAGTGAAGCTGCACATATCTACAGAACCCTCAGCACACAACCAAAAACATATGAAGAATTTTACGTCGCATGCACCTGTTTTTTCCGAGGGCGCAAGAGGATGGACTATAGTAGCATAGGGTTAGCGCCCAGCTCGCGTTCACAATGCTGAGGGCGCTAGACGAATTGATAGAAGTGGGCCCACCAGTGTGACGGGGTGGGAGCGCTGCAGCACGTCTTGTACGCTTTCCGTTACTTGAGCACTTCATCCGTTGTCTCCGTTCTACCTGTCGGCGACCTACGTGCAAGCACGACAGACTTAGCCGTCCCACATGCGAGCCAGTGTGCTGGACATCCGCTTCCTGATACAGTGTTAGCATTCTTTACTATTGACGACCTCTGTCTACGTAGAAAAGACCCAGCTAAAATTGTCACTCTCCGTGACTGACGTGTTCGCGCCGTCTAGTAATGTAAAGAGCAAGCGAACAATCGGTTTAATGAAAGATAGCCATATATGGTCCTATCTTTTCCATTCAGTTTCAACACACAACAGGTTTTCCTGTCCTTAATGACTCGTGTGGTCTGTAGGGAGCACCCGCTGGAGAACCAATACTGGAACAGCTCTATTGCGAAAGGCACCGGTGTTGGAGGTCTGGCGTCTCCCGTCTTCCCTCGCCGCGTTGTTCGAACTAGACGTTCACAGGGCTCAGCCCCTCATGGTAGAGCGGACTACCTCTAAAATCGACAACGTCCTTGACTGAGATCTCACACTTGTCCAGTAACGTACAAAAAGGATGCGATCCTTAGCCTCATGACGAACGCTTGTGTCCCACCCTTAGGACGCTACGTCCATGTCCCTGTTTCGATATGACCATCAGGGAAGAGAGGCGGCTTGTCTGAACTTATCCGGAAACGAGCAGATTAACGAAGTGTCAAAGTGTTGGGCGGCATTGACAACGTCTCAGCGGTCGGTATGCCCCCTGTTCACGCAGCTGCCGAGACTCTGCCAGCCGGGGCCCAACATTGCGCCGCTCAGCTCACTTTCCAATATTTGTGTTTGTCTCTGCCTCTCGGACACTCAATGCGTCAAGTGCACATCCGGCTTTGATTTGAGTGCCAAAACTGTCTCCATGATCTGGACTGTTGTGTCGGCATCTGCGTCCGACGCAGGAACGTTTTTCCTCACAAATCGCCAGTCAATCGCCTGTCCTCACTATTCTACGTTTTACTGTTCTACCCGACTATCTCGAAGCAAACGTGCGCACAGATTTTACGATCACCTGTAACATGCTTGGGTTTCATTATCTGCCCATACGTCCTTACGGCCGGCCCCTCAATAATACCTCTCCCGCTTCAACTCCCTGTCGCCCTACGAGTCCAACGGCAGCGCATTTTGTACCTCCTCCCATACACAGTGCTCGCACCCCCCTGCCTGCCCTCTTTAACCCACCCTGTTCTCCCCGCGCGCAGCAGGTATCTCTGCACCTACGGCAGCTCAGATGCACAGGTCAGTCTCCTCTCATCCAACATTCGGAAAACTGCTCATGTTGGCTGCTCAAGGATCGTGGTTCTGTTTCACGGTATTACGAGTGTGATCTGTGTCACGGCGCGTACATGTCCACCATCCAGCAGGAACGTCACAACAGAAATTAGCTCGTCAAATCAAGACAACAACTGGCCACGAGAAACTGTTCCTACGCTGTAGGCTGGTTGAACTCCCCGCGCAAAAACGCCTTATGCAGTGTCTCTCTCGCCTCAAACAGTGTTAACAACGCCGACGCCATATTTACTGAATTCAGTGTTGATGTCCTTCTCTTGGAAACATTCACGTTAGCGCTTGCTGTGTGCCCTTGTCCTACTACAGTTGGCGACGTCCACAGTCTTTGTCAAGCAACATGACAAACGCCCGACGCAGAGAGCACGTCTTTCCAGTTTAGTTGTGAAGGGCTGCAACGCTGAGGGTATGTCTGCTACTCACTTCGGGACTCACTGGGTGGCCACAACGCCAGAGGGATGCAAACGCGTTGGCTTGTGAAGCGGTATACAATCACGAACGCCACGACGCAAAACGAAGACAGACCGGAGAGTTTACGCCTCCTGAAGCCAGTAGGCTCAATGAAACAACCATGTGGTGCGCAGCGGCACACCGCCCGACACCGAATTTTTTACGTCCGTAATTCGGATGGTGTAATACGAATTCTGCTTGGCTGAACTAGTAGTGTGGGGAGCTGGATGCTATAGCACATAATCTGACGCTATTTTTGCGGGACCACCCCGGTTATGCGCTCACTTCCTCCTGCATAGCCGAAGCACATGCTGTCACGACGGAGTTAGCCGTCGAACTTCGAAGGCGGCGTGCTGGGCAACTACTTGACAGTAGGTTACGATTACACTTCATCATTAACAATATCTGTCTGCGGAAAGCAGTTCGTGCTGAACTGCTGGCTATCCGCGAACGTGTTACCCACGTCATTTGAGACTGAAGTAACAGGTGCACGCGGCCGCTAGCTTGAACGAACCAGAGCCGTACATCGTCTTTTATTGTCGCTTTTATCGCAGACTCAGCCGAATTCGTGTTTGTCACCTCTCACGTTTCCTATGGGAAACACATCTAGTGTTTGCAACTATATTGCAAACTACTTTCAAAAAGTGTCTCCGGGGGAGGCGTCGCTTCGATACCCTCTGTTTCCTCACAGCATGCTGGCTAGAAGCACACGTAGTCCAGACTCTTCTGGTGGATTTGACCGTCCAAGGGATCTTGAACCTTGTGTGTTGCGCACTCCCAGCTTTCGACCCACGTAGGCATCGTTAGGAGCTGGGTTTTTACTCTCTGACCAACCGAAATGCTCTGGTGTACAGCTGGCACACACGCAGGCTGCACTACACGTTGACGCCCTCCTTCTGGCTCGGCGCAAACGCTGCGGCTAACGTATAAGTTTTCGTGATATGCTGGGATACGGATTGACCCAGGGATCCTCTGCGAGCCTGAAAGTGGGTTTCGGTATCCGCTATCTCTCTTTTTATACAGAGAGTTGAGGATTTGCATGCCTTGGCCTTCTACTGTGCCCGCCAACAGACAACAGTTGATATTTTTGATCCGCGCTGTCCATCTGTGAATAAAGGCGTCAGCCACACTACCGCGTATGTTTCGACTGTCGTCGCCTTCTCCTGTATCTGAATTACCCGCTGGACATTCCCTTAGAAGGTGACAAGGCCTTAGTATCCTTCATATGGAAAATTTTCCGACCGACGGGCCAAACGTGTCACTATTATTTGTTTCCAAGGCCCGCCTTGCTCCAGAAAAGTTTGCCTCCTGCCCTGGGAATTGTTGTCATTCCCGTTGTCCTTAGCTTCGTAGGCATCCCTGTGTGTCACCCTCTCAGAACGACCAACCCCTTTTAACATCCCGTCATTCAGTGAATCGACACGATGTAGGAAATACTAACCCAACGTAATCACAACGTGTATTAGCCCTCATAGGCTAGTCCCTGCCTGTTGCTTGTCGTCCGTACCTCTTCCGCCCCAAGGACTCCCCACAACGTCCGTCAATGAACCCTTTAGGTGCGGTGCATCGGCTGTGTACGCCTGTGGATCGGGATCGCCCGTTCGCTCAAATCCGAACTGGTCAGTCGCGCTCCTGCCTTGTGCCCGCAGTAGTATGGATATCGACACCTGCACGTACACCAGCGTCCACAAGCAGAAAGGTGATAACAGAGCCTGTGCCGTCCGAACAACGCAACCACAGGTGACGAGTACGTGTGCCCTATTCGGCGTGTGAGAAAAATTGCGGTGTCAACAACTAACGCAGTGTCTCGCGTTAGGCGGTTCTAGGACAGAAACGGTGCATCTACTATTCAGGAGTTTTCTTTTTCGGCTGGAGATTCCCACGTGGCCTTTCACTGTGAGCACAGAAGTTCTGCTGCGGTCAGCATTTGACGAGGGGTGTGACGCACATCCGAGGGAAATTGCACGTTGTCTCGCTTCAGGGGTCAAGGACTGTATGCTTGGCGACGCCTCTTCAACATAGTCTGAGGCTTCAGAGGGCGACCCTGACGTTATTGTCGGACGAGAAGCCGCACGCGTTGAGCAGCAGCTACTGGCGACGAAGTCCTCAACGGTGTGACCGAGAATGGACTAACATGGAACTACGCACGCTCACAGACAGCACGACACAATAGTCAATGTGGAGGACGCGCTTTACAACCGGTGAATTCTTCTGTCCCGAACGGACAACAGGATTAAGTAGGAGCACACCTGCACTATCGAATTCGTGCTGCTATTCCCCACGGCGCCACGTGAATTTTGCAAGTTGATCCAGCTACGAAAGTGGGTGGGGGTGCTTATTTCCGTGATCTGAGCTTTTTGTCACGCGAACGCCTCTGTCGTTCTCCCATGCCTCTCTGCGTAGTCGATGCAGGTCCAAGTGGGGCGGATTCAATCTTCAGTTCTCGGAAACGTGTTCAGAGCCCTTAGTTGACAGTGAATTAACGAAAAGCCCTTGCAACTGAAGGCGGCCCTCTGGCGAAAAGGCATATTGTGTTAAGCGTCATCCACGACAGGCTGAACTGCGGCTACACACCCCTGGCATTCAAATCACGCTTACAATTCTGGCAGCGCAACACTAGTCCTGAAGGGTTGACCCGGAACTACGAGTAGGCGGGAACACTGGAGTCCATGAATCGACATTGTTTTCAGGCAGACATCTCCATCGTCGTCCCACTTCTGCCTGCGCAGCAGATGTTGAAGCAAGTAGCGCTGATATATCAGTCTAAACTTCAAAGGTCTGTGCGGTGCCTTCAGTTGATAGTGGGTCAACAGCTGTTTCTTACCAATAACGGGAGTTGTCTGGAAAAAACCGTGCCTTGTGTTATGTGTTTCCACAGAAGAGTGAAATACGGCAACAGACCTCCTGTGTCCAATTGGCGCTCGTAATCCTGACGTCCCTCAATGAAGTTTGGGGCGTTGTCCCAACAACGTGAAGAGATTAGGCCGCTGAAACGCATGACCCCAGAAAATTCGCCAAACAAATGCCTCCGTCATCGTCTCACTTTGCTCTGCGTACCCGGTGTGGATGCAGGCATGGAAAATTCAACCGTCAGTCCCCGAAACGGTCCGCGGGGATTTTACCGGATATTATGTTGATTATCATTGTTTGCCAGTAGTGACAGTTGTTCCAGAAGACCGGGCAACTCCTGACCTCTTGTGTCCTCCCGAGGTATCACAGTCTAGAGCAAGATTCGTGCTTACAACTATGGTGGCCACATGAACGGGAGCCTTCAATGTTGGAGACGGCACTCCTTCTGTTTTCTTCCCCCACAGTAGAACGCCTAGACCTCCGCAAAGTGCGAAGGGGCCTCTCCGAATCGACTAGTCATGGAATCGGCATCGTTCCCGATCTCAAGCGTCCAACTGTTCATGGCCGGAAACATCGTATGGCACAGCCTTCGTTTTCGTGAAGAACACCTGTGCTCGGACGCACACGTCGCACACAATCAGGTTGAAATGCTCCAAGATCTCATATTTCTGAATTCGAACGGGAAGAATGGTGAGGAACGGGCTGTCCAGCGGTTCTCAACAGTGAATTGACTGAGGAGTCATGAAGGGCGTTGGCAGCAAGAAAAAAGGTTTCAGCGACCACGACGCGCTTCGCGTGCCAGCATTTCGAGGCTCTGCATGCTCTGATCCTTTGCTGTTCCACCTGTCTGGCATTGCAATCAGTTTACGTTTTCGCGCCGCCCGCCTGTCGTTCTGCGTCTCAGTGCCACGCGCTGTTATGCCTCCCCTGTCACAGGCATTACCGGGTTTTAATCTACCCGATTGAAGTCGTCGTCAACACAATAGGGCTTTCTTCAGTAACGGAGCTGTCGACGGTCGATCTAAGCCATTCAACAGCTTCCTGTTCCACGGGAGTGCCACAAACATAATATTAGTGTTTGTCCCAAGGTGAGTCGTTGCGTGTCTCGCTCCCCTCAGTTGCGTACGCGAACTTGCCTGCGAGACGCATGTAATTATCCGCCGATGTTGTTCAGATGTAAACACTTTCACAGCGATGCGGTAAGGTGTACTTCGGCCCTCATACACTGTTCGCTCCCTGCTTGCTGCACTCCATAGCTCCATTCTCGTGGGTCCCCCCCTGCAGCAGCGGACTCCGTAGTTACGGTGTACTGGCTGTGCACGCCAGCCGATCAGCACCTCTCACACACGAAAATCCACGTGTCAGCTGTCCCAGTATAGATATTCTGTCCTGTGTCCGCTCAATGGCAGAATCTGAGCGACTGTTCGTACACGTGCCAAGAAGGAACGCTGCAAGAAAGAATGGCTCGGCTGTAGCACATTGAGTCCATTTTTCTGCTCTAAGAGAAGAACTCAGAGTTACAGAGATGTCGTCCATATATTACCAACCACGAATCGACTCAGGAAATCAGAGGGGCCTTCAAAGCACGGCAACTGTTCTCAGACGGGGCAGTAACGTTCTATGTTGGCGGTGCTCCTCGCCCTCCCTGTAAGAATGCATAACAAAGGAGCCCTGTCCGTGAGTATCTCTTTTGGCACATGCGCTGCTAACTCCCACGGGGGGGTGCAGTGCGTAAAGGTAAGCCCGATACCAGATCAAACTCTAGTGGCATATGCTGGTGAAACCGATGCCAGGTCAGTGGCATATTCTGGTCCTGGTTCGTCCATTCTTCGTGGAAGACCTTTCTATTTGGCACGCCTTCGAAGTCTCCATCGACGTGCCGAGACTTGTGAACAACCGTCTTACCATCTGCACTCAACGCGCGTAGATGTCGTCATGACGTTTTCTCTGTTTCTCCCATATCTCGGTTCTCGTAGAGACACCTGTCGTTCAGCGTCACTTTTTACATCTACGCCTTCCCAGCTCGCTGTGATATAGAGTGTTCAGTTTCTGGACAGCGTTTTACTTCCGCTTTACCGTCGCTCGTTATTCCTCCTTTACCACAGTTACTCTGTGCACCCTGGAGTCACCACCTGCTCTCACCGTGCCCCAGGCGTACTACGGAGGTGTGCATTTGCTGGGAACCAGTTGTGTATGCGCCCCACACGGCCACTCGCGACAATTCTCACACCGGCTGCTCGACAGTGGCGGCTCTGCACAAGAACCACACGGGATTGTCCCCTTGGCCGACGCACACACTCGCGAGACTCACCAGAAATGTTACTGCAGGGAGGAACTCGTCCTGTAAAGTGTGCCCGCCATTTCGAATGAAAACCTGTTTTCTAGGCGACACGCATCGGGAAACCTACGGGTTCAGCGAACTTCTGTATTCACACGATTTCCAAAACCTTGCCCCACAAAAGCCAATAAAATGACTTAAGCTGCTCTGTTGAGACGTTTCTTTGTGATCCATTCCCGACCCGACGGCTTAGATATTTTGATTGGAAAAGCATTCCACAGTGACGAAAGTTGTAAGTCACCGAAGAAGCACAAAGCGTTAGCAGAATCTTCGGAAGCGCCGGGCCTGCCGGCGAAGGGAAACAGCCCAGTAGGCAACCCCCCGATTCTCCTGTCTCAATCCTTCCCGAAGGCTACCCTGTGCACGCCAGCTGCAGCAGCAGAAACATCGGCAGCAGCGACACAGAGAGCAGGCAAGCAGAAAAGAAAGAACTCAGAATCTGGGGCTGTTCTATCAGGTGCACATTCTGCGGCGATGTGAACCGCTTTTTGACGGTCTGCTGGGAGGGACGCCTTATGTCTTTAGTTCTCAACGTGTACGTGTCTGGGGGCCCGCGCCAACCTTCCAAGGGTATAGTGAGCTACACGGAAACTGAGAGTCCGAGACGAAGGGATGGGAGAGCTGCTGACGAATGGTACCGCTTGGTCCCTGGCGGGAGGTACGAAGCCATATGCAAGCAGGGAACCGTTAGAACCCCCACAAAATTGACGGGGCCGCTTGGACCAATCTCTGCGGCTCCGTTTTCAACGCACATCAGAGCAATCCCCTTGGTACATCGCCAGGTCATATGCGTAATCCCTGACTGCGTTAGTTCCACCTCATTGATGATGCCGAAACCTGAGAGCATTTCAGGCGCGGGGCACGTGATCTACGCCGTTCCCCAACGGAGTGTCGTCGTCATCGCCTCACGTTTCCCTGCACAGTATATGTCTGTGCTCGCACAACAGAAGAAGGCGTCGACATTTCAGGACCGTGCGGAGCATGCAAACAGCGACCCAAATGAAAGTGAGAGGGGAACGGCCCATGTGCATTCCTTTGCAAAGACCACTATGTTAATGTCCCCAGTTAGTCCTGGTACAGTCGCGCGACACGTTTATCCTGCTACGAACTTAGCCATAGAGTCGAGGTGAACTTCTCAGCTGCCACGCATTCCCTAAACTACACACGGAGCCTCGACACCCGTTGGGCGTGAAGGTGTGAATAAGCCTCAGAGGCGCCGTCAGTCGAATCTGAGAAAATCAGGCATCTTTGCGCCTCACATTCCAGAAAGCAACACCACCGACTCGCAGCCGGTGCTCTATCACGAAAAACGAGAATGTGTCACACCATTGTGCGGTAGTGGGAGCAACGCACTAATACACGCCCGCAGGATCGTGGAGGACAGTAAAGCTTCAAACGCGTATGTGGAAGTATCCAGCCTCTTTCCCGCAGTACGTCAGTTGACGACGGAGTCACTTTCCTCCCTACAAAGGAAACCTGCATGGCACGCGTTGTAGACGTGCTGTACCGCAGACCGACCATTAACTGCCAAGACAGATTCTGCATGCTTGGTCGATTTTCCGACAGCAAAATCACCAACTGGAATTGAAGCTGAACCCCTTTCTTTCTACCGGTTCCCTCAAGCTTTTCACTTAACCGAGAATATTCAACATAGGTTGGCACGGTGTGTCAACCCAATTTTTGCAGAACCCCTGGAATCCTCACATCTCCCAGCGCACGGGAAGGTCCGAGCCAGACTACAAGCAAATCGCGCAACGTGTTGCTTCAATCTGTGTCTCATTGCATTCAGACCTCAGCTTTGGCATTGTACGCCCGCGTAGCATATAACTGTCGGTCGCACTGCAGCCGTAATGCGCAACGCTTCTCTTCACGTATCATCTACCCCAACCCTTCCGAAGATCAAGCGGCACCAGTTGTTCCGTGCTGCTACAAGCACGACATCTGGAGACCAGAAAATCCGCAGACAGAAAATCCATTTTTTCGATGAAGGAACTGTGGTCCGGTCTCAACCATGCAAAACGAGGGCCAACGTCAGCGTGAGCGTACCTCCCCCTCCGACACATACTCATTATAACTTTGATTTACACGCCTTCTGCTCACATGATCTGCTTGCACCGCGACACCTAGAACTTGGAGACCCCTGCATGTCCCTTTGCACTCTCCCTTCCTTGCCCTGACATTGCACAAGTTAACGCCATTGAAACTCCTATGTGCCTAGGATGAAAAGTCCGTTTTACCATCTCATTGTGGAGTGGTCGTGAAGCTATGGCGCACTAGAACCGCTGCTCTGCCTGCCACGTTTCGACAACATATTTTACTCGCTTGAGTGCGTGGCCAAAATGCCCTCGTCCTCCTTATAGTGGCAGTGGCGGTGGCAGGTCGAATACTCTTTTCTCCTGGCACACAGCCTCATTTTTTGCGCTTGCGCCAAAGTGACCATGATGACGTCTAAAACTCTCTCAACTCTGCTAAAAAGCTGGTGGTAGTGCAGGTGCCTGCAAACCAGAAAAACATCGGTGCGCTTGAATCTTCAGGCAGACGGCATGTTATCTGAACTGAAGTCACGCACAACTTGTCCTGTCACGGTATTCGGGCTTCCCGTCCGTAGTACGGTCCCAGCATTAAGCAGTGGTTCCATTCACGTGTTGCTTCAGTCATCAGAGCCACGTCCTGTGAGCTGAAGTTCGAGAAATTTTTCGACATCAATGAGAGAAAAGCAGAGCGGCAGGGGTTTCGAATTCATTCCCCGAACTCTTCCGCTGCCGTCGCACAGCGCGTGATCTCTCAGATGCTGAACAAGTGAACGCACGTGCTATGCGTTGCCAGCGCGGAGAACAAACACGTAATAACGTACAAGGTCAGCCAGTAAAAGGAAAGTCAAAGCATACACATGGTAGCCAGCACTGGGCTTCCCCTGGTGTCTCACCATGGTTAGCTCCACCTTACGACAACAAGATTTACGACGACCGCATGCTGACTCTACTCTATGTGTACATCTTGGTTCTGCCAAGGTCAAAACTGCAAAACGCGTTATGTATCCAGCGCTTCATTCTGCTTTACCGACTTCCGTCCTCCCCTTTACTGTGAAGCTTCTCTTTTCATGAACGGGGCAAAAAATGTGCTTTTATACGTCGAACTGAGCTCTTTGGCATTAGAAACAAAATACACTACCGGTGACAGCAGATTAGGAGCTCAGTAGTATTCGTTTTTCACAAAGCACCTAACTTGATGATTCAGGCTGCGAGTCAATCTCTGCCATTCACACACAGCGGCAGTGCCACGTCCCACAGCCTCCCTCCTGCTGTTAGAGAGCAGCGTGTCCTCATTGTGACACGCGCACAGGCGGAGACGACCGACGAGCGAGCGCCACACCTACTGCTCGTGCTTGACGAGTTTTTCCGCATCACGGCGATCGTTCAGTGCGCCACTTCACCGCGTTTTCGCTGCTTGTCGTCGAGACCTTTGTGGTCATTCTTTGCACAGTTCTCGAGGAGTCGGTGACTGAAATTTGATTCAAAGCAGTTTATCTTCTGGTGTTCTAAACAAGAGGTCACACAGTGTCGTGCACAAAATCAAAATAGCATCACGAGCCCCTGAGAGGCTGACGGGGAGTCCTCGGGGCTGTGCACTGTAGAACAACTTTTGTAGGGGTTATCCGTCAAAAGGAATTCAGTACAAGGTTGCTTTGCACGCCCTGATAGTATATCCGAATTTACACAGCAACTTTCAAATTTGATACTGACGGTACAAGTGACCTGTAAAAACGCAACCGTTGCTTATCACGAGCACCGAAACCGCTCGGAACATGGCGCGGCCTTTCCTATCGAACGTTTCGTTGTTTCCGCTCCACTGTTGACTACGAATTGGTGGCGAAATCTAACCTTCTGACGCAGCACAGCTGCGCAGGCGCACACCCAACTGTTGCTGGAGTGGCGAACCGCTTGACAAACCATTTACGTCCCCCCAGTCCCGAAGAGGCGCTCTACAACACCCGTCCTTCTTTTCACATATCCCAACGTTTCTGGATTTGCTGGCAAGTGTTGCTTCATTCGGTGCCTTCCGCCTCCTTAGTTAACAGCTGTCGGCCACAAAATTATCCCTCACCTGCAAATTGTCTGCCGGTGTATAACGTCACAACGCCTCAACCACCACGTACGCCATACCTCGTGTTTACTCAGGCCGCCATCCTTCTTTCTTTCAATAACATAGACTGGAGACGTCTATTATAGGTACGGTCCTCCCGTTTTCCTTTGTAGATAGTTGTGTCGCGTTCTACGCAGTGAAACGATGTCGTATGGGAACAGGCTCACTTGAGTGATGTAACCCGGCTACTTCTCGTTCTATCCTAGCGCAGTTGGCCGACTATGCTCTCGCACATCGCTGGACACAGTATCTTGCAACTCCTTGTGCCCTCCTTATTTCGGTCGGCTGCTTTCCCCTATACGCAAGGCAAAATGAGGGTCCCCTTACTTATAGCCTACTTTGGAGAGCCTTGAGAGCTGCTTACTTCGCGGCTCTTCGATTCACCGTTTTTTCCCGGCCAAAGCAATTTGCTGTGCGGCGAAATCAGGTAGATCGGGTGCGGCGCCACAAATGCGAGTGGCTGGCTACCGTCGACTGCGGAGAAGTTCACCTAGATTGTATGGCGTACCAGGTACCTCTCCCAGTGGACGCAGACGGTATTGGCATTGACAAAATATGCAAGAGGACTCGCTTGCCGCTTTCGTCCATCCTATGCGGCGATCCTTTGTCCGTAGTATCAGTTGAATTCCAGAAGAATCGCGGTTTTTAAAGTAGCTAAAAGTACAACCGATTGTGAGCTAGCAAGTTTGTCCACGTGCAGTCATCCACAAATCCGCTTATCCACACGGGGTAACAACGACTCTTCAACCTGCAAAGCTGTTGGGTGAAGACTCTTTAACAACACCTCATGCTGTCATTATTTCTAAGTTCCTTTCACAAGCCTTGGCAATGGAAGTCCATCGTAGCCTTGGTCCCCTGAGTTCTCAAAACTGCCTTCACAAGCCTTCGGGACGAAAGTTCGTTGAAGCCCCGGTACCACACGTTCTCAGACCTCCAACGATCTTGCAGCGTCAAAGGAGGTGCAGAACGCTGTAGAGACAGAGGTTTCAATGTAAACCTCATGGACATCTTTTGGCAAAACAAGCCGAACCCTGGCAGGCCTTATCATTCGAAGTACAATGGAAGCCTTATGATTCGAAGTACAATGGAAGCCGCCGCTGAGCCAGGAATAACTGAGTTGAAGCTTAAAAGCAGCTCGCCTAGCGCACCGTTCTAATCTCTCTCACACACAGCCTCTCCGGCACCATTGTTCACAGAAGCTAAAGCGCACCTCCGCGAAGGGTTGAAGTGGAGCCACAAGTGAGACAAGATAATGTGCATCGAGTGACCGATCACGTAGCCTTTCAAATGCGTGTTTTGCTCGTCGTGGAAGCGCAGATGTCTGCAGTTCACGCACAAAAAGCAGAACAGCAATCCTGTCCGGCATTCCACTACTGCGGTCCACAATAGTTGACAACGTTTATAGTTGCGGTCCCTCCTTCCCCGACCTCCATCCTTCAAGGCCTCGTTGTATGCGGTCAATATTCTCGCGCTTCTGACTTCCGGGGAAGCCGTAGACACCTTCGTTGTACACGAATAAAGGAGCCCGTCCGCCAGCAACGTACACTGTTGTGCCACCCCGCTCACGGAGTCGCCGACAACAAACCAACGTTACGTTACGACCGCCAGTGCCCCGTAGGTGACATCATCCCAGCGCCCTGGGTAGCCGACAACGAACCAACGTTACGTTACGACCGCCACTGCCCCGTAGGTGACATCATCCCAGCGCCGTGGGATGAAGTGCGACTTCCCAAACGCAGGCGACAACCGGGAAAATTGGTCAATTTTGAGAAAGTTCCTGATTGTCCAAGTCGGCTGTTTTGAAATAGTGCTGAGCCGTGGGGTTTTGCAGATTTCAATAGCGTGAAACAAATGCTGCTCAGAGGGCACACAGCTGCCACACAGTGGCGCTGGTCAGCTGAGACACAAGACTTACAAAGGAGCACGTAAGTGAAGATACGTCACCACCTTCTCTTCGCCCTGGAGCAGCTGCCTGCGTATTCCTTGCCTGTCACAACCACAAAACCGAGCACGCCTTCCCCCCTTTTACTCTGTAGCTAATTTTAGGTACGTTCCCATTTTGTCGCCCTGCAGTGATGACTTGGACCCTGACCAAAAATGTGCGTGCAGTTCAACTCAGAGCCCGACGACCTTAACTGATGCTTCTTTATGCGACACTACCGTACCTTCTGGCACAGAAGCCCTGCTGGAGTGCTCAAACGGCAGGTCGCCTTCATTATCTGGAGGTGCAGGGATCTGCCGTCCCTCGGAGCGCACTGAAAGAGCAAATCCACACCCGAGTAGTAGTGGCAGTCTGCAGTGATACGACGGCGACACAGATTTGCATTGTTGTCCGACTTTTTGTTTTACCAATGAATGCATCAGCTTATCAATCGAAACATACGGTTGAAGTTTCAGACGTCCCTCACACGAAACTATGTGGTGAAGCTCTGCCGACGCCACAAGATGGGAACACTTCTAGATGCCTAGCAGTTACCAGATGCTTGCTTAACAGGTGAAGCACAACATACACTCCGGACCGAGTCTGTATATTAACTGAGGCTTCCTTTACCGCCGTATAATCCCGATGACAATAAGACACTTGGAAGGGCACCTCCAGATTTTTCCACTAACGTAGCGTTCATTGGCTCGTGAACAGCTGCACCCTTCAGAAATTTTCGTCCGCCAAATGCAACAGCAATGGTGACCAACGGCCTCCCTTGAACCTGGTGTGTTACTACTGCCCCAGTAGTACTCTGACGTCTTACGTTGTACAACTCCTCGGAGGCACATGTAAAAATGTGTTTTTCTGCATTCACCACCGTTCCATCCGACGCATTTCCATTTTAACAAGGATTAAGCAACGACCACGCATCAGAAGAGGCAGAAGCCACGGCATGACCTGGTACTCGAGAAGACAGCTGCCTTTTTACTCCAATACTTAGGTTTAAAAGAAGAGCAGAGTGGTGCATAGCAATGCCGCGTCCGTCCCACGTACACCTCCACACCTCCGCGGAAAAAAGCCTCATACCCTCTACACCAGTGCTGCACGGAAAAGATTTCCCGTGGTTAGCCCCCGGCACCGTCCCCTACCGGTCCACTCTGCTGAACCCAACCCTCGAAGGCTTACATTTTTAGCGGCAATTTGGTGTGAAATGAGCACGTGATTGTGCAACCAAATAGACTTTGCTCGTCTTTAGTAATGCATCACCGTTAGCAGTCTTGTGAATCAATCGTCAGGTTGACCAGCTGAGCTGGACCCCAGCTTAGTCAATGCTGCCTGGGGCAGCTTCTTAGCACTTTGTCTATTATAACTACACTTCGTAACCTCCACGTCTTACACACGGCTAGAAGAACCAAGTTGCGCATATCCTCGTTTTGGTGTTTTCTTCCGTGCGCCTCCCAAGATATGTCCAAATCCTTCGGTATGATATTAATCTGAAATTTCTATTGCACTATACAAAAAATCAACCACAAGTGTCCGCAGGCAAAAAGTGCACCTCACTCTGCATTCGTGTCGAAATCGTCTTCCGACGGATTTCGACCGCGATGCACAGCTTTGTAGTAAATTACAGCACCCCCGCCAAATATTCTTTCCATAGTGGAAAGTGCAACGTTCCCGTCAGTCGCAGCGTGATGCATTCAGCCCACACAACAAATCGCCCCAGGAGGGAAAATGCTCGGACCGGGACACAACTGGGTTTGACCTACCCTGACCAGGGGGTGCCACGTCGGCATGTAAATTGCTGCCGTTGCTACTCGATGATCACGCAGCGTTGGGGCTAAACTCCCAGTCCAATGCTCCGCACTATACAGCTTTTAATTCCGTCCTTCTGCAGAAGGAGCAGGTCACTAGTGAACAACTGTTAAACAACAAGGAGCGGCGCGCACCTTTAGCGACTACTATTCTGATCGGTTGATTGCAGCGAGCGTATCACGGCTTGCAGATGCAGTTTCTGCATTTTGCCCCGCACACGCGTGTCGCAGACTTGCCCGTCATACAAGCGTGACTATAGTGTGATTGGAAACTGCAGGAGTTGGGCAGCGTAATGCGTTGCAACACTGGGTTTGTTGCGCCAAAGTCACTGTTCCCCGGATCAGGAGATGGAGTGTAGGGTCTGGCCTTCACAGTGCGAGTTTCTGTGTTTAAGCAAGCCAGCTGATTGAGCACTTCCACCTGTTTATATCTTCCGTGGGCACAAAGTGAGTGACATCGCTGTCGCGGTTCTGACTAGAGGTGTCACGTTCTATGCAATTCGCTTACCAAGTAGCGATTCTCTCGGGTCCTTACCGTGACAACAGGATACAACTGGCTGCCCTGCGAAGAGTTTTAATTTCAACACAACTCTGGTTTCTTTTGCCGCTCCTAGTTGCACCTCCACAAAGGCGAGCACTACGAGCGCTATCCTCCTATTTCGTGCGACCAGTCCAGAACCCTCCGTCACCAGCAGGCAGCTGAGTAGCAGAGAGGACTACGTAGGCCTACACTCGGTGACAAATTCAGTTATCACGGTGTCATCTCCGTTGCGCATTGGTTCCAAACACCACTTTTTAAAGCTGGCAGAGTAACGGTTGCTCCTGTGCACAAATTGCTACTGCCGGGATCACCGCGTGAGTCTTCGCCGGGTAGCTAGGATGCACTAGGTCGTGCACAGCAAAACTCCTCACAAAAGGGCCCTTGGTCGAACAGAAGCTATTGTCTTACTCCGGAATACGAGATCACCTTTTTGCCCGGGAACAACGTGCGCGATGGTCTTAAAGCGGCTCCTAGACATCGTGCATCGTGATAGAGGCGCCTCAAGGCTTATGCGCGTCTTTCTCAGTGTACTCGAGTATCAACGCTCATCGCGACATTGCAAGAGGCACAGGGTAGATCGAAACAGTGGTACCCACAAGCGGCTGCGTATAGTGCTGGTACAGAGTGTAACGCAGAGGGATACTACGGTGGTGGTGGAGAATTTGTAGACGTACCTTGTAGAGCTTGCATGCTTTTTTCCAACTACCCAATTTGTGCCGGCTCCTGTACTTCTGTCTGCGTCTCTGGTGATAGTGTAACGCAACAACGTGGTGGCACGACTGCATCGCAGTCAATTAATCTGCAGTGCAAGGCGAAGTCGAGCTGGTCCCACGGGTCTGCTGTCCAGCCCTGCAAAACCCTACAGGTTTTCACTTGCCCCTTGTGCATTCAAGTGTGTCCACATATCTCCTGCTGCGGAATTGGGTATGATTCTACAAGGCATCGCATCCTTGCGCATTGACAGCGAGGTTGGAAGAACTGTGGCGATTTGATGTTTGTGAGTCGGAAGCCACAGAAGCTAGCGGAGCCCAGCTGCAAGACTGTTGTGGTCCTAATTTGTGTTCGCACCACGACCCAAACCAAATGAGCACTAATCTAGCAATGCCGCCGTTGAATTTCCGAACCAGTGCCACGGGGCGAGTCTCCTTCGCCACTTTTCCAGCCTCGTCGTGTTCCTGTTCGTCATGTGGCCAACAGCAGCTGGGATGCGCATGAACTCTCAGTTTTGTGACGACCTGCTGCCAACCTGTGAGGAGTCCAAATGGAGTAATGCTTACCTTCAAACCTACGGTGAGAACATATCACCGATACGCTGTGAACTATACCCTGAATCAAGGTTTTAATTACAATCATACCTGTGCGCGGAAGGTTGTCCCTTAAATGCATAACAGCACGCGCTCAGTTAGTTTTCTCATTTTCTCGCCCTCCCAACAGTTTTTTGACCTCGTTCCCAGCGCTTTTTGTGACCTGTCCCACTTTTGAGTTCTCTGCACAACGGACATTATATTAGTCGTAACACGCATACTCTCAGTCTAATTTCTCATCTTCTCGGCATCCCTTTCTCACGGTTGAACTGTTTCGCCACACACTCCGACGCGTTTACTTTCTTTGTTTAAGAACTTCCTCCTGACATCTTCTGTATTACAGGATAAGCACCTATTGAGCCTATTCCTTCGTGGCAGCTCAATTTCTTAGCGAAACATCAGCTCGTATTCTTGCGGGCCTCATTGCAGAACGCTTCACCAATACTTCTGCTTACCAGTCGCTGCCGAGTGACACTGTTAATTAAGGGCGTTTTGGGGACATTAGTCTTCTTTCCCAAAACACTGCATACTGCATGACTCGCTTTGGTTGCCGGCGCCGCGCCGCCTACCGCAGGTCTGAAACAGCAACCTTTTACGTCTGTGGACTTCGCAACGGTTCTCGAAAAGGCGGTGTCTCTTCCTCATCCTCAGCACCGCAGCAAATTCAACGAATATCGCTAGTCGGTGGACTAGCCAATAGCACACGTACGAGGCCCTTCACTGTTGCCCCAGACACGGAGCACTGCCGTTCTCACAGCAGCCTGATTTTATCGTAGAAAAGCGGTTGTACAAGGGTGAGAGTGCCCTAGCCACGTGTGGAGATACTCTAGGCAACATCGCTGAGATAGGGCGTCACGCTGCCTTCCTTACTTAAGAGAATTATGGCACGTAAGACGTGAACTGTCCAGAGCAGGAGAACGGGCGATAACAGCACAGGGGCATTGAGTCCCGCCGGGTTCACAGAGCTTTTCAGAGAGAATCGGGACGGTGGCGTCACTACCCAGCACAAACAGGCATTCAAACAAAAGAAGATTGTACGTAGACCAAACACGTCCCGCGCCAAAAACATATACAAAAGAAATACAGAATGCAACCTTCTTTTTTCCACTCGTAACGCGCCACGACATCCATTGCAAGGCGACTCCCTGAAGACCGCCTAAAGTGTCACCACGTCGTCACGCACATTCTTGTAGGTCCACATCGTGCAACGCGTGTACAGACAAGTTTCACCAACGATGACCATTTAAGTGCATACGGACTTGCAGCCTTCTTCGCAAAAAAAAATTCTAAATCGGTAAAGGTTATGTTCCGTGTTTTCTTCCACGCTGCCGCCTTTTGTGGGCTTACTGAGTAACCAGGCAATCGACGTCACTATTCCTTTATGTTCGTTTCGCGTGTACACGTACAGTGACTGTCTGTATCTCTACATATGTATGGGCACACTTGTCCTGTGCACCTGACGCAGGTCTGCCCTTCTTGAATCCCGAGCCCTGTCACAGCAGAGCGTCATTCTTTTGCCACTTTCTCAAATGTACCACCCCATCGTGGCTTGGCAAGGTTTTAGCTTTCCCGCACTATGACAGGTGAGTTTTAGCCTGGTGGTTGGGCGGTTATGACAAACCTCAGCGTTTTGTCGTTGAGCTTTTGTCGTTGAGCCCCTCGTCTGCAGGTGCCCAACGGCGTCTGAACAGTGCAGTGCGGTTTCAACGTGGCAAATGAAGAGTCTCCAAGGAAGCACAACGCACTAAAATTGTGACAGCTGCCACCTTTCCATGCGCCGAACCTATACACAATGGTTCTATTCAAAGTATGAGCAAACCAACTGCAGCCATCTTCTGCTTCTGTTCGCATCGAATTTGACGCATGTCGGTGTTGCGGCGGGAACAAATACCGAACAACTAGCACGTGCCTGTCTGTATCATTATTATGCACGTATTTTGGAGAACCGTGGCTCTGCAGCGTAAACATCATTCTCAAAGTGACACTTCTTGGCTTGTCAGGATCTTCGGACGTTCTGCCACGACCACAGCTATGCTGTCGCCTAGCGACCAATCACGCCTGTGGTCATCCCTCTCCTACAGCTCTACAAGTGCCTTTCAAACACAACAATGACAGTAGCACAGTCAGAGAAACCGTCATCATTGAATACGCGACCGTGTCTACGTGCCACCTGACAAGTTGCTTCCGGTGGGCGTCGGTACGCAAAAACCTCAAGGTTCCCGCAAAGTCTTCCCCTCATCTCTTCAAGCTACTGACAATCAGGATGAGACAAAGAGAGTTTCCACGTTTTTCGTATTTATAGTTGTTGCCATCAAGCGTCGCTTCTCCGGGGGACGGAAACACCTGGCATGTGTAGACTGTAGTTTCTTGCAGCTGGGCACATGCGTTGCGCTAATCCTGAAGGTGTTTACCCCTGGTCGCAGGCGGAATTGAGGCCAAGGATGTATAGAGTTTAGTGGGTTCCTGCAGGTGTCCCAGTTCACGTCTTGTCTTGGTTGCGTTCAACGGCCTTCCCATTCCATTCACACCGGTCCACGTCAGGCTTGGTGTGTTTTGCTCTCCCCCAACCTGAACGAGCAGTGGCCCACAATGAGACTCCGTCGCACGGCCGCCCTCCTCAACACCACTGTCTCCGGGCTTTATGGGCTGAAAATTACATCGTTTTCAGGCAGTACAACGCGTCCGTGGTGATGCGAGAAGAGGTGCTGGCTAGAAGTCACGCAAGGTCGACCCAGTGATGCCCTTACTCTTGAGTTTACACCAAAGTGCACCTCTGTGTGGCACATTAACAAGCTTCGCCCAGTCCACCTCAGCTTCAGGATGCGAGCCCGAGTTTCCAGCAACCGAGATAAGTGAGTGACATCGACTGTACACTACTGCGACGCGGAGGCTCAAAACATCCCTGTAGCAGCGGAACGTTATATGTTTTCTTCACATACGAAGTGTTCCCATGCGATTGCTACCTAGCGTACATTGGCCAGCAACTTAATCACGCGAGCCGCCGGGGATCTCTTCCTTCCCGTAATGCTAAATTCGATTCCAGCTTCCACTTCCTGCTAAACGATAGTTTAGATGTGATTATTATCACCTCCTCGCTCTTTTTCGCAGTAGTACGTAACTCGGAGCCTGCCCAACGTTGGCTTCCATCCAGAACTGCTTCGATACAATCACTCGCAACAGCTTCCAGAAGAAGTGATGAGGGAACATTCAAAAGCGAATGAGCAGGAATTGCGTGCTACGCAGCCCTTTAGATATGAATAGTTTCACATTCAAAAGTCCTGCGGCGTCCTGACAAAGCACCAGACATCAGCTTCATGGTAACCGTCAGACGTACGACTTCAACAGTATCCTTCCGACTTGTTTCCAAATGCCAGTGGAAGCGGGGCTTCTGGCTTTGTTGGTTCACCGGCAACTGTGACCCCATAAAATTTTCCGCTCACACCCAAATACTTCTGTCTCATGCAGCAGATGATATACTTCACTTGAAATTCGTACGAACAATCAACAAACACGCTAAACACGGTGGCAACACCGAACGGTAAGAGAGCTCACCAATTGCAGGAGGTAAGTGCGTGTGCACTTCTCACGCGCTACACTGAACGGTTCCCTTTTCCCCATTCGATGTCGAGCAACAAGATTGCACTGTCCAACAACGCTACCGTGCTCCGTATATCCCTCTCCCTTACCACTCGCTCATGTCACCGTTGTGGTGTGGCACACGCTTACGTGCTGGGTACGGTGAGTGTATTAGGGGGACCGCTGTATTGTATGTTTAATATCATGGTCACCTCGTCAACAGCTCTCTTTCGAATATTGCTTTCACGTCTGCTGCGGCAACACTTCTCAAATGAGAGCGTCTTCAACACATCCGTAAGCGTTGAGTCGATTCACCCAGGTGTGAATGGCAAAATTAATCCCTGCGGTTTGAGCAGCCGGCACAGCTGTCGTCAGCATCAGTAACTTTCGCCCTAAATTCTAGATTCGTGACGGTAGCCTGTGCTATCAGTATGCATACTCCTGTAACCGACACCGGAGGCCACACAGATTGCATGCGTAGTTCCGATGTCAAGGTACCATCACAGGTCCGCAATTACCGTTCCAACACTCAAAACAGGTGCTTTCTTTGCAATTCTGAAATGGACTCTGCCACGCTACGACAGTCAATTTTTTTCCCTCCAGTTACGTATTTGCTCCACAGGCCCTTGACCCGTCGCAGTGCTTTCTCCGTCGCGTAAAAACAGGCAGTCCGTCTCTTATTGCGTTGATAAAGTCAGTCTCCCAATCAAGGAACGACGGGTGGCGCTGCCATACATACTTCCAGCTGCGTGTTTAAATGTTGAACGTTTGTCAGGGCCGGAAGAGGCGGCTTCTTGAACAGAATCGGCTGCACCTGCTGCTAGTAGTTGCACAGCGTCAGCTCATATGTTCAGGCCAGGCTAGGGCTTCAGTGCCTTCAAGATATCTATCGTCCCACGGTCTGTCCGCATGCACAGCGGATGCGTCAGCGAAACAGGGTCTCGTGTCTTCCTCCCTGTTAGTAATCAAGATACTACCTTCGTTCGCCCAATCAATGTTCAGGCGGTCTTTACGCCTCTGCTCCACTTGGCGACGGAGGGGTTGTCAAACTGTATGCTTTAACCGTGGGTCACCGAATCTACAAAAGATTGTCACTCTTGACTGACCTCGCTGCAGCACACTAGCTCAAATGGTCGTGTAAGTCTGCACCAGGGCCTCTATTCTTCGACGGAGCCGCGTGCTCAATTATTGTAGTAATACGGTGTCGCCGGTGGGCTGCCCGAACATGTCTGTCAAACTTCATTACATGTTTCCGAAAGCACTGTGCCAGTCGTAAGCACAATGAAGCATTCCTTCCAGGGCGACTGCCTTCTAGACTGTGACCTCAGACCCCTAGACCCCTGCGATTCGTCCCATTCCCTTTAGGCTGCAGTTCCAAAGATTTTTAGCACTGCCTACAGCTTGAAACATAGAGAAACGGTACCACACTTATTGATGAATGTCGCCGCTGCCTTTGGTTCACCACGAGTGCCACCCATTGTGAAGGTTGCGAAAGCGCTTAAGCGCTGCGGCCTGGATGTTTACGCTTCTTACATACCACAACAGCGGGCGTTTAAGGCATCCCCTGCGCCGGACGCTGACGTGCAGGTCTACCTGTAAGTTTGTCGGACCATGGGGTGGTGCGATGTCTATCAGCCCAGCTCCCCATTTCAGTTACCCAGCTTCCTCACCCCAGTCCAGTGCACCTGCTTCATATATTTCTTTGTTGATTACCCGTCAGATTCTGCCAGGATGCCAGTCCGTAGAAGACCCTGTATCGTTCACCAGTGCACACTTCGGAGCACTGTAATAAATAAAACCACACATCGGCTGCTTCTTGGCAGGGGCACACCTTTTTCGTCGTCAACAGGAACGCTTATCTAGAAACATGAAAAGCGTGAGCGGCATTGGCGTCCCATCAAAGAAACAAGATAGCTTCACACAACGCAGAACAAAGAGCATCGTCGTTCAGTAACCAAAAACCGTGACTCACTCTGTGCAGCATCTCAGCAACTAAGATAATCCCGTCTTTCCAACTGACGCCTGATGTGAGAAAGGCTCTTGCCTTTCTCACTGTCCTCAACCGCTGTCAGCGGATGCCTTGGCTTGTTGATTTTCGCTGTGAAATTCTGTGTTTTCCCACAAGTCCATGTTGTTCCAACCTGCGTTGAAAGGTCCGTGAAACAGCACTCACGCTGCAGGTTCCATCGCAGTCAGATAGCTGGTCAGGACTGACACAGTTTACGAGATATCCGGTTTTTCAGTGGCCATACACGCCAAAAAACATGTTTCTCCGGGACAGCCAGTTGTTGGAAAGAAAAACAACACTTTGAAGATGAATGGATCCTTGCGTGAAGCTTCCACTTCGTCGCGAAAGTCTACTGCAGTCAGTTTTAAAACGTTCGTCAGAAAGTCTACTACAGTCAGTTTTAAGACGTACGTCTTATCGCCAGCGTGTCCGTGTCAGTTCCAAAGGGGGATCGTCCCGGCTGCACCGCCGCTCTGGTACAGTCAAGCTGTACACCCTGTCAGACAACTGTTTTAGGCCGCTGTGGCTCGCATCTATTCTATTCTTTGAAGTTTACGTTGCAGCCGTTAGTCTTGCGCACACTGGTCTGAAGTTCAATTGCACGACGCCCTCCGTGTCAGCCTGTTCTAAGGTGCAGCTCTCCAGGTACAGAACCGTCAAAAGGGACAGCCAGTCTATGTGGCTCATGTGACATTGGAAGGCCTTCAGCCTTATTTTTATTCATACGCGCATTGTCCTGTGTGATTTTGAATCTAAAGTGGCGCTTCAGATCCGCAGCCGACGCTTCGGAGCGATTGTTAATGGCGAGACTAAGGGTTGAGAATATGCTGATAGGCATATTTAGAGACCTACTTAGAGACCGTCGAACTCCTCACAACATATGCTGCTACCTGGTCAGTCACCAGGATCTCTTCGGTCCTTCAACATTGAACTCCATCCCTTGCGCCCTATGTCTTTCGCAGCAGGAAATGATAATTCATTAAACGTACCACTGTTAAACGAACCGCGCCAGGTAATTGCCTTTGTGTGCCTGGGGTACTGCAGATCCGCCCGAGTCACCATTGACAAGTTCAGAACTTCTGCAACTACTTGTATCCTCGTAGACTCTAACACGCGAGTAAGCGTGGCCAGCCTGTCCCTTCTAATGAAATCGAGTGTCTTCTGAATCTGGTGTTGCAGCCTTCTCTCCGCCGGCTGCACTTGTTGCTCTGCGGCGTTTCCACTCGCTGAAAACTTACAGAGACAAAACATTCAAATTCTCCGGGAAAAGCGCATCTAGAATTTTTCCCAAGACGCATCGCTTGTCATTGTCCGTTTGCCGTGCGAGGTTTAGAAGTGATGCAGACATTCGTTTTCTTCCTGTTCAGGTTCCTAGCGATTGCACCGGCACGCGCAGCAGTCTAGCACAAGAGGGGGGACTCGCCAACCCGGGTGGGTGACGCTCGCACGACAGAGTCTGCTCAGTTAAGATCGAACCAACATGCGCAGGCCTCCGTTCTCAGGTAAAGGCAACCCTCTGACATTACGTTATCCCATAATGTGCTTACACACGGAAAGCATGCGGTGGTTTCTCCTTCTGCAGAAGCATGACATTTTTGTCGCTGGAGAACACGGCGAATGAAATAGAGCCGCCTCTACGCATGAACCAGTGCGAGCAGTGTATACCACGTACAATCGAAAGTCGTAACCACCAGGGCATCGTGAAAGGAGATTCTACTTGAAGAGCACCAAAAAATACAGACTTGCACGCAACGTAAGGCAGTCTAGTCGACAACGTTCCTGAGCACTGCTGAGCCGCGTAATGACGTCGGCTCGTTAGCCGTTGCTCAGAGTGAATTGTAAAATGATAGAATATTTCCAGCCCCACAACCTGTTGGCAATAATATAACAGACAACATTCAGTCTCAACGGATCCTTACCCTTGTCAACTCTGGTCAGCCGCGCAAAGCCCTACGTCTTTAGAGGCATGAGGCCAGCCATGAATGTCGTGCTGTTTTAGGATGCTGTTTTGCTCCATGCTCACAGCAGGGTCCGTCATCTTCAGCAGCATCGAAAACAGTTCTTCCCGCTCTCTCCACGTTAGACATGCAAACACAGTCCTGAGCACGAGCTTCTGTGGATGGCTTCTGCTTTGTTGAACCGCACTTCTGTGCAGAAGCGCAAATGTCTCAGTTGTATCAGAACCTATGCGTTTGGCACGGGGTTCGGCTACGACGATCCCCTGACTCTCGCCGTATAGGTTTTCTGTTCGACCTCCAAAAAAAGGACATAATGGTTTGCTTCTTTCGTACACAGTTGACATGCCGCGCCGTTTGGTCTGGTAGATGATTCTGAGGGTGTACACTGGGCCTCACTCGGGTAACTTCGCCTTGTACGACGTCTGCTTCGTACAGATTCGCTGGGCTTCCCATGTTTACAACGCATTAATATTCACTCACATAACCAGGGACATCCCTCAGGTGCAAAAACGGCTTGCGGTCCAGAAAGCTACCCTTACGCCACCGTGTGCTGCACACGGGCGTCTCGTACATAGTGCGCGTGTATCCGCTTTGCCTTCCATCGCTAATCTTCCTTAAATGGAAGATCGACAAACCGTTTGGTCGTGTGAGAGGCGGACAGTTGGGTCTTGTCGTCCACTAGGACATGTGTGACTATCAAAAACTATTGAGCCTAACCGAAGTGCTGATCGAGGCATTGCGCCCCCTAGTGTCACCTTGTATGCAATTGCATAATGCGCGTTTGACTCGTGTTCAGCGACCTGACACGTAAACGTGAACAAACCGACACCACCCTCACCTGCAGCAGAGCAGCCAAGAATTTAACATCGGTTTCGCGGGCAGCAGACGACGAAGTCTCTACGTTTGGCATTCACGAGCGCGTAACGTCTCCCCGCGCGCACACCACCAGTCACTCAGTAGATGGTCTGGCTTGCTGACTTACGTAGAAAGGCTGTTTCCTAAATGCGACCGCCCACCTAGACAGTCCTTTAAAAGACTGTTAGGTTTTCCTACTTCACATCGTCGCGACGCGCACGTAGCATGCAACTGTGTGAGCAGTATAGGAACACGGCAGCAGAAGGTGACTCTGTATGACAACGGCCGCGAACGATTGGCGCCTCAAGCACTCACGCAGAGCGAAGCAAACTTCGCAAAGCACTATCATCGCAGAAGACGCATGGCGGACGCCTGTGGTGATTGACTCAACCCTGTACTGGCGCCACCAGAAACGTCAGTCCGTAACCGTTTAACGCTGCATACACGTACGTAGCACCCCAGCAATTTCGCTCAGCTGCAAGCAGTGCTTGACACATAACGGTATACACCGGAGATAGGCCTGTTGATGTTTGAGTCGCACGTGACGACTGAGAGCTCGCTGTTGCATCGATTAGCTGCTTCGACGGTGGTAAACAAACTGCGCAGTTGCGTGACAACACTCCCGGGTTTTATGCAATGACGGCAGTATCACACTTACGGCTCCACTACCGAGGTGGGTTTAAAAGGGCAGTGACACTTCCGATGAACAGTCCAAATACGCATTACCCTCAATCAGTGGTGTCGTTGTCACAACGACGAAGGCCTGCCGCGGTTTGGGCTTTGCTGACATTCAGATATACCAGGGCTATTCCCTAGAAGCAACGGTACTCTGCCAACGGACCTCTCGTGGCGTTGACCTGGTGCGGATTCGAATCCCTGTCTGCATCTCATCTATCCCCAAGTTTCCTGCAAGCGCATGCATGTCGCCCTAACGCTCCGTAGTCAACTAGGTCTGGATATAGCTTCTACAGGGAAGGCAATGGGGCGTTGTATGCTTTCGAAATAGAGACTTAGTTGCCATGAACGGCCACTGTTTATTTTAACGTGTCAGGCCGCATTCCGGTATCGCCGCCTTCCTTTTTTACCTTTGTCTCTCCCGTCGGCATCGAGCAGCCCGAACGAGAAAGACGCTTTGCAAATCCTTGCGGAAGGAAACGTGCCTGTTGAATGAAGACGCCAAACATGTGGCTACGTGAATCGGTGCTACCGGCGGACACAGTCTTCGAGGAGCTTCTTCTCGTATTCCCTGGTTTTTACCATTCCCAGTTTCCCGTCGCAGAGAGCCCGCTGCCCCCAGCACACTAGGCTGGTTAGCGTTCAGAAGCCCGTGGTGTAATCAGAGATACCTGTTCACCACGCTAGGTGTACAAATTTCGTTCAACAAGGAGCCCCTGAACATCACCACGAACTGCACGTTGTGTTGCACCGGTAGATTCACGTTGACGTACATTTTGTGTATCAGCCTTCTTTGCCTGACAGATCAGGAGAGAAGTGCGCTGCTTTTCTTCCCGTTAAGGTCCGCTCTCAACACCTCAAGGCAGGCACTGCACTCGGTTTGGGCCTGTTCGACGCAAGCATATGTTCTTAACGCAGTGGCGGGTTTCTTTCATAGGGCGAACCTTGTTGGAGAAAGTAGGATGTGTTATTCCGTTACGATTATCCTGAGGCTGATAACAAGCAATGGAGGCTGCACAGTGACGTTCAAACTGGCTCGAGATCGTGGGGTGGGGATGCGGACCACCTTGCTACTCGCTACTACAATTCCAAGTAAGCAGATTCGATTTGGGCCCTACCATTGAAAAACTGTTCTACCTTCACACGCTTCACGGTTTGCGAACACTCTTGATATATATTTGGCTCCACAGACTCAGCGTAGTGTGTCCAAGGCCGCTACTCCAAAATTAGCTCTCATAGTCCACTGACGTGTTCACGCCGCGAGGGCAAATGTCGCTGCATATCCCGACAGATTCCTGCACGAGCCCTGCTCCTAACGCACACTGATTTTTGACCATAAGGAAATGACATTATCATTCGACCTTAGACCTCCGCTCTGCAGAAGTTGCACACTCTACCCTGCCAACCATTACCGATTTTACGCATCCTGCATCGGGGGAGGTCAACCTGCTTGAAACTGTCGTGAGCACAGAGGTGTGCGCGACGCATCACTGCGTCGTATCCCGTAAAAGTCTCCACTTCAACTCTCTCCCCCGCGACACTTCGTATATCAGCGTAGCTGGTTTGACTGTCAACACACGTGATCCTCTCGCTGCTACCATCGCGCATTAAGGTTTTCGAGTGCCACTCAAATTTGCACGTATATCAGCGTCGCTGATTCGTCATTCGACATACGTGATCCTCTCGCTGCTATCATCGCGCATTAACGTTTTCGAGTGCCACTCAAATTTTCACCTAATAGTGCAGCACGTCTCAATAAGCTATGCGTCAGCCGTTCCCAACCGTGGCGCCAATAACTATGTATATCACTGAAGCACCTTTCACATGCCACAAGGCGCTTTCTCATCTATCGCAAACGCTCGCCTCAGGCTGCACGAATGGGTTGCTGAATTTTTGTAAGCTCAAGGCAAACAGTCTGTATATTGCATTGCTCCCCCGACACACAAACGCCTGAACTCTGTAACGGAGAAATATCCTGTGCCATTCACTGCTACTACCAAGGAAGTACCTTCATGATATATAGAGGTTGGGTGACAGAAGACGACGACAAAGAAAGCGATGGTTTCCCTATGGTGCTTCGGAGCGAGTTCGAATACCACCTTTTTCAATGCAGAAAATTGCGAGTCTTCAACGCGTGGCTTCTACGTGATCAATCGGGAAATTGCGAGTCTCCAACGCGAGCTTCTGCTTAATGCCTACGGCAGCTGACAACACAGAGTTTTAACTCCCACACGTAGTCTCTTCTTTCGTTTGAAGCACTCTTTTGCGTTTGCGTTTAAACTGAAAAGATCTTTGCAGTGCTAATCCGAGCCAGGCTTACGCCCACATAGCACTTGGAGCCGCGCCTATCACCTCCTCAGAGCCGTACTGGGTGCAGGCGTGCTAACGTCTGCAGAAAAGATACTTCATTTTACTTCTCGCAAGGGGGTCACTTGTAGACGCACTTGCAGCACTTCGGTGTTGTTCGCGCGCTCTTCTTCCGGCCTAGAGGTGATGCGATACCTACACCAGCACGGCCTCTAGTGGCATTGTGTGATTCACGCCACACGGGTTAGCACATGTGCCACACGGAGAGGTGTCCCGCATAGGCCTACATCAACAGAGACTCATGTGCGAACATTCTGTTCTGCAAATGAGTACGAGCCGACCAGGCGTCACGAATTCTGATGTTCGCTCTCACGGGCTGAAACCTAGAGAGCGTTTTCAAGACACTACGACTCAGCGTGCTGCATTGAAGGGCACCACGGTAGGAGCTCTTATAGCTTACTGTGATCCTGTTTTGTAAGATGGCAACCCCTTGCTGTAGAAGCTGCAGTGCCTAACGAGCGTGTGAATCCACTAACGGAGACTTGCCCGTGGCAGCAGCTTACCCCCTAGATGCTACGAGCGTGCCAGTAGTCAAGCCCTGGCAAGCTCAACAGATATGCAACTAGGATACGCACTTTTGTAGAAGAGCGGCAGTGCATTCGTCCATCCGCGTCTTCCTGAAAAAAGTACAATACCTGCTAGGGTTTCCAGTGACGGCAGCAGAAGAAGTGAGACTTGAATTAGCATCGGTCACGGCAGTTCAGCCTTGCGCTTCCCAGCATTGCTGCACAAACTGAACTGCGTTGTACTCATGGCGACCCGATTGGACATCGTGGATCAGTGAAGCTGGACGCAAGGAGTGAGACACACTGAAACCGCCGCATACCTACGACTCTCGATCAGCTAGACAGAGCATGATGATTCGACTCTCGACCAGCTAGACAGAACACGATGATGATGACAGGTGCGGCGTTCTGTGAGTTCACGGCCTGCCGCACGGTTAATACTCATTTCCACTGGTAGCTGTTTCTGGCAATTGTCGTACACGATTCTGCCAGTCACAGAACTGTACCTGCTTAGGACGGCAGGGCTGAGTCTCTTTCTCGCTCAGAAACTACGGTCGGAATAGATACTGGAGACACTAGAAACCGATCACCGAATCGGTATACTGGAGACACCAGAAACCGATCACCGAATCGGTATACTGGAGACACTAGAAACCGATCACCCAGTCGGTATAATTTCCAATTCTGTTGTGTTGTTTGTACTGCTGTGGCTGCTCCGTCGAGGGATGCGCAACACGGAATCACCGTCGCACAGGAAAGATGCACTCTGTGTGTCCGTTCGGCCTCTCCACCACCACACTGGCTTATTCATGCCCTTGAAACCGACTCGTGCAGACGGCAAAATGGTGTTGTCTTCCACGTTAGGAGCCCATGACAGAAAGATATTTTTCGCATCCGTTGCTGCGTTACCAATTGAACGCAAGTCTAAGGATCGATTACTCACAGATACAAAACTGGCGAGTGGGATCTTTTGCATGACAACGTAGCTACGCCGTAAACCGCAGTCACACTTCGTTACCAACCTCTCCATACACGGCAATCCTAACGTGTGTTTAGATGTATCACGTCCTTGAACGAGAGCGTGATTTACGGTAGCACGCTCGACTGCCAGAGGTGGCGGTCCTACGGTAAAGCAGTCTCCGAAGCAAATCTTCCATCAGATATGTATCTAGCGATTGTCCGATGATTCATCGGGTGCTTACTATAGTATGTGTGAGTTTGAAGGAAAAACCGACTGTGTGCATAAGAAGAGTGCGGTTAAGGTTTGTGTGGAGGCGCCCTGCTTCCCTTCATCAAAATTGGACTTCGATATGCAAGAAAGGAACACTGGGAAGTAAAACAAGGAGATATGGCGCATGCAACGCCTAGAATCCTGCTCCTTTGTCGATGCAGACGCTGAGGTGCGTTCTCGCACTATAAAATAGTTCTGCCGGAAAGAGAACGGCTACCAACGCCGCAAAGCACTTTACTTGGCTTCTGGGACTATGACGACGTTCTGCCTCCTTACCGGCGCAGTGGCGCACGAGTAATGACTGTCCGTCACGAACGGGCAGGCACACTGCGAGCTACCATGGGGTGCAGCACCGCATGATTCTTGAAGCGTCATCCGGCGGCTAATCCGAGGCCTCATTCGACGAGGCAGCAACAACTCGCGAGCGCAGCAAAGAAGGCACCAGCACTGCAGTTCTGTTGAGCATCACCCAGCAGTCCCTCTTTTGAGAGTCGCGACGTGTCATCACGACTAATCGCGCTCGATGACACACTTTCCGGAGCAGAGCGGTTTTCGGCGACACAGCCCGCTTCGACTGGGTTATTGTGCACAATATGGAAGACATATGCGAATACACAATTTTCGAACCGAAGAATGATGTGAACGGCGTGTCGCGCATTTTTCCACTTCCAGAGGCGCACTTATGTCGTAGGACGAAAGAGTCGTAGAATGCAAAGACACACACTGCATCGTTTGGCACATTTTCTGGTCTACGCCACGGTCTATATTTATTCGATGGAACGATGCTTCATAACGCAGAACTGCATTGCTGGCGCCGTCACCCGTGAGACTGTGTCGCTGGCAAGATGTAGGGGGTTATGTCCTCGTTACAGTCGTTACACTCGGAAACAGGACAATCAACAATGGAGTATTTTCAAGTGGGTGTCGCCCCCTAAATTCCCAGCACCTAGCATTGAAGTTCATGGTCTGAACAGTACTGTGGTCAGACCTGTTCTTTCTCTCATTGAGACGGAAAGAAGCGTCGCCTAGAGCATTGTCGACGCTTTCGCATTCGAGTTCGTCGGTAAGAGTATCATTCACGGGACTGGAGTTGCGACTGCTCTGCATGTAAAGAAAAGAGATACTGGTACGCGCGTCGTATACGGTGCCAAGTTCACGCCAACAAAAAACGCTATAAAAGTGTAGTCGAGAAGTCCGGCGTGCAGTGGTAACAATATTATTGCTGAACGGCTGATGTAGGGCAATTAAAGGTGCACGCCCATGTTCGACTGCCGTTATCTGTGTGCACATGTTGCAGCCCGTGGAAGGAAAATGATTTTGCGTACACTAATACTGACGATCGATCTGAAGCTAAGGCGACGTCGGAAAAAATCGATTCAGCAGGATACTCGACGCGACGTTCTAGGGACCGCTTTCTGACTCCTGTGTCCCACTTCGGCACAGGAGGACGATTGTTGCATATACTTAAAAAGTGCGTAACCGTCTGTACGGCGGAATAGCGTCCTGTGTGTAACGCAGGGCCTCAGCAGAGAGGTGCGTTGTGTCAGTGTGGACTGCAGACGATTGTCTGGGGAAACCAGTCAAACTCCTTTTCCCGTGGCTCATCCTCATGAGGACTGCAGTGTCGCCCTCAAGAAGTGACGGCGGCGAGTGAGTGTCAAAGAGGTGAATGTATGTCACACGGAGGAGCCTTTCTCCAGGAAGCACTAAGTACCCATGGGATGCGTTGCTCTCACTTGCGCGTTTGCCGATTTGATGTTTCCACACGTGCAGCGCAAAACCATTTAGCGTGTAGCGAGCGTGGACACTTAAAATTCTAACATGTACCCTGTTGATGGCTGACTTTGCGCCACTGCTAGGTCCATTACCGGTGTTGCAGGTGGCGTGCTTTCAGGCACTTTTGAGCCGTATGTGACAGTCCCACCAGCCCTCGTTACCAAGGCGCGTCGATTCCGTGCTATGAATATAACGCAGTTCGACACTACGACGTCATCGAATCACACAGGGGGGGAGTCAACGCGCACAAAGACCTGTTCCGGAAAAGGTGCGGATCGACAGCTTTCGCGGTACTACTACCGCCTCCACCATGAACAAATTTAAAGTCCATTTGTCGATACGCGCTTGCTTCGTCCGAGGATACATACCTGCAGCTATTGAGCGACAACACGGGTGTCACCCGTGACTATGTTTGGAGGGGTCACGAAGTCTGTTGTGACCTAGAAAGGCGTCGGCATTCTGCCAGCCTTATGTCAAAATCTTTCAATACTTCGAGCGTTTGCGACCCCCTATGAATATACGGCATCCTTAGCAGCCCGGTGCAGCTGGATACTTCTTCGCACTACGTCATTATTGGCTGAACCACCGGTTCAAAGACTTTCTTGACTGGCACACGTTAGGAAGCTTTGACGCCTACCTCGCGTCCACATCGCATTGTCTGTGCTGCTGTCCGCCTCAGAGTTTTCAGGTAGACTTAAATCTCGGCACACGGTGAAACGAGTAAACCCAAAGGCGCGCCGGTTTAGTACATGGGGAACAGCTTCGCCTAGCGGAGACCGGTCAGGTAGTTACGCTTTCCCGGGAGATAATTTGTGAACTCGTTTCTGAAGTGTTTACACGGACGCGTGTGCAGTGACGGGACAGAGAAGCGGCGCTTCCATGTCACGAGAACGCGCACTCCTCCAGACACGTCATACATGACTAACGCAGGGTCGTGGCATCTGTGGTGTTGCATATTCGTGTAATGGCAAAGCACGCGCGGCACGGACATTACCGCATGTGTCTACGCTGGGCGCGCAGCGGTCGTTAGCTGCTCTCGGCGCAGTCGTGGTCTGCGGCTGCGGCTACGTTGGATCTTAAACATACTCCTCGGTATTTTCTGCGGTACTGTAGGCTTCAAAAATGAATGTATTATGCGCCGGTGTGGCAGAAATCAGCTCAGCCAACATCTGTCGACTGTGAAATCCGTGACACATTACGCACCTTCGCACCCATTCTCTGTGTACCGGCCGAATTCCTGTAAGTTTAATGCTGGAAGCAGCCCTACTGTAGCATTGCCTCCACTTGCACCAACAATGCACAGCCTGTGGAATGTCTAGGTTGTTTTAATGCCTAGGCTTTGAAATGATGTACCCCTGACTCAGGCGCTGGATTCGAGCCGGAATGTACAGTACGCAGAAGCGTCAGATCTTACTGACGGACCGCAGGCTACAAAAAGGAGACTTTCTAACGGTGAGTGTCTGCCGCTGACGAGCAAAAAGTCCTCGTGCAGAACGCCGCCCCGTGCCACCTCTGCTGAGCCGCCCTCTACCGCTTCCCGACCTGGCTCCGTGGCATCACTTGTCAACACATATTTTCGGCATACTTTGAAGTTCTATCCAACCCTGTCCTTCTTCACAAAGCTGATACGAGTTGCTCGACAGTCATTCACCTATACACCTATTTGCCACGACGCTGAAGTCGGTGTAACTCACAGAGCCCTCCACTGCACACCCAGACCACGAACATTCAAAACTCACTTTTTTTCCAGTGCTCCCCTTCTCGAGCGTAACCAAAGACACCATAAATGTTTTCACCTTTGTGACACTCTCAATGCTTTTCTTCTACGGAGTTGTTACTCGCAAAAACGCTTACTGCAGGCAGTATGTCGGAACAGCTATGCTGCACTCTCGCAGTACGAACAACTCTCTTGGATGAGCTCACATACAAATGTTCCATCGTTGCAGCCACCAAGCTGCATTCTCCCAGCATGAAAGGCTGCGCTGAACGAGCTCGCACACAGACGAGTCTTTCTCGGGGACACATGTGAACCCTCCCTGCGCTCAACTGCCGTACATCCTTCGACACTGAGCTACCCACTATGGGCATGAATTCATCCAGTGCTCAATAGACATCGGCAGCGATTCCGAATGATACCACAGGAAAAAGTGGACGTGCCATCGTGCCCTGATTGTATCTTATTTCCACCAGATTTTGCACTAGGGCTTAACAACGCGCTACATCCGTTCTTGCTCGTGCGCTGGACCGCACACCGGTTCAGGCTGCAGTTCCCGAATATACGCAGCGTTCAGACCGGTGACTTCATAACCACGTACTTGCACGCCACTACTGCAAGTGTTGGAGTACGAACAGCGCAGTCAGCCCCTGTCGCCCTCCTAGTGATGATATTGCTTGAGTCTCGAGTGCAGCCCAAAATAGTCACCCTGCTTCAGCTTATTCGTCTGCGTCGTTTTGGTACGACTTTCGAGTTGCTTCGAAACACCCGGAGCTACTTCAGACCAGCTACCCTCCTTCTTAGAGTGCACGCTTGTTGACACCCTGACGCTTTTCATCGCCGACGAAATGTTCCTCTTGATGTCAGCACTCGTTCCGCAAATAACTGGGCTCCATTGTAGACGGTTCACAGCACTGGTTTTCGGCAGCTTGACTACGCTCTTTATATCTCCTGTACTCTCGACGCTGCGGTATTTCCCACGGAGAGAAGTCCATGTATTATTCAAGCGTAGTAAACGTGGGGCACACCTGCAGTTGGCAGCACTTCTTTTGCAGCTCAGGCCGTGAACCACACGACGCACCGTAACTCCACCTCTCTGGCCCTCAGCATCCTCCTTCCCTGATAGTCGCTGCCGACTAATGGTACGAGTTGTCAGCTTGCAGGCGTCTGCAGCTTCCGCAGCCCTCGTCGCGTATCTCCAGCACCTTTTCTTTCCGTATGTAGGTAGTCACTTGGCTCTGCACAAAAGATTTTTTTGAGAAGTCGACAACTGTTTCGCTGAATACAATGCGTTCCGTGATATATTCCACTCCACCTAGAGACGAAATGGTGGAAGAACTCCGCGCTTGCCTCCTGGCTAGTGGTACCATCTGTTGTTGGAAGTCGTATCTCGTATGCGCGAGCGCGTTCACGTTTCCGGCCTCCCCGTCAGTTGTTAACAAAGATAATCATATGGTGTCGCTCCGATCAGGCCTAATAAAACTCACGAGGAAAGCGACGCAGCTGCACGAGTTCGGCGATCGTATGTCCACGGTTCTCCACTGCAACCCAAAAACGAAGCGACAGAGCACTGTCATGACTGTTTTTCAGTTCAGCCGCATACGCGTCCGCTACTTCCCTACGTTAGTGCAATCAATCAAGACAGCTCAACCACCGCCCTCTTCAACCGTATGTGAGAAGATGGAATATGTCTACAAGAGTTCAGCAAATTCCACGTCCATGTAATCTCGCTTGTACACGTGGCCTGGGTTGTCAGATGCACTTTTTGTCACCTTCATAGGTGACGCCACCACTTGACGTTTTCTTGCAACACGTAAATCTGCTGCCGCCCCAGGGCAGCAAAATGATTGTAACGCACCGATGGCTACGCAACGATGTATCACAAAGCAGAGCTCCGCCTGCCAGTCGCGCCTTCCGAGACTGTACCACGGCATGCAGCTGAGTAACACGCCGTATCTGGGGTTACGGGTTTACGACAAGGCGGCCTGCAGATTGTGCCTATGACGAAAATTGCATCATATTTTAAGTGCAGCGGTGCGTACAGCACTGCAAGCTGTAAAATTCCCAGTATGCACCGAACAGTATGTGACTCTCAGTTGAATTTGTTGTAATACCTTACGTTGTTCTTATGTTTTAAATAGCGGAAAAACATGCACGCACACCACCGCTCACTACCACCTCATGAGGTAGCCAGTCGTGTAAGTAGCGCGGGCGTGACTTGCAGTACGGTTCACCCTCGCGCAGCTGCACGCTTGCGATGATGTGTGAAAACGTCACATGACGCATACACTTGCAGCAAACATCAACATGTACGCTTCGCCACACTTGCAGTGGTTCTTAGTCACACGTACGACGAAGAACAGGGTGTACATTGCCCAGCGAGGGTTCATCAAGACCAGCTTCAATAGCTGAAGTGGCATATAGGATCCAATGTCCGCGGGATACAATGGACACAAATCAACACCCCAATGGGGAATCCCCAGCATCTCATGCGACCATCCTACAAACGAGCACATCCAGCTGCTCTCTATTCGCGGTGCCAGTTCCCTTGTAATCGAGACTGGAATATACAGCCCTCCATCTAAAAAGAGCCCCCACGGCAGCTGCCAACAGCCAAAAGTCTTCAGAACGTCGATTCGCTTGTCGCATACACGCTTCCGCGGACACGATTCGTCGCTTTCACATTCCCCACAGCTGAATACTCCCTTTATCATATACTTCGTGCACGACGGGACGCCACCCCCATGTTGACAATGGTGTCTCACGTACCCGATACCGACGTTTGACAACGGAACACAATTTTCACATGTGCAGTCCGCTTTTTGCTACGCGTTTCTTGTGTTACGCTTGACACTCGCAGAAAGATTTCCCTCAACTTTCCTGGTGGTGAATGCGACGTATTCTGACCCTAGAGCAGACAGGCCCACGCGCACAGCACACCAGGGACGTTCGTGCCCATGACACGGCCACTGATTTGACCACATCTCTTACACGGTAACCGTCCAAGAAAATCTATGGAATGCACATAATATAGTGCACACAACCAAGTTCACACGCCAGCTCTCCTCAATCAGATCGTACGGACATTTAGCGTCCTTTGTCACTCCAGCAGGCAGTTCGCAGTCCTGCAGGTGTCGGCTTTTGCAACCAGCAGTCGTGTGTTCATGTCACACTTGACACTCAATCATTATTTACCCCACAAACAACACTCCACGGGGCGGATCGCCAATACAGTAAGTCAGTGGCCGAACCCGGTTACCACTCAGCCTGCACCTACGTCTTGCCAACAAACGGTACTCCTATAGTGAACACCGCTGCTGTGGACCTCGAGTCGACCCGAGTTCGTAACCTCTACCCGGCCCAGACTACAGTCCTGTGTCCTATACATATGCGTTTGTAGTTTCTCGTGCGCAATTGAGATCCTGTTGTCGTCGCAAAGTCGATCGCCCGCAGGCCGGAGCACATGCAGAGGATGATTCGTCTTAAATCAAGGATGACGACGAGGGGACACCGTCCAGACGCGATGTTTGCAGTTTTGTTGATCTCCCCAGCCTCAGCTCTGTTCTGTAGCAGCGTCACGGCGCTTTTCAGAAGTCACCGCGCATCAAAGTGTTCAGCAATGAAACGCCTCTATACATGCCATCTCTCTCGTCACAGACGTTTCCTACACTCCCGCGTCTCTTACCACCGCCCCCGAACAGAACATTCGGCTCTGCTTCACTACACACTATCTCTGCAGGAGAGCCCAGAGATCTAGACAAAAAATCTGCTCACAGCCTTCAACAATCTGCAGTTGAATGGCACCGAACAATACTCCGACCGGTCACTCCACATCATCCTCGAGGCGATTTTGACTTGTGTAAACAGTCATGCTCCGACTGCTGGTTACCCTCGTTGCAACTTCCCATTTCACACTTACCTGCAGACAGGGATTCGACTGTACAGACTCGCTGCTGTCTGCAACCGCCGGTCTACGGAGAACCACCAGCTTTAATTTCCCACTAGACTAGGCCAGGGATCAGGGCAGCTCGGCGCATTGACCAACCAGGCAGAGAGGCCATGCACTGACTGGAGTCACAGCTACGACCACACAAGTCAGCGCAAAACCGCATCATTTTTTACCTATCTCCACAGGACGACGGTGCGCAGTTACGGCCACCCGCTTCACTGCGCTGCCTGAGCGGCTTTGGTAAGCGGCCGGAACGATCTCACACGTTTTCGCAAGTACACACGTGTTAGTCCAACGTATCACGTGTCTTCTAAAGCTTTATCAATAGAATCGAACTCACATCCGCTACTGGGTCTTGGCAGCTGTGTGACCACGCTGGTTAAAATATCAGGCAACTTACCGGTTTCAGTTTCAGTTACGACTCAACCGTAAAGGAGACTCCTGCACCCGTCTCACCTGCCATTGCACATTGACATTTTCTCGCCTGCCTAAAGCGATGGTGCAACTAGGCACGCGGGGCCTGCTGCATCAGCGTTGCTGCTTACCCGCCACCATTTTTGAAACTCTGATTTGGATTGGGTGTGGTGCTCACCGCCGGCGTCTCTGATGGTGTCGAGGCGGGCGAGCGATCCCAGAGAACGAGCCACCCTGTGTAGCCGATGAAGAGTTACCCTCTTCCCTTGAGTGTAACCTTTATAATCTTGCTGCCTACAGATGAGAGCTGATATATATACATATGTAGGCACACCCGCGACCTACAGGATAGGTGTTTGCTTGAACAATTGTGAAGCTTTAATAATCCATGACCACGCACTTCTTCCCAAGTACGCGTATTTGCCCACATTGGTTGTCCGTACAATCACACAGTGGTGCTGTTTATCAATGTAAAGCACACACTTCGAGTCGGCTAATCACTCGAGCAAACTCCACCGCTTCACCCAGGACTGCACACATTATAACCATGTCCACTTACAACAATACACACATGTGCTATGCTTTTGTTTGTGATCCTTATCTCGCATTCTTCTATACGTTATCGCTCCGGAACCCGTCTTCAGAGGAGCAACTGCCGCAGTGCTTTCCCCTGTAAACGGCTGACAGAGGACTGAATCGAAGTTGAAGTTCCGAGGAGACAGTGCGGCCGCGGGATTGGGGGATCTCAAAATACAGGGAGGATACGTTTCTAGCCACCTATGATGTATCCGTCGGCAGCGACACAAACCGCCCTGACGTTGCCTAGTGTTGCAGTTCCGTCAGAGTACATTTAGCTCCAGTGGTCAGTCGCCCTCTGTCGCTGTCCACTGCTATCAATATGATATGTAATTTTCCATCCGATACCTGAGCGCCGGTTGCCAGTGCCCAGCGTTGCCGGTGTTCAACCCCTCAGCAGGTGGTATCGTGCATCCACTTTCCTATTTAAAGCATCGATATATTTAGCCCGAAAGCCCTCCCACCACACAACTATAAGCTATGAAGCAAATCAGCGGTGGTACGCTAGAAGACTTACAGAGCCGACGAAGCGATCATGTCACAACAGTATTTACACGTGCGGCTAAACCCCAGCAGCAGCGCCACAAACCGTGCTTTCAAGGAATTAACTGCCGTGACACGTCCGCCTCGTCCAGCAGTGCAGATCAGTGCAACGTACACTGTGACACAACCGGTTCATCAACCACAAAATTTTTAGTACACGGGTACCTGCAAGGGCGGGGAGGCGTGGGCTACATGGAGGATTTTTCTCTTCTATCAGCTAATGTGCCTGAACGCCGCAGAGGTGGTCTCTACGTCGCAGCCTCATGCAGCACACTGCTGGGACAGTCAGCGCTTCTGGGCAGTTGCTCTCTATCATCATCACCTCCTATTTTGATGAGTGATGTTTCACGAGAAGGGCGAAAGCAGCAGCTGCACCACAACAGCAGTAACGCTGTTCAGGAGGACGAAGGACGCAGCTACAGCGAGGCAGCAGCGGGAGATTTGCCGTCCATCTGGACAAATTGACAAGCAGCACGTACAACACCAGGATTTGCCGCTACAGCGTGACTAAGCAAGACAGCACAGCAACGAAAAGAGGTGCAGCGGCAGCAGCTGGGTGGAATAGAAATTGCGACGAAGCAACAATATTGAAGTGTATGCCAAAGCAGGTTACACTTGAGAAGAAATTTGTACGTAAATGTTAAACAGACAGCTGAAATAGTCGCTGTAATCTACTGCATAATGTATGTGTAGATTTTTCAGATATGCAGACACGTGTGCATACATATGTATATGATTCTATTTATTCATACGTGGTGTTCTCCTTTTATTGCCATAACACACTGACTCCTCGTAGGCCGACGGGACTACTCACAGAAAGGACGAGTGCCACGAAACTAAGGTACAAAACACTGCCGTAGCACAGGGTCCCGGTCACCACTTGGTTCTCCTCCACATATTCTGTCTCCTGCTGTTGCTGCTGCTGTAAATGCTCCTGCTGCTCTTGTGCACGCCGCTTATGTGGGTGCTGTGCTAACTGCTGCTCCCCGACGTGTCGAGGGTGCTTCCGCTGTGAATTCCGCTTGTGCGGTGACTTCTGCTTCTGCTGTAACAGTAGCCACTTTTAGTCGCTGAGTTTATCCGCTGGAGGGGTACTACTGGAGATATATGGCAACACGGATATTCAGCAACGGCTGAAAACACGCAGCCGCATTACGCTGCCGTAGAAGCATGCATATCATGAGCTATCACATGAATAAAACGGCGACGACAGTAAAGAAAAAACTTGTTTTTTTCACCGAACCGATTGGCTTCCTGCGGGTCTTCCGACTGCAGTATGTATAGTGCTTCCGCGCAGCCCTGGTTCACCGTCCTTGCGCTGTCACTACAACTGGCACTGCAACACGGAACGCTGTACCTGGTGTCAGCCCTGCGGCGGTTGTTGGTGCTGTCGTTGCATTTGTGCTTCTGCTGTTGCTTTGACTTCTCCCCGTTCTGTTGCGGCACTGCGGCTGTTTCGTGAAGAGAAGTAGTCGGAAGCTAGTACACGAGCGATTGGGAGAGCGGCAGCGCAACGCAGCAGCCCCTGAAGATATGCGCTGACTTTGTTTACGTTCGATATGGGCACCTGCGTCAGCGGTTGCTTCTCTGGTGGCTACAGTTGGTGAGCTTTCGTAGGAGAAGCAACAGAGCGGCACACGGAAAAGCGAATAGTGAAGGACAGCAGCCTATCCGTGCTGCGTGCTAAAAGTAACTGGCAGGAGAAACAGAAGTGGATGCAAAAAATGTGTTGATATCCCCTGTTGCTGCTGCACGCGTAGGTGTCGGTAACGGCAGCGGTGCGCCCCGTGCTCCTCTCTGCTCTATTTCTTTTGTGCGGCTAGTGCCTGTTAGTGCTGCACGTGCAGGTGTTGCTGGTCCTGCTAGGCGGTTGCTAGTGCACCGGCGCCTGCAGAGGCGTCAGTACGATGTCACTAAATGAGTAGAAGCCGGGAAATGGCTTGCAGACGAGGCAGAAAATTTTTCCTCTTTTTGTCGCTGCCGTGGTTCGTGAGCTGCTGCAGCAGTAGTAGGTGCCTCTCGTCATAGATACACATGCGAAGCCATTGTCAGAAAGATCTGCGGCAGCTGTACATGCAGAGACCCATGTGGAGATATTTTTAGCTTTCTCATTCTCCCCATCCGCTGATGATTGAGACTTCTCTTTTAGCTGCCCTCTTGATGTTCAGACGTGAGGTTGCTGCTGCCTGCACGTAGGTCTTCGGCGCCTTTCAGCCCCGGTGCGACCTGATTTCCTTGAGTCCACTGCTGGTGGCGCATTGAGCCGCTTCTCGAGGTCGTGTTCCTGCAATCATGCAGCCGTGGACTCCTGATCCTTCGGCGGTGGGCACGCGTTAGCAAGTTCGCTCGTGCGGTCTGCAGCAGAGCGACGCAAATGCTTTTGCCAGCCTCCGCTGCTGCGCGCCATGCCCCCCAGCGCGCCTGTTGCAGCGTCCTCTTCTGTTTGTAGGCGTTTTTGCACCTCTGTGCCACCCAACAGCTAGTTCTCAGAATTCTTCCTTTCAATCCCACAGTAGCAGCAGCACCACTCGGACTTTCGCGGCTTTCTGGTGCTGGTGCTAGGCCACTCCGCTTCTCTCCACTCCCAATAGAATGCTTCGCCTGTGCTGTTGCTGCTCTTCTGCTGCTCCAATTTCTAACATTAGGCGGCGTCGGCACTACCGGCCTCCGTCTGCGTCCGGCTTTGCCTTTGCTGCTTCTGGTGCTGCTGTAATGCAGAGAAGTTACGTTGCTGCAGAATCCGCGACTACCTACTTTCACTACGTCTGCTTCTCTTGGATGGCAGGAAAAACAGTAAGCTTTTTCTACCTTTTCTTCTGGGTTGCCGTGTAGTACTTCTTGTCTCTTCATCTTATTCAGGCTGGCACCTGCTGCTGCTGGGTTTAGTAGAAGCAGCCGTAAAGCATGACGACAACCCACAGTATAGTGCAAAATCAGCCTGTTTTCTCCTAGCATGCCGGGCTGCTGCATCTCTTGGTCCTTCTGCACCTACAGCTGCTCCTGCCTGTACTGGGCCTGCTGCTTCAACTCCTCGTCCTGCCTGTATTTACCCTCGTGCGGGTGCGGCTGCTGCTGTGACTGTGCTTCCGAATGACTTCGTAATTTTCTGCTGCTGCTGTTCTTGCCGTCTCCGCTGCAAGCAACTAATCTAGTGTATCCTCTGTCTTGCCCTCTTCCTCGAGCTCGCGACTGTCGTCTCTGTAGCAGCAGCTGCCGCAACAAAGGCAGCAACAGGAGCCCTGGCAGTAACCGATAGTTCTTTCTCTATCTGCGGAGCAACGATTGAAGGATATTACTCCTTATTTATTTCCGAGCGCTGCTGCTGCTACTGTCCAGTTGTGGCGCTGCTACTCTTGTCGTCACTGCGCTCGTCAGCAGTTGTAGGCTGCCGCCAGCTGAAAAGGCCAAAAGGAAGCTGGACTTCTCTGCAACAGCACGGAGTCTTCCAGACGAAACGGCTTTTTGCACCTTGTTCTCTATCAGGGGGGAGCGTTTCCTTTGATTGCTACCTATTTCCCGAGTGCGTGCATTCACTCTGTGACAATTGTAGGGGAAAGGGGACGTGAGCACTCTGTTGCAGTTGCCGCTTCTCTTCAATTCCCACATTCTCAACTCATTCGGGCAGTTTCTCCTCCTGCAATCTCCTCCAACTGGTAGTGCTCCAGCTTTTGTTGCCGGTGCAACACCATCTCCTGCTGCTTCTCTTGCTGCTCTGGAGTTGCTGTGGTTGTTGTCCGCGTTGTCTTCCTTGCCGGAAGCAGCTGCTTTCTCCGTTGTTGAGGCGCCTGCCGCTGCAGCCCCTCTTGACGCTGCTTCGCTTACTTCCTCCACGACGTCCATTTCGCTCTTCTTTGGCATTTGTGCTGCTGTTGTTCCACAGTCTGCGCCAACTTCCGCACTGCTGCTTCAGCACCCATGGCTCCGCTATCAAGTAGAAAAGCAGAGCAGCGAGATCCCTCCCGCGTTTCTTAAAAAGGCAACGAGGAGGTGCCTTCACTCGAGAATAGTGCCTTACGTCTGCAGCAATACAAGGCTAATGCTGCTGCTGGGGTTTCCTGCTGCGGTGAGAAGTTGTGCCTGCTCCCGCTGTCTTCAACATTGCGGCTTTCTTCGCCAACACTGTTTGTTGGTGCTGCTGTCTCCAATAGATTCGTGGCTTTTTTCACTCTGCTGCACGTTCTTATCTTTGTGGTGCTTTTTCTTTCCCACAGTCCTTCCGTTCTAATGGTGCAGCAACAGGTCTCGTTGACGCATGCTCTCCGCAAGCTGCGACTGCTGCTGTCACCTCTGCTTAACTCAGCGGTGGCCTTTGTTATTAACAAGTCGGATTATATGCTGCTGCTATCGATCCCGGTGCGTCTGCACTATCTACTGCTGTCCCTACCATTCTGTTGCAGCTGCTGCTATTCTCGCTGCTTGTACCCAGACACAGCAGGCCTCAGCGCCGCTGCAGCTGCTTCTTCAGTGGTGCTTCCCCTGTTGCTGCTGCTGTCGTTCCGCGGCAGGGAGCAGCGTAAAACCTGCCCACTGTCACTGCCGCAAAGGACTTCTGTTGCTGATTCGGCTCTTCCTTCTGCTTCTAGTCCTGCTGTTGTTTCCGGTTCTTTTTGCCCTGCTGGTCTCCTCCTTACCTTTGCTGCGACCGCTCTCGCAAGTGCTGCTCTTGCCGTCCTGCAGATATCCCTGACATCTCTTCTGCTGCATTTGCTGTTTTCGCTGCTGCGGCTGCTCCTCGTCCTGTGGTTTCCAGCCACTTGGCCGACATGCACCGATCTCGCCTCTGTTTCTGTTCCTCCGTCTGTCCACGGTGCCGCTGTTGGTACTGCTATTGTCGTTTGTGCTGCTTGGGTTCCTGCCGCAGTCAGACGTTTGCAAGGCTATCGTTTAGAGTCTAGTAGGGAGCCTGAGGAAAAGGAGCGCTTGCAGGAAGCGGCAGCCAGACAGGCACTGCGGTCGTTTCTTGCTGTGGCTAAAATGCATGAGCCAGCAGCGTAGTTGATTTCTTTGCTGCCACTGCAGCTCGCTTCTGTGACCTGCTGCATAAACAACAATGCAAACCTCCTAGACACGGTAGAGAATCTATGTGGAACGTCTAGCAGCAGCAGCAGCAGCAGGAACAATGCTGCTCAAAATACAAGACGTTTTGCTCTATATATGCCTGAAGCCTGCATGTGACTGTCTACACATTTGAATATCTTTGTCTAGATACACGCATGAACTCGGACAGATATGCAGTTGAAACGCAAAGATTAAGCTTACGCACAAAAGCGGTGAGACACACAGTTGTACTACTACTTTCGCAACTGTGGTACATGAACGTATTTAGACAGAGGCAAGCAGAGAGTAAAATAGCATCCACTTGGGGCGTTGGTGGTTTCTTTCGACTTGAAAACAGCAGCACAGGCAGGAAATGCACATCGAGGTGGCGTTGGTGGTTTCTTTCGACTTGAAAACAGCAGCACAGGCAGGAAATGCACATCAAGGTGCAGCAGACGCTGGCACGCAGGCAAGGCAGGAAGCACCAGTCCGTTTTGTCTTCGGCATACAACACCAGGATCGAAGGTAGAAAAGGAAAAAAGGTGATGCAGCAGGTGTGTACCACACAGACTGCCGTTCGCTTCCAGCAACCGCAGTCACCAGCCAGATGCAGAAGGCTTAGTCGCGGGCATCCGCAATAGCCTCAGCCATCTGTAGAAGTATCAGAACTTCTGTAGCACTAAATTTTTTCAGCAGTATCAGGCACGCGCAGCAGCATTGGCAGGCGTCTGCAAAAGCACCGGGACGAAAACTACATCTGAACATGTAAAATGCCTATTCCGACGTGGTAATATGGTGTTTTGTGCCTCCCCATTCTGTGCGTAGTCAGGGTCGATGCTTGCAGGGATGTAAAAGCTTTTGAAATTAGAATGAGTTACGGGAGACCTCTAAAGTAGCAACGTGTCTAGGACCCCTTGAACGCCTATATCAAATCGGGTTTCTGTGTGATCGTCCCGCGGTACAGCAGAAACGTTAGGGACAGCGCTGGAACACTCGACTGCCTCAAAAGGGCCGCAAAGTAGCCGCAATTCTAAGTGCATTAGAGCCACCTAACGCGCATCCATAAAGCAGATGCCCGTGATAAGAAATTCAGGAGCACACCGAATTTAGTTTCTTCAGGCAAGTCTCCATTTCGAAGTGCAGCAAGAAGAGATTCAGTGCATATATGCAGCGCAAAAGCGTCTGTGGTTGTCCTCCCTGAGTTGCCGTGCAACGGATTATCCCTGCGCAAAATCCTTTTCTGTAGCATCTACAGTCAATGCCGTATTCTGACGGTTCCGCGTGAGAGAGTCTACAACGAAGCGGTCGGTCACCTTGTTACAAAGTACTTCATCGGACCTGTGACACACTCGGCAGCTCGGCAAAATCAAGATGTCAGCGGCCAGAATTTTTCTCTCCCACAAGTATTTTATGATGAACCGGACCGCTTGGTTTGAAAAGGTGCTTTTCTCATTGGCACAGTCGTCTATCTTCGTCGTCTCCTTAGCGTACGACGTAGGCGTAGACACGGTGCCAGTCCAATTCGCAGACTCGAGTCTCTGATGCAGCCAGATTCTCCCTGAGGGCACCCGCCAGTCCGTTCTGGCGAACGTCCCACCGTACCATTGCCCACTAGATGAGCACTGGTGCCTTTATCACTGGCAAGCAGAGAACAGCACACACACGTCAGCTTTTCGGTGGTATTAGCAGGAGTTTGAGGTGGTCGTGAGATTCTCAATCATAAGACGCGTCAGCAAACATCAAGAGCGTTTAGCAGCACCCCAAGGACTTTCAATGGCCCAGTTGAGCCGCGGACTACACGAGCGTCTGGGTGTTGGCGTGTGTCGGCTTTTGGACGCAGCTCACTACCGGACACCGAAGGGGTGGGTGCGGTTGTGGTCATCCTGTGCTCAAAATGTGCGTGACCGGAACAGCCCGTAATGCATTAAATACGGTTATCCTTGAGGCTGCTGGATGTACTGAGACAATTTTCGATAGCGCACCTTCGAAGAAACGCTCCAGAGGTTCACTGCGGCGCAACGCCTCGCACAAAGACACACAAACAACGCCGTTCTCGCTTACCTGATGATTCGTCCTCATCTGAGTAGACCCACCTAATCTCGGTCTCATATTTTCTGTAAAACCCTGAGACCTAGCCCTTAAGACCCTCAAATCTAAATACTAGAACAACAAACAGCACATCGGTTCCACAAAGCCTCAACCCCCCGCAACCTCGGTGCAGGTTTTCCGCAGGCGATCTTTCCTTGCCCCTCCAGAGATTGGTGTAAACCAGCCTCCCGCTCTTCTCCCTAGGAGGGTTTTTTCCTGTGTATACGCCTTCCTTCGGTGCATCTATCCTTGCAGACACTGAATCGTCAGCATTGAGCGTCTCGTCATTTTTTTTGCAAACGTCGACAGACCCCTGACTCGTAGGTATCGTGCGTCGAACTCACCTGATTACTACTGTGAAACACTTCATTGAGGGGACCCTATTCTCCCCGCCTCGCCTCCGAACAAACGTGGGCATTGTTTGGCCAGCTCGTTGGGGCGGTCCGACTAGCCGTGGGCTCCCTGAATGAACAAGCAGTCCTGCCCATCCACTTTTTCCTTCGGGATCCAACGTGGCTGGGTCTCTTGAACGCAACGTAGGGAAGTGTGTTGAGGCGTGAAACAGAAAAGCGGTAGCACGCTGGTGTGTGGTAACGAAAAGTTATCACTCTCTCTAATCTCTGTAGAAGGGGAAGAATGTTTTCTGACTGCTACAGGCCGTCGGTTTCAGCCACGGAAGTACAGTTGTAGCACATCGCACACGTTTATTCTTGAACACCGGTGAAAGGACTCGGTGCATTTTCCTCTCAAATGTCGAAGTCAGTTCGCCACACTGGTTGATTCAATGATCACTCCACACTAGTGCAACTGCTGGCGTGCGCATACCTTGACTGAAATATGCCTCAGTGCAATATGGATCCGTTCGTTACTACTCATCTATGCCTGAGTCAGCCCCAATCAAAACAGTATACACACGTACAAGGTCCTGCCTGTTAAAAGCAGTTTCACCCCCCCTTTACATTTAGATTTGGAAATCTACCATTAGACAATCTGTTGCCGTGGCTCGTTCTCCCGGTCAGCAGTCCACATGCCTAGAAATATGTAGCCCAAGTGCTTGTGACTCAAGACGAGGTAACGTTCCTACTAGAGAGGTCGTGAGCAAACCTGAGAAACGTGGGGTAGACGCACGACTCCAGTTTACTGTCCACCTAATGTATTTGACGGTTTATAGCAGTGACATCGCTGGCAGGCTCCCTGCGCCTGCCGTCTTCTCATGTCGCCTAGCAGGAGTCCTCTGCCACTGTCGTTGTCTCACCGCAGAGAACCAACCTTCTCCACCTGGCTTCTCAACGTGCCTTGTCCGTGCCTGGCGTTCTACCCCAGATCGTTCAGCATATTCACGTTCTACTCTCTTCACAACCCTCACTACGAAGCAGACGAGCCTGTTGCACGGAGAAAGGTGATACGTGGTAGACACCAGAACCTCTCGCTTGACGCTTAACGTTCCTCTTTTCAGTTCAGTGCTCACCCACATCTGATCCACATAAGGCTTCTTCACGGTGCCCTACACTCCACGATCTCCACAGCTGTTTTTTGCAGACACGCGCGGCTATCCCAAGCAGACGCTTTCAACTATCCGGCCACACGAGCTGTAAGGCAGTACAAATACTGTGGCAGAATCAGGCAGACCAATAAAAAGTGCAGGAGGGACTCGGATCTCAACAGTGACAAAGCGCGTCGTGCGCGTAGCAACATTATCAGCCAACACCAGAGCGACTCAAAATTTTCAGTGCCAGAATATCTTATCCATTGTAAGTCACAATAATCTGCTTCTTGTTGCGCCCGCGAACAACCTAAATGCCCCCTTACTCAAAGGCGCCTCCTTCTGGTGGGCCTCACCACCTCGTCGCCACCTTGCAGATTGCAACAGCAACATACTCTACGCCCTTTCCTTCCTCGCCTACGATGTCTTTATGACTCTTTTCCATCTAAATTGATGGTCCCCAGTAGTAGCTCAGCGGCAACATCTCAGACCATGGCAAGATCATCTCGCGTTCATCCCCCTTTCGGAATCACCCTGTTTCTGTGACTAGTTCCTCGAAGACGCGCCGAACTTCCTCTACAGCAGAATTCGCACCAGTCGCCCAGCAAACTGACACAACGACATAACATGTACCTGTCATCATGCTATTTTAGTATCTCCTCCCCATGTCGTAGGTTGCTGCTTCACGTGTGACACCGTCCCTCCTCGCACGCGTGACGGTTCGGATGGCGCCACCTTTACACCGTGGTCCACCTGCGGATCATGAGCGCTGTACAATCTGCTGTCATCAAATATCATATCGATTCACTCGGTGAAAGTCTGCCCTTTATTTGAAATTAGTTTCGACACAATAGATTTCTCTTCAGCGCATGATTCAGCTTCGTGGCCCCGATCACGTGACTTTTTCAAGAATATTGTGTGCAGTATTCGACACGGAAAAAAACCGGAATTTTTACATGCAGAAAAGGAGGTCTTACGAAACGCCATACTCTCCGTGGACCACCAAGACATGTTACTATCAAGTCAAGCCAGCAGTGTGCGTCATGTTGACACGCTCCCTGTAATTCCTGCTGAGTCTCAACTCTGCTGTCTTCCCCGACACAAAAGTGCTGTCTTCGCCCGCATCCACCATGGTGCATAACAGTTACCGCTGGTACAACATCTGCATGCGAACACGCGAATCACCCAGAAAACTGCACTCGCTCATTACACGCTGTCGGCAACATCATCGGCGAAACCCGCGAGAGAATCAGAGGCCAAAATTGATGGGAGGTACTTGACCACGCTTAACGCTTCTGCAGCTGCTGCGTACACATTCGCCCGTCTCTGTCACAGTCTCTTCGGTGTCTGAGGTTATCACTCCCTGTGCGGCCAAATCCCAGCTAGGGCGGGAAAGCGTTACTGCTCTTTTGCTGGAACGTCCGGCTGCCGTCATCTCTTGTTTAAGCAGAAGTGGAAGTCGACTTGTTTTTGCTCACACCTTCGTTGAGTCGTCTCCACCATAGTTCGAAATTGCTGGCACACGCGTACCGGTTCCCAGCGGCCTCCTTATCAGTCCCAGAACGTCTCATAGTGCTTCGGCACAACCACCGCTCACGCAGCGCTCCACGCAGTGCAGGGCTCGTGGAGTGGCTGAAGACACCACTTCAACACACGTCTAACCCCGGCTCTTACCTGCACATATATAAAGCCTTTTTAATGCTGGTGGCGGTGTTCTCCATCTCAGGTGCGCACCCGTTTGTCACTGCCATCTGTAGCTGCGATCAGCCTACACCCTAGAAGTGTCACGAATATCGCCACACACGCTTGCGTGTGTAAGCCATGCAGAGCACCGCGCGTCTTCCACTCAAAGATCGACTTTTGTACCCAAGTAGTCACTCTTGACGAATGTCCGCTGTTGGTTAATTTGTGTTTACACTTCAACAGATCACCCCGTCGGCTGCAGCACACGTAATTTTTGCATGACCTAGATACAGAGGAGTCATGTAGGCTCAGGTGATGAAATGCAACCGTCGCTGAACTGTCAATTTTGGCATTGGTCCACCTCCGTATCCCTCTCACCCACGTGTTGTTCTTTCCCATGCCTACCACATCGTAACCAGGGTCAATATCTCATGGAACACGCGCTGCATTAACATCTGCACTCTGCTTCGTGCGGTGCGTATCGTGTACTGTGGCAATTGCCTCCCACTTCTTATGCGACTGACGCTCTCCATCTCACGCTTGTTGTAGACTGATTCTACGCTGAAGCTGCTCCTCCTGCTTGAGCTGCTGCTGCCTGTTGCTCTTCTGCTGGGTTTCTGTGTGGCTTTTCCTGTCGCTCTCCCATCGCTGCGGTTGGTTATGCTGCGGCAGCTGCCCTGTTCCCTAGGTCCTGCTGTGTTTCTTACCGTTCCGTCTTGTACTGCAGCTATTGTGTTGCTGCTGCTGCCACTTCCTCCTGTTGCGTGTTGCACAGGCGCAGCTGCTTATTCTGTTGTTCCTGTTGCTGTGTTCTTGGGGGGCTGCTGTTTTTATATTGCTGCCGCTTGTGACTACTCTTTTGTTGAATGTTGGACTGCTGCTGCACGTTGTACGACTGGTGCTGCTACCGGTTGATCTGTTGCTGTCCTCGTGCTGCTCTTGTCTGTGCTGCAGCTGTTTTCCCCTCTGCCGTGTGCTCAGCTGGCGCTAGGTTTGCAGCTGTTCTGGCGCGTCCCATCCTGCTGCTTTGCGAGGGTTGTACCCCGTGCTGCTACTGCTGTCGGTTGTGTTTCTGCTGCTGCTGCTGCTGCCTTTGCGCCACGTGTGCACGGTGCTGTTCGCCGTGGGTGCACGGGTTCGGCTTGGATCACTGTTTCGGTTCTTACTACCACTCCATCTACAGCTTGTGGTGCCGTGCCTCCTGTTGCGTTGTTCTGCCATTTATGCTGATATTCTACTCCTTCCTTTGTCTTTGGTAGCAGTGGCACCTGCCGTATACGCCTGCGGTGTAGATTTTTTTGTTAGTGTCGTTGACGTAACTAAGAGGTGGAGAGGAACAGTGTGTGTGAGAACCTTGTGTGCGTATTACCTGTTCCTTGAAAGAGCCAACATTTAAGAATATCTTACGTGAAGGGGAAGCAAATATTCGGCCCTTTTCGGTGACGGCTTCTTCTCAATTTCACCTTATGTCTGCGGCCCCCCTTCCCATTTATGGAGTGTGCCATTTTCCTCCGGCTTGGTGGATGTCTAATTTTGCGTCCTCTAGCCAATTGCGGGGCGCCACGAGTCTCCGCTCCGTCCTTTCTATCTTGTACTGCTCAATTTGCTTTTTTTCACTGCCGTTATGTGATGCATAAAGGCGATGAAATGTGTAAGGCTTTACAATGCTGGACGGGATTTATATGCGCAGCTTCGTCACTTCGATGCTTACAGCATCTTTTTTCGAGCCGGAGATCTTGCGCCTCGTAGGAGGTCCCACGCCAGTCACCTGTGATGGAGAAGTGTACATTTTTAATAAACTACACGAGTGTCTGTTCGTGAAGCCTCGGCGGCTGCATCCTTGTTGGAATCTGCACTCGCTTTTGTACCTCAACAGAGCAGTAAAACTACTTTACTGTGCGGTAGATGCTGCGCTGCCGACGTGTCATGCTTGCCTGATAAGGAAGTCAGGGTCGAGGGCGTCGCCAACCCTATGCCTTGGTAGTTCCGTGTGTAAGGATTAGCCTCTCAAACTGTCAACAGTGGGCTTGCTTCCCCAGCCGCTTCGAGTCTTACTGCAGGCCCATCGGCACACTGCCTCACAGGCAAACTGCGCTCAGTGCTCACGCTTTGAGGAAGATCTTTTTCCGCTTGGTGTAAAAACGTGTAGTTTGCTCTCCCACGGTGAATGCGTGCTCATTTTGCAGTATGGGATACGCGGAGGGTGGCTCATAATCTTCTCTCGCGCTGTCGGCTGAATTGCGTCATCTGGCTCCGCACACGAACCACATGTTTACTCTAGTTTTCTTTCCATACTCTGAAAAAGTGAGTCGTGCGGAGGTTTTGTCATCGCTTTAACCACTGCTGCGTGTTCGCTGACTTGGCAGTTGCAATTTGTGTTAGCCCGAGCTAATACATTGTGCTGGAAATACAGTTTTGCGTGCACTCAAGAAAAAGCGCATACCACCTGCAACCACGTGCGTGACGCCTGCAAATATTGCGGTGCAGCGTTTCTCAGTCGTTCGCGGTCTGAGTTCAAGCGCAGATGAACGACAGCTGCGTCGCAAGCAACTTAACGCAAGATATGACCGGCGTCCACGCGATTTCGATTCACAGGCTTGTGTGGTACCACCCGAAGTGCGTTTAATGCACTAATTAGCTAGCCTTAAGAACCCTGTGCAAGGTGCGCCGTCCGTCAGATCGTACTAATGTTTTTCGTGTCACCACGCGCCTGCAGTACACCTCGCTGCTACCAACTTGTCAGGCCACGAAATGGCGTGTGGCTGCAGCGGAGTCTTTGTGTTGATTCTGCGTAAGCTCAAAAAGCGCACTTGTAGAAAACTTCCTTACCTTTACAGTTGGTCGCGTACTGTACACTGCTAATGCGTAGCTTTTCCGCTCAAAGGTGCGTTTAAGTGGTGCATACATCGGGCCATCACACACACCAAAACCGCATCTTCTAAGACGTTGCAGCATTCGACCATTGACCCGAATTCTTTCCCTTTTTATTGCGCCACGCAGTCTGCCCATACGCACACTCTGGTCCACTTAGTCGACATGCGCCCTTCTGGAATATTTCAAATAGTTCGATGCTGTATGCCTCGGCCACGGCGTCACAGACCGTATAAAGTGCCGTGGAAGTACCTTGTTCAACAAGGGCGCTGCATTTGACGTCAAGATGAACAGCTGTGCTGCCTTTCGACGTATCCTCATTGGGTGAGATACCTGGAGAATTGTTCTGACTCTGGCTTACCCATTACTGTAGCACACAACCAGCTCCTACGGCGTGATGGGCATGCTGAAGCCACGCAGAGCGTCTGTGCTTTACAGAGAGCGCATTTCGCCTCACGTGGACATTGTTGCGTACCCGTTAGCCTGAAGGCTTACCGATGTTACGGAGTAGCCCCTTACCATAGGAACTGACCTGCGTCGCCACTACTGTCAGGTTGCGGAAACAGCTACATCGGCGCCCACGTTCTTCTTCGCATGGGCTCACTGAAAAGCCTGAACGCGCAAGACTTGCGATTTCGCAGTCAAGATCCTGATGGAGGCAAAGGCACTCGCGTCCTGTGGTGTCTTTTCGCGCTTCTAGCACATGCGGAGCCAGACGAATCACTACCGCATTACCGCATGACATGCCTGTCCCCCATAATGATCCAGAACTCCTCACAAAATACAAAGACGGAAGTAACACAATGCTGGACTGTTTTCGTGAATGAAGCGCAATCGTCACGTGCACGAGCCTTTGCCGCTTCGTGCCCTGCGTAAAATACACAGGGCGGGACGCTACGTTCCTGTTCCACCAGGTAGTGTGTACCCACAACAAGCCTCCGTGATCGTCACTTATTTGTTGCACGAAGAGCTTGGGCTGTCGTATTTTCAACGGGCTCCGCCTCAGGTGTAGTCGCCCCACCTGGCAACGCCGCCGAAAGTGTGATCCCTGTCGTCCACTAATACCCAACTGTTGCGCCACCGTTAGCGTTCGCGTTGTGATTACCCAACGACCCCACACACACACACACACGACAGCAGAGTGCACTTATTGCAGAAGGTATTGTTTTGAAAATCTGGTGACGTCTGTATCTTCAGGATGTGCCCATGCGGGTGAAACATAACAGGGACCGCACATCGTGTACGACGCTGGGCGTCGCCGCTTCTCACGGAGCAAGCGAGGCGTTGGCAACTTACAATGAACTCGAGTTTCAATGCCTAATAACGTCCCAGTCTTTGTTGTGTTTTAATCTCCTGAGCTCATTTTTCTAGAGACAATTGTAACACACGTGAAATTGCAGAGGACGTTTTACTGATACGGAAGTGACGCTGTCGGAAGTGCCTCGCTGGTATAAAAAACTATAAGCATGCGGTTTAAACTTACAACGTTTAGTAATGCTTCTCTCAGCAGAGTGTCTGAAACGCCAGAGTACGTCAGCGGATGGTTTGTAGGCGTCATCGCTGATGCGGAACCACTTGTTCTGCTTGACCTCCCAGAGAGAAGGCGGTCTGATCCGCGATGTTCTTAATTTTGCTGCGGTCGCTTCACACACACAGATGTCAAGTATCAAAAGAAGTTAAGAAATCCCGAAAGCGACGTTCATTGAGATGGGGGCCAAGACGGCACCCTGTTTCTGTTGCTTGTCCCCAGTGTGCTGAATGTACACGGGCGCCGCTTTGCTTGGCGCACAGAAAACTTGCCAATCCAGTAAGTTAATTCTCTACCCCTGAAACTTAGTACGAAGCTGTAATGGGCAGGATGATAAAGGGTGATAATAGAACTGTGGAGGATAGAATATATTCTTGAGACTAGAGGAAATCACATGGATTCCCAATTCGGTCGCCATCCATGGGAAAATGGGGCAGACGAACATAATCCCATGCTGTAACCGTCCGGACAAATCCTCCCTGCCATGGCACAAGCGTGGCCCGAATGTTGCTTCAGGCGGCAGGACTACACATCATTTACACGGAGAAATCTACAACTGTACAGGGAGGGTAACGATATACGAGTGACGAGTACTGCGGGCAAGATACCTCGCAGCATTACATAGCACACAACCAGTATAGGGGCATAATGATATTGTCTGTATGTATATACATAGGCATTGCCGAATGTGTGTGGCATTTGCTGCAAGCAAAGAAACATACACTGGAGTTATCTGAAGACGCACATACGCGAGAACTGTAGAACTGTTGTGGTATTTCCATTTGAAATGGAGATACGAAAGTGGCCGTGTAGTTCACTTAGTGCAGCAATCGAAAAGCTCTGCTGGTGTCTAGAAGGCCGCCAGATTGCTCTCTGTTCTCTCTTGTCGTGGGCTTACCGTGCAAACCTTTGAAGCGGCTGCGACGACTTTCAGAAAAAAGCTCCTTTGCCAAACCGAAGACAAAGTGGCGCCCGCTTAATGGCCAATACGTTGGACGCAAAAGATTTCAAGTAGACCGCCGTTCACTGCCCTTCAGCTACAACACGATCGATCGCGCGCAGAGAGTCACTATCGGTCCGAGGTTGGGTACGTATCAGCAAACCACGCGAACACGGCACGTCACCTTACACAGACTAACCTTGTCTTCAAAAGAATAACCGACAAATGAGCCCTATTATAATCGATGCTATACCTTTCTTTCAATGGGCAGGAGGGGTGCTTGTCGGTCTCTTACAACTCGCAAACTGCTGTGCTTGTGTGTCTCAATTCATTCTTGTAATGTCGGTACTCTGAGTGTTGCATTACATTTGTCGTGGCCGAATTTGCCTGTTCAGTGTGTATTGGCTGAACCCAGATGCTTCGGTACGCGGCCTTCTGGTATCACAAGAGGTTGCAACGAGCTCGGTCACATTCACTGCAAGTGATGTGTTCATCCGCCTCTGACGTTTTTAACAACTGGCAGCGAATTCGAGGTGTCACGGAGAGCACCGAAAACCCATTTCAATGCACCTCACGAGTCTCCTTGACAACAGGAAGCTGCACAGTTGAATGTTAAGTGCATTACCGACGTCGAGAACGTTACTCCAAAAAAAGCATACAACGCAGGCGCGCAACTGTTCACCTGTTCCGTCATGTTGCGCGCCCGCTTTGAACTTTCTCACCTTAGTGGGCACTTCTCTGAGTACTTGCAGATATGCAGATCCATTTACACTCGGATCCCGCAGAACATCTACAAGCGTGTTGGGGGACGTGCATGTGTATGCACCGTCGCCGGGCTCACGTCATGCTTGCTTGTGCACCTCTACCATTTGTTAAAGCATATATTTGGGCCGCCCCATTGTACGAGGTTTTGAAGCAGAAGAGCATTTGCGGAGGTAGTCAACGACAAAATTCTCCGGCAAAGTCGCCAAATATATACACAACATGTATCCGTATTGCAGCACGATTGAGACATCTGACTCGCCTCTGCTACCTCACATACACAAGGTGGTCCCTGTTAAAACGTGGTCCTCAGTCGAAAGAGATGTTTTGCAAGCCTTTGGTGCGGACTACCGCTGGAGAGCTGTATATGTACATTTAAGCACATGTCATATCATGATAACAATTGTCGACGTGCTCTGGTAGGACAGATCTTCTAGAGTGACCTATTGCGACTCAACCGTCCTGTGTGTCGCACGCCCTACGCATGAAAAGCACAAAAACGTACAGACGAACACGGGTGTACTCAGTGTAAGTGGATGTGTTCGCTGGCTGACACAGCTAGCTCATACGCTGTGGGGAGCAAGCAGATGGTGTAGTTGCTAGGGCGGTAGCCGAGCGTATGTATATTTATATATATATATATATATATATACGCGCACACTCGTCTACATTCATACAAACGCATGCGTTCCAGCATGCATGCAGGTAGGCTACGGGTAAGTGTCTACTACTTATTCCCTCCTTCCACCTACTTCCAACACCGTATCGGAATTTTCTAATACGGTCACAAGCGATCTCCCCCGACGGTTATATATATATATACATAGATATATACATATATAGGTAGAGAAACACAAGTTTGCATGTTCAGTACTTTTGTACGTCCACTTGGTAGCGTATACGTGCATAAGGGGCTCTCTACGTCGGGAAATTGACACATTCATGCCTGAATGTCATACCACCTGCACAAGCTCCTTCTCCTTTCCATCCTCTTTCGTCTCCGTTATTCCCCTTGTTCATCTCCTCTTCCATGCGTCCTCTTCAGGCTTCTCTTACGCCCTTGCTGTTCATCGCTTCCTGTCCTCTATAAAGGAACGGACGCCATCGATGGTTTGTCGGTCCCTCACTCACTGTCCTTCAGTTCGTGTTCTCTCCTTTGTCTGCCCTTGTGGCACGTATAACCTTTCCGCAGCTGTACATTCCCGACATATCCCTTGACTTCTGCGTGTCTGATTTCCTTACGTGGTAAGGCCCGTTCTCTCCATGTCCGCCGTTTCCGCTTTGCCGTCTGTCCCCGCCTCTGTACGTGCTCCGCCATCAGCCGTATTCGCTACAGTGTATCTCTTCCTAACGTTTCTGCTGCTCGGTCTCGAGTTTTCGTGTATGTTTCTTTATGGAACGTACTGCAGGAAAATCTTTTCTGTTTTTTCCCCTCTCTTCCGTGAGTCTTCACGTCCTCCTCTCCTCCCCAAGTATCAGTCTCTAATCATCTGCATCTGCGCAAACGCAGCCGCTGCAACCTCCCTTCTCCGCAGCGCCTGCTGCGCTCTTCGGTGAATTTCCTCCAGTTCTAAATTTATGATTTTATCCTCGATCTCTTCTTTCCCCTGTCTTGAGAGTCTTTTCCATTTGTACGCAGAAGCAGATGCTACCTTTACTGTTCCTGGGCAGCTTTGCGTTTGCTGCACTGCTCACACGCCTAACGGCTGCAGAGCTGTCTGCTGCGTGTTCAACCTTTGCATGGAATCCCCGTGTGCCCTTAAGATATTGAGTGCGGTTCACGCAGTAAACGCGTGTATATCCAGAGCGCAGGAGCTGCTGCTGGTCAGCGTGTGTGTGTGGCTGTCACCGGTTGAGGTCGCATGCTCCTCTCAGGCGCGGGAACGCTCCCTTGTGTGTGTTGCTGCCGTGTCTTTCTCTAATGCTGTAGCGTCTCCTGTTGTCGCTACTGGTGCTGTTTGTTGCCGTGTGCTGCATCTGCTGGAAATATCGCAACAGTTGCCGAAGCTATTGTATTCCACGACTCTAGGGATATTTCGTTGCGCCTTTTCTTCTTCTCTCTGGAGTCCCCTCCAGTCGACCCTCTTCTCAGGAGGTTGCACGGCTTTCGCTACGGAGTTACTGATGCCGGTGCTGTACTGCGCTCCTGCGGTCTTCTTGTTGGGTCTCTTGTGTTGTCCTTGCTTTCGCTTCTCAGACGGGACTGCTGGTGTGGTGCCGACTCCTGGTTCTTTAAGGAGCCTGTGGGCGTGAATATCGTAACAGGTTACATTGGTCATGTGCCGTACGAGGGACCGCTTATCGTACGTACGTCCGGGAAGTCGATGTCCTCATGTATTACTGTACGTACGTCCGGGAAATCGATGTCCTCGTGTATAAGTGTTTAGACGTGCGCCGAAGTGCAATTTCAGCATCTGAACACGTGCGTCAGGAGATAAGGTTCTGTACCTGTAGGAGGGAATTCGGATTCTGTCCCCCGGAGCTCCTTCCCTTATTGCAGATGATGACAACGATGAGCAGTCAGTGTGCGGGACAGCCGTCTCCCTCTGGCGTTGCTACCTCCGGCCTAGAGAGCGAGAGCCACCCCCTCTCTCGTAACAGCAGCAGCAGGACCAGCCAACCGACCGGTGGGGGGGGCCTACGCGCCGCGGACTCAGCACAGATCGAAAGCGCGAGCAGAGCAGGCGAGTCCTGTCGGACAACAACAGCAGGAGGAGGAGGAGGCAGAGCTAGAGTGCCAACAGGGGGGGGAGCAGCAGCGCCAGGGGGAGCAGGAGCAGGAACGGGAACAGGAGCAGCAGGGGAGGGGGGATCTGCTACGTATGCCTACTATGTCGTGACTTCCGACGGAGACGACTACATGACGCCTAACGCGTTCAAAATCCCGAAGCGCAGCACTTGCGTGACTCTGCGAGACGTAAAGGATTACTTCCCACTCCCGGGCACATACCACTTCAGGTAAAGGGCTGTGCTTACCTTACCGTGCCCTTGAGCAGGATCTCTTGTGCTGCAGGGCATCTCCACCTGCTAAGCGAAAACCTTTACTCGTGTACATCTGTATATATATATGTTTTGTGCTGTTGCAAATCCTGTAGCATCTACGCACCCGTGCACAGCTCTATATTTGTATGCGTATTAAAAGTATTCATATATAGATACGTGTGTGTAGAGATACGTGTATGTGTAAATGTACGTAAGGAATATCTATTTATCTATCTCTCTTTCTACACGTATGTACAAGCGTATGATACACGTGTGTTTAGTATTTTTGTAGTGTGTGAATATATTTTATCCGTAGCTGCATACGTGAGGGACAACCTGGAGCCTCTATGCGTGTGTGGTGTTGAACATTATGAGTTGTAATATGACGGCGTACGCATGTGCACGGGCAATCCTGTACGCATCTCCGTACGCCTTTGATATTCGTGTACGTAAGCACGCGTGTGCAGAAGGGCTGTGTCTACACCCTGGTAACACGAGACGCATGCAGCGGGAAAGTGCGTTCGCATTCTCCCTCTTGTAGCCGCGCACGCACGCAGGAGGCGCGTCTGCATCCTCCTCTGTTTTCGTAGTCACCACGTGTACACTGCAGGGCAAGTACGTTGGGTGGTGCTGCCGCCACGGCGTGCCGCTAGGAGTTCTGAAGGAGAGGGGTGACGCAATAGCAAAACTTTTGCAAGCTCGGGCCATGTTTTCTGCTTCGGCTGCTGAGAGTCCTAGGCAGACTGCACGACCGGTGACCTTCCACGGCGGCCAGAGCGGCCACAGCCGCACCGTTCTTTGCGTCAGCCCTCGCAACAGCGGCCCCTCCACCCTCGTCACCGGGTGCAGCCGCAGCGGCAGAAATGGGGGCAGCAATTGCAGCAGCAATTGCGCAGTGAAGTGTGTCCTCCGCGACTTACCCCAGCGCATGCAATTGCCGCGCGCATCTCGTTGCAGTGGACTCAAATTTGTGGGTACGTCTGCGGGGGCCAAAACAGCCCAGCAGTCTTGAACCCCTTACCCGGTGCTGCAAGTTATGAAGTGTAGTGTGAGCGCGTACGCGTGTGCACGCAGAAGTGCGTACGAGCCGGCAGTCTGCGCGACGCAGACTCTTGGGCTTGTGTCTACATCTCTGCTGGCTAGTGGGGTGTGTCCTGGGCGCGCGGCGTACGCGTCTGCGACCGCTTCTGTAAAGCGCCACTCCCCAGGTGCTGGTGGGGAAGCCTTTATTTACTGCGAACTCTGTCAAGGTCCCCCTGTGGAAGTTTCTGTCCAGGGGGCGCTCGCCGGTCACTGAGGCATTGTGTGTAAAATATTTGCAAGCGTACGTTCCAGGGGTTTGGTGTCTACGGTGTACGCTGCCTCCTCGTGCGGGCTTGTATGGATAATGCATGAGGCGCAGAGGGGTCGTGTCCACTGAAGAACACCGTTGCTACCTCCTGTAGATCACGCTGTCGGACAGTGCGTCCTGCGACGTCGACGGCGCTGTGCGTGCAGTCTCTGTTCGCGAGGCTGTCGAATGTGCGGCCACCGACTCCGTCTCCGAGGTTGTCAAAACCTCCGTGGAAACAAAAGCGTCAGAGCCGCTCCAGTGACCTGGGGTGGGGTGTGTCTGTGCTCTGTTTGTGTGTGGAAACGTGTACTCGCTGCCTAGGCAAGTGAGCATCACAGACCTCGTGTATATGTGTTGCCTGGTGGACTGCTGCAAGTACCTACTTTTATGAACCTGTGTTTTGACGCGTGCAGCCGTCTGTGGGTCTCAGTCCATACAACCCTGCACGCGGTTCGTTTTCCTTCACCTGTTGTCCACGTGGATATATATGTGCTGGAATGCGTATGCTCTTTCCGACTGCATTTGCATGCCTGTGGCGCGTTGTTATGTGTCTCCAGGTACACTACGTGAGACGTTACCGTAAGAAAGTTTTTGCCTAACTTGTTACGTGCGTATGCCGTCTCTATAGATGTTGTGTGTGTTTGTCCACACAAGGCCATACACGCATAGGGATATGTGTATATATGTGTCTACACGTGTGTTTATACACGTGCGCGTCCCTTTCTCTTGTAGCGTCCATCCTTCACATGTGGTCGCACAGACGACTGAGTGCATCAGCTAGTGCTTGAGCTGTTGACACGCTACGGCGAGATCATGCGTACCGCAGTTTTTTTTGCTGAACTGCTGCCAGGCTCTCTATGACTACCTCTGCTGTGTCTGCTGCCGCTGCTGCTGTCTCTGGTGGCACTACGACTGCTGCTGCTTGGTGGACTCCTCGCCTTGTGCGGCTTGTGAAATTGCTTGTCCTGCTTCTCGTGCTGCTCCCGCCGCCGCTGTTGGTGGGGCTGCAGCTAGCTATAATGCGCCTGCTGCATTTGCTGCCGGCACACCCGTTACGGCTGCCACTGATGCAAATCCTGCTAGCACTGTTGCCGCACGCCTGCTGCTGCGGCTCCTTGGCTGTCGTCCTTTGTTATTTCACCTTCTTGTGTGACGACTGCTGAGGCTCGTGCTGCTGCTCAGGTTCAAAGTGCGAGTGAAAGAAGCACCGTCGGGCAGCAGCACCGAACAAACGAGCAGCAGGGACCGGCTTCACCAGCAGCCTTTTGTCTGGCTGGATGTTCTTGAAGACTGCCATTTGCTGCCTCTTTACGATCACCGCATCCACATCAAGGTTAGGCCACTGCTGCTGCTTTACTCGGGAAAATGGCTGACACCTGCTGACCGCACAGCTGAAATAGACTGCGTTGGCGTCTCCGACTATATTTGCCGTCCTTCCGACTGCGTTCTCCGCTGGTGTTCGTATTGTTTGATGCTGCTGCTTCCGCTGCTGCTGTTGCCGCGCTGGCTGGTGCTGTTGCGTCTGTTCGTCGTGTTGTGTAATTGTACGGCAACTTTATTTCATGCCTCCCTCTGCGTCTGCCGTCTCCGCTGCAGGCGACGCGTTTGTCGTGGCAGCAAGAGCCGCCAAGTACGGAGGCTGTCGGTATTGCAGAGACAGACGGCGGCAAACGCGGAGAGCGGCAAGCCGCTTTCAACAGCGAAGAAAGCAGCAACACCAGCAAAACAGCAGTAGCGTCAAGACAACAGCATCGTGTCGGAGCAGCAGCAGCAACAGCACAACAGCAGCAGCAGGAGCACAGCGGCGCAAGCGCGCCACCAAATGCTGCTCGAGAGCAGCTTTTGGTGGGTGGTATCGGAGAGCATTGTGGGGGGTTTCCAGCACCAGTGCCAGCGCCTGCCACAGGTCCACTTCAGCAACAGCAGACACAGCAACCCCTCACGTGGGTGCTCGAAGGGGAGAGAAAATCCAGATCTGCTGCAGCTGCCGCTAACATGCTGCTGCTCGACGAAGACCTTCCTCCTTCGCGAGACGTGCGAGAACCGGCTTCCTCCGCGGCGAAGGGGCGTAAGAAGAATAATCAGTGGCTTGTATGCTGTTGTCCAGAACACGTGTCTTAATCTGTGTACGCGTACACGTATACGTATACACGTGCGTGTATATATATATATGTATATGCGCATGTGTTAATATATCCAAAGTGTCAAATACACATAGAGACGACAGTAGCGGGCGCTGCTTTGCATCCGCCGTGCACGTACTCGTCATTGCCCTCATTTCCTGGTGCTGAGCGCAGAGCAGGCCTGGCGGGCCGCGCTACACACGCATATATGCTGCTGACTCTAGAGAGCTTTGTGTCCTGTAACTGTATTTCGATACCCTAAATTACGCGTGTACGTGTGTATCTGTCTCCCTACCCATGTCGGTGTGCATGCGTGTCCGTCTCCCTCTCAGTGCATGTATCAATATATATGCATACACATATATACATACATACATACAGACATACATACATACATACGCATATCCGTATGGGTGCGTACTGACGCAGGAATACGTATGCCTGCTGGCGTGTTAGTGTAGTTGAATATCTTGCATTGTACACCTACATACGTTGTTCCCAGGACTATTTCCTGTCTATGTCTCTCTTTCTCTGTCTCTCTCTCCACCTATGTGTGGACACATATAGAAAAGTACGGGGATACTGTACGTACGACTGCGCTACGTGTGTACATCTTTGCGCGCTGGTACTGGCTTCCGGCGTAGCCCGAGTGACAGAGTTTTGCAATTCTCTGTATTTCGTTCGACTGAGGCTTCTGTATTTTTCTGTCGTTCACCGTCCACACACACACACACGTGTATGCAACTATTCCGTTACGTGGGTGTATACTGTCGAGCAGATGCATGCTAACCGGCCTCATGTAGCATTACACAGCTTTTCGTGCCTCAACGTGCGTCCTTCATTCTCCCAGTGCAGTTACGTTCCTGTCCGTCCATCTTCGTCTCCCTATAGACTTTGATGTCTGCTATATATAAGTGCGAACACGCGTCACCCTTATGACCTGCCTGCCGGCGACTTATTCCCTGCTGCGCGCACGTACCCGCCGTCGTTCCCTGTGAACAACGCTTGCGGTACTGTTTTCTCTTTAATCGGTGATTTTTCTTCAAAACATACGAAGGGGGTAGCTGCTGGTTCTGTGAGATCGATAGCCTTTTCTGTGTATGTGTTTGTCAAAATCCTCTATTCGTACATACGCATTACACTGTTCCTCTGAATAACTGACTTGACTTGTAGTTACAAGTGTATACACATACATGCGTAGATACGTAGTAGTATGTGTATGTGTGTATGCATGTGTGTACATACGTATAATTATAGACGTATACGCTTCCTGTGCAGTGATGTCTTCGCCAGCCTTTATGTATGTATGTTACCTATACGCGTGCGTGTACAGATATGAGTGGAGTGAACCTGGTCTTTCGCCTCATCATAGCGTCTCAATTTCACTGTAGCAGCATATAGTACGAACGAGTAAGGAAAGCGGGCTTGGGAGGGAGACACGTAGCACTCTATCGTGAATCATTTACGTCAAGGGAGACACATGGTCGTTTATGACTGAGTTGCACTGAGAACAGGGGGACACAAACAAGTACACCACACACAGGCGCGAGTAGCTGCGTACGCCCACATATATACCTGCTGCGCTGTATAGCAAGTGTATATCTGTATGCGTGGGCGCCCGTGTAACTGTCTGTATACGTCTCTGTGTGCACAGATCCGCAGACGTGCTTTCTTCGTTGCAGAGACACTTTCTGTGTGCGTCCTTCGAAAGAAGACGTGAGGACGGCCAGGAGTAGAAGCGATCAAAACAGGAGTTTGGTTTTCTTGGTGACTGCAAAGAAACCTACGTGAAGGTGTGTGTCTATGTACATTTCTGGGGGAGTGCGCACGCATAAGTGGATACACGTATGTGTCGGTCGGTAGTCTACGTGCCAACGTATATCTGCGTTCAACAGAGATACGCAGATAGACATGCGGTTGTATGTGCTGACACCTCACGTCGTTCGTGCGCACGGCTTTGCCTGAGAAGCACAAACGCCTCAGCGTCTTTTCCCTGCACCTTCTCCACATCCCTCTCAGCAGCCACCGTCGAGCTGCTCCCTACCCTTCCCAAAGATTTGCTTCGTTGGCATTTTTTGGTGGTGCACTCGTTTGGGTGCGCCTTTCTCCGACCTTGTCCTCTGCCCACTCCGTGCGTGTACACATATGCATAAATACATATATATAATGAATGCTGCTACTACTACCGCTTCTGCTGTTGTTGGGGGTACTCTGCTGCGCAGCATTCGACATGAAGAGCGGCACTTCAGGCCCAAATTTGGACTTAATGTTTTAACGTCTACGGATGTCCAGGTATCCGCAGTATCTTTTCCTCGGGTTTATCGATAGTGGTGACACGTATATTTGCTACACTAATGATTGTCTGCGTGTGAATGGGTGAGACGAATGCGTCTTCGTAGGTGTATGTGTGTGTGTGTATGTGTGTCGGTTCGTAGTGTGTGCACATTCGACCCTCTGGATCTCATTAATTATCCACCGTTTCCCTCTATTCGAATCCTCGAAGCACTGATGAGGTGAATAAGTCAGAAAAGTTATCCGCAAGTGCACTTACCTCCCACTGCGTAATGGGATATACTCACATACGCGTATGTGTAAACATTTTCGTGCACGCCACAAGCGACAGGGCGACTCTGCACGAACAGGGGAGTCGAAGTGAGTACAAAGACTGTAGCAATCGCTACCCAGGACCCCAGTAACTCGCAAATAAAAATAAATCTCGTGGCAGTGGTAAGGGGGTCAACAGCAGTAAGCACAGTGGTACCCTGTGCAAACGTGTAGTACTCCTTCTCTTGGATATGGCCCCTGCAGTCTTTACTCAGCGCACTGCCCTCATGACTGCTTTGCAGATATATGCGTGTGTATACAAATGTGCATATATATATATATATATATGTGCCTGTGCCTACGTACGTATAAATATATATATATATAAATATGCAGCGAAGCATCTGTGTACCGTCACGTTTATCTGCGTGCACATGTGTCCGTATGTTCGTATGCGCGGAAATCAATCCGCGAAACTATATTTGAATTGAGGCCGTGCTACTGGGGGCGTGGGTGACTAAACTTCGAATAATTTCCCTCACTATAGAGCACGGACTGGTAGGTCTTGGTAGCGTCTCACGCAGCTCTGTGAGTGCTTCCTGTACGGATGGACACGTCGGCTGGGCACGAACGAGCAGACCCACGTAAGCCCTCACACTCAGTAATCATTCAAACGAAGTTCCTTCCTGTCGCTTTAGCCTGGCCTACGTGCACCTCTACCGATGTGTATGTCCGTTTTCCTCTTTCTTTCAGGCCCCCCTGCACCGAGGATACACAGGCTTCCGTTGTCCCTACAAACGTAGGGCAGCCTGGTCTGCTGGTGCTGCTGCAGTTATCTCTGCGTCGAGTGCCGATGATTTGGCTCCGTGCAATGCCGTCGACGCTACTGGGTACATCGTTGCTGATGCATCCACGGCACGCAGTGTTGCAGGAGGGGCTGCCCGTGCGGTGTCGCTACTCTCTGCTTCATATGGTGTTGCTAGCGTTGCTGCTTCTGGACGAGAGAGTGCTCCTGCCAACGCTGTCGCACACCGGGCTGCAGCAACCGAAATAGCGTTCGCAAAAACACATCTTTCTGGAGTGAGGTACAGCACTCACAAAACAGCACGGCGATGACGGTCTGCGGTATACTGGGAAACGATTCCATCGGTACATACTTGTACCGATGGTTGGCAGGAAGGCGTACGAGTACACTACCTCGCTGACCAAGTGCAGCTGCCGTCCACCCAGCCCCTTCTGACAATTATATGCGTGTAAAGATGTGTAATCGTGTAAGCGACTTTGTCTATTACAGGTCGCCATCTTCACGGATACACGCGTATATACGTAGTTATTGTGTATCTGCGGGTTCACTTGTCTAGCGATACGTATGTCGTTCTTTAGCGGTCGTCAACATTCGTCTGTAGGTGAGTACATACACATGGTGTTTAGGACGCTGTACTTGGTACAGGCACCCACATGCGTACTGATGTAAACGCGCGTGTGCACACATTGAAACACACGCGTCAAATAAGCAGTCACACATACTCCATACACGTGCGTCTACTTGCGTACATGTATATATATATATACCTATATATATATATATATGTATATACGTCTGTACGTATCTGCACATGTACTATTCAGAATGCTGTCGAGGGCATCGAGCGAGAATCGCCGGTGTACAACTAGAACAAACACACACGAAATATTTAAGGGAAGACATCTGCAGGCACAAACGTTTGTCTACGCAGAATGGGCTGAGCGTACAGTGTCGAGTCTGCAGAGTGAAAAAAAAGCCTGCGCGGAGCACTGTCGTATCCGCGCGAACATACACACGTGACGATACGGAAGTACCTGCGACACGGGATTTCCTTGATTACACAGAATTGCCAGGGCCTCCACCCGTTTGTTTTCTTCTCTGTAAGGAAGGTTCACCGCGAGCAAATATGACAGGATGAATAAACGGCTACCTGCATGCAGGTGCGAGCACTAAGGAACAGTCGCAGGCTGGGAATAAATTTCACAAGAGAGAGGAGGGCAAATATACGAAAGCTCCACTTGCTGCGTCCAACGGTGTCCGCAGATGTGGGTTTGTGTATAATGGGTGAGCCGCACCACAAACAAAGTCATTCTCTGTAGCGCCCAGCAGAAACTGTCTTTGAACGTTGAGATGGTATATATACAAATATGTACAGGTGTCACATCTCCGATGCAGCAGCAACAGCAGAGGCGCATCTACACGTAGTCGATGCCCTTCGGAGCACACGAAGCAAATTTATGGACAGAATAAGAGCAGGTGACGGCAGTGTACAGACAGCAGAGCACATTTTTACGCAGTAGCGAACGCCCTCGTTACATCGCAACTTCTAACGAGACGCACGAGCTAGCCTCACTGTGCTTGCACAAGGTGTGGACACGCAGGAAGAGAAAAATAAGCAACCTTTTACATCACTGCTGAGCAGTCGTCCTTGCCGGCGCACGTTCGTTTTGACCTGGGGAACGTATTACACGAACGACTCGCGAGGCGGCTACCGCCAACTTGCGTGCGCCTCTGGTCTATCCAAGAAATAAAATTACGTGCACACCTAGGTGCGATTACGTCCAAGTCCACACACGAACGTGAACCAACAGAGCGCGGACGCAGCTTACGTGACTAAAGCACTACGGACCACAGAGTAGTAAAGCCTGCCGGAGGTCCTATGAAAATGATTATCTTGCTAATTCGAGCGATGCTAGCAGGTGCTTGTGCGGCAGCTCCGGATCCTACTTTGGAAGAGTGAAGACGCTCATGGCAAGGCTCACGCAGGTATGAGACTGTCAGATAGAAATACAGACACTGATGCCCATACAGGCTGCCTGTCCAAACTTCCAGGACCCTAAGTACTCGCGCGAGCCGTCCGTACATGTTACTAGTGCTAGTTGTTATCTCATCCTCGGAAATGTCTGTTCTGAGGCTTTGGAACGCAGGTGAGTCCTGTATACTAGTTTTCTTGCGTTGATGTAGGGCTGCAACAGACATACAGGTGGTTGTGCTGAACAAGAGCCCTGCGTACTGCTGCGCCCGTCGACGCGTACAGTTACCGCTGCAGCCGATTTTTACATACTTCCTCCGTGTCTGGGTGTTTCGACGTGACTTAATACTTATGGATATGCTGTCCGGCTGGTCATCGATGAACACATCGTAGTGCAACTCCCAAACGATCTACGAAATGTGTCTTGCAAAATGGATATCAGAGACGCTAATCTGATTGCGCACGCTCAATTCAATGTAGTGAACCTAATATATGTTGTATTCCAGACCCTGCAAATTGTATGCAGTAGAACACTACAGGGCAAGACCTTGTGTTTTACGCCCTCTTGGTTACGTATTGCGCTATTGTGGTTCCAGTACTTCCGTATGTCAGTGTCCTCACTGTGCACGAAATCTCTTTGCTTCTCTCAGGAAGAACCGACGTATTTTATAATCCTGCATACCAAAATTATCTTCCTCTGTCCCACACGGGGGTAGCTTGTGTCCCTGACTACACAGTGAGCCCCAAACGTCATATTTCCACGTCATATATATTGCTTCACGCTCTACTGTTACCATAAGCTGTATGGGAATTCTCACCTGCTAGTCGTTAGTCTGCGTGACACCAATTACGCTAAAGTTAGTGCTTCACTATCTTTGTTCACTTGTAAGCAAGAGGCCTCTTGATATCGTGCCATTGCTATATTGGGTATTCTGTATTGCAATGCTGGAGTATGCATTATTTACCCTGTTGAAATCTCACCAACCAAGACACCACTTTCGATGTACTTTTTTTGAGTTATGTAATACTCACCGTTTACGATTTTGATCCACACTAAAACAGAAACGCTCAGTTTAGCTGTCATTGCACAGTCTAGTTCATTTATATATATCATATAAGCAAAGCATATAGCTATTTAATATTGCAAGGATGGACAGGTGGTTTCCTGTTCAGTAAACTCTAACATACACTGTCCATGGTGTGACCTTAATACTCTATTTCCATGTGTACCATCTACTGTACCGACAATTCTACACCACATTTTTTATCTTACAGACGTATGTGTGCTTGCACATATACATATATGTATATGTACATTGGCATAGGAGCAGATGGAAAAGTTCACACATGGAGGCGCATATCCAAATTGCGCAGCCGACTCTTATAGGTGATGAAAAATATTTCGTGCAGGTGCATGTATCCAGCTGCGCACGTGCGCCATTCAATATATGTACGTAAATACACGCTCTACATATATGTAGGTATATATATATATATATATTTATTTATTCGTACATATACACGCGTGTATATACGTAAATCTTTATGGCAAGGTGTGGCACTTCAACCGATTCATAGAAATGCGTTCCCCTCCATCGTGTAAAAGCGAACCATTGTAACCCCCTAGTTATGGGGACTCTGTCGCATTTTACAACTACACGTATGCACTCCGAAGGGAAAGTGAGTCCAGGAATGCAGTTGTGCACATCTGGACTCTACCCCGTACTATCTATGCCGGAGAACGGGTCGCTGCTGCAGGTCGTCCTGCGCTGCTTGGGGGAACGGATTTTCACGAATCACTGGAAGTACGACACCGATGCCCCATAGATTTACGTATACACGCATGTATATGTACATATGATTAGACATTGCAGCTGGTCCTGGTGCTGCTGCTGCTACCTCACCTGCGGTCGTTGCAGAAGTATTCTTGGATAGAAATGCTTCTACTGTTGCTGCTTTTGTTACTTGTACCTCACCTGCGCCTCCTTCAGGTGCGCACTGACGGCCTCAAGTGCCGCTGCTGCAGTGCGAGCACCTGCTGCTGCTCCTCCTCCTGCCGCTGTCGCTGCCGTCAACTGAAACCAACGGCTGCGCTTCAGTTCGGCGTAGAACTTCGCAGTACCCGGACGGGTAGGCAACATGACTTGAAGAAGCGTAGATGCAGGCCGCTTGCAGAGCGATCCTGCTTCATTCGGGACCCTGCACCTTACAGGTAGAAAGCGGAATACTCTGAGACATAGAAGACGTAGAAGGAGGAATCCGTATTGTGTTGGTTATAAGAAGCTCCATCAAAGGACTCGGGCAGTACCGAGCTGCTACGACGAGATCAGGCTAAAGATGAAGTATGGAGGTTTTAAACCTTCCAGATGCCACGATGTTCAGGGCACGCCCGGTCGACCGACCACGGAGAACAGGAAAGGATTAAAAATCAGCTGAAGTGAACAGATGGCAATCCAGTGCTGACAGGGTTTCCCCGTTTCCATGGCGGCTTGTGAGTGACAGGGAACTGCTACTGGCCGTGGAGGCATTTGCGCCTGATGAGAGTCCCTGCTATATGAATCCTCAGCTCGTGTTTCATTCTGAGTGCCACCGGACGGCGCCGATCGCAAACGCGTAGAGTTGAAATCGGCGTTTCTGCGGGAGTAGCGCTACGTTCTAAGGACGGAGTTCAGAGGATTTTGAAGACTGAGACGACTCAACGCAACTACTTGAGAAATACGCAGAACCTATCACTTTTCTGAAGGCGTTGAAAAGTCTCAGGTGCTTTACATTATGACGGACTTGAGGCAGTCATGAAACAGATGGGTTTGGTGTCGAAAAATGTAATTTAGGAGCGAGTGCATCACGTTTCAGACAACTTTGCAGGCATGACAATTTAGGTAAAATAACTCTCTCCCTGACTGTGTGTCGAGTGGAGGCGTGCTACGGTGAGGCACTGTTCTACTGATCAGGAGGCGGAACAAAACCCATGGTCGCCTGCTGCCAATCCGTGGTGCAAAAGGACCTTAGCTGTTCCTCCGGCGTTTCACAGAGACCACAGTCGGCCATAACTCAAAAAACATGCTTGTCGTATCTTGGACCGCCGTGCCCACACCATTAGGACGCACGACACCATATGCGAAATCGAAGGTTTGTTTTCGTCGATAGCTCATAATTAGGAAGTAGCTTCCACTGCCAAAACTCGATTGTTCCCTTCTGTAAAGTTGTGCACGTTTGCGGATATGTCGCGAGCACTCAGCATACAGACCAAAAGAATTATCAAGAGATACTTTCATACGCAGTGCAGACACATTAGCGGGTTCGCCTCTGCTGTCTTTGCTGAGTTACATATGTGGCTCTTCCAGTCGCACTCGCTTCCAGATTAGGACCGACACACTTTTACAGTTCTAAAAAGCAACTGATACACCACACAACGAGGTTCCCCTGAAGGTCCGCCGTGAACCACGTTACCCTGCCAATCGTTAGCGGGCTGCATACAAAGGCTGTGAGGGCCATCGGACAAGTACACCGCAATGCCTGCGCAATTCTGATAGTTGGGATATACGGTGGAACACCCCTGCCGCAAGTGTCAGACCCGACATTCAAACGTGGAATCTTCTGAACGCCTGTCCAGTTTGGCTCCTTGCTTTACATACGGATTAAAGTGTGTTGTTTTCTCTTTGTCACAAACCGCAGTTGTTGCTGTGATCTTACTGTTCACAGCCGCCACAGCACTGGGATCCGCTACAGCGTGCAGCTCCTGAAGAAGCCACTTTTCACGAGCGGTACGCCATGCACAACGTTGGAACACGTTAATCAGGAAGAAGCAGCGCCGCGACTTGCTCCAGGCAGGAGAGGAGCAGGCTTGCCTTCTGTCTGCTGGTAGAGGAGCACATCCACGTATGCTGGCATCAAGTCGTTTCTGCGGTTGAATGTGAGCAGTGATACCCCACAAGCACGCCAGGTAACAGTAGTTGCCCCATACTTTGTGGAGGTGGGGTCGCAGCAACCCTGTCACATTCGCCGACAGAGAAGTTACATAAATTACATGCCTTAGTCTACGCCAGCACATCCACCTTCATGCGTCATTCCCCCTCAATCGCACCTTTGAACTCATGGCCACGTCCAGTGACAAGCTCTCAAAGCGCACTACAATACAAACGCTGTCTCACCTACTCTTCACACCCGTGGCCGGCAAGTCGATCACCATGGCTTCCAGAGTAGGTGCACCGTTTCTATCGTTAGACACGCTGTTAGCTTCTGCGGTTGCTCATCTTTTTACTAAGTGAAGTCGATTCGTGTGTAACTCACTAATCCTCTCGTGCGGTGTACACATCTCTTCGCACGGGCAGTGTTCGTCATAGTACGCCTTCACGTCAGAGTAAGGGTTCGGCGTTCTGCCTGCACAGGTACCTTTTGAGAACTGTGAAGCAAATACCAGCGACATCACGGTTCTGCTCAACTTCTATTTACCAGGTTATGCGTACAGAAAATTTCGCGAATGACTCGGCCCGGGAAGAGGTAATATTACTCCCTCGTGGTCATAAAGTACGGAATTCCCGATAGATACGGAAAACGGCATCATTCTTTTGCGTGGGGCAGACCGGATTGCCGATAGGCTGCCAGGAGCACTAATCCAACAGCGCCGTCAAGCAGCCGCACCCTTGCGTTCGTGTCTTCCTTAATGCTGTCGCTTCTGTAGCCGTGCTCACGTGGAGTGCAACTCTAAAAGCTCCTTCGCTGAGGAGAAGACATCCGTTTGATCATCTCTGCTTTCACTCGTGCGCTCCCGAACACACGAGATGACCAGAACTGCGGGCATGTCTCTCTCTGCCTAGGGGTACTGTAAACAAGCTAAAGACAAACATTCCAGACGTCGGACAAGAACTTCTGTTCCACGTAATGGACCGCCCTACGCTACCGAAGTCTGCGACGGCGAAAATTTGGCAATCTTTCCTTAAGAGCGCAGTCGCCTCCTGCGGCGCGTAGCCAGGAATAGCGCTCAGCACTAGGAAAAGTCGTTGAACTCTTGTGCACACTTTGCTACCGCGCAGCATGCAGTAACTTTACCTGAACCTTCGCTTCATACCCACGTGAGTTGATATTTCCCTGGTTTGCCTTCAGGCCGAAGTGACTGGCGACCACAAATAGCATTTTACAGCATGAGCTCAAAAATGCCGCTGCACGCCCACTCATGGTGAACACAGCGACTCTGGCATTCTTATGCCTAGGCAGTCCTAAGCCACAAAACCGCGTTACACAGCCTCCACCCTACACATTCATCCAAAACCCCGGAACCGCTGTTCGTGTACGCTGTATACAGATAAATGCTCGCTCGGCCGTCATAGTGCGTAGAGGTGCCAAAAACCTATTTCTCCATTTTCATTGGATGGAGGCGGCATGCGAGGCAAGCCGCTGCTTGTGGCTTTTTCACCGAGCGGTAGCCGCGGGTGTCCGGCCACATAGTTCTTCGAAGATACACGTGTAAAAGGAGACACAGAAGTGTGTGTGTGTGTGTGTGTGTGTGTGTGTGCGTGCAGGCGAAGAGATACCTTCATATGAAAGCCTCAGGCATACGTGCGCATCGACTACGAGTTGTGGTCTACTCTTTCATGAGTGGAGAGGAAAGCCATGAAAAAACAGAAAAGGACAGGGCGCGTGAGCATACACGGGCACGAAGAGTAACACGCACGTAGATATATAGAGAAGTAGCACGAGCGCAATGTGCGAGAGGAAACTATAACGTGGGAGTAGTATTCTGCGTAGCTTTACAGCTCCTTCGATGAGGATTCGCCTTCCAACGCACACGTCCACCGAAAGCAGTAAAGGATGTATACTGCGAACTGCTTACGCCCGTGGTACACGGATTCGTGCCACAGATGCAGCACGGGGAAGACGCAATATTATAGACTATCTAAGGGAAAATTTAGAAGCCTCTATTGTGCAGGTTCCAACACGAAGAGCCTTCCATACCGGATTTGCATACGCAAGCCGACACCACCGTAATATGCATGCATGCAAACAGGCGATATACACGAAAAAAAAAACCACCAATCAAGACTTGCGCTCCCCCAGACGAACGGGCACGCGGACGTGATAAATATTACGACTGCCTAAAGAGAAAAACACGTCGCGTCGGGGAACAAGTATGCAGACCTGAGCTAGCCACGCTTTCCCTCTATGACACAAGTGACAAGAACATCCATATCTCGTACACGTTGCGTCGGGGAACGAATGTGCAGAGCTGAGCTAGCTAGGCCTTCCCTCTGTGACACAAGTGACAAGAGGATACATTCCTCGTGCAGCTTTGAATCATCGAAGCCTCCCAGCTTCGGTGTTGGCCGGCGCCTACAAGTGCATGTGTATCAGCGCAAGCGACCACAAGTGAGTAAAGAAGACCTCTACGCAAGCGTTCAGGAAGAAAAGACGTCGAAACGTACACAACGCGCTAAGGTACTTCCCTATATATATATATATATATGTGTGTGTGTGTGTGTGTGTCTGTGTGTGGTTGGGTGGGCGGGGGGTGTTTGTGTTCACGTATGAATACACCTATGTGGCGCGTTCACGTAATCAAGTCCACGGACTGCGGTGCTACGCGGTGGACGTTTCTTTGCGTCCTAATCCACAAAGGTGTACCTGTCCTCAAACGTGAGTACGAGGAGGCAAGCACTGAGTTTTCCTCCTCTTCTAATGTTCGCAGGCATGAACTCCCCTTCTTAGTGTGCCTTGTTGTGCTTCGAGTTTATGTATTTCTCCACGTGTATCCAGCGTCTGCACGTGACACAGACGGTTACACGTGGATCTGCCCTATTCTTCTGCACACCGACACGAAGCACGACTACAACGACAGCACCACGCTTAGCTCGCAGATGCGCAGAAGGTCGCGCTGAGAGGAGGAGGGAAGGCGGGACGGAAGATCCACCGGCTTGCGCCTGCTGGTGGCTGCCATTTCCACCCGCCTAGACTTGCCTGCGGAGGCGCGACGCGGGTGCGTCCCTTAATGACCGCAGCAGCCCTGCAGCCACCTCCGTTGGCTGCTGACACCACGCCGCTTCTTCCATTCAGAATCCTCCTGCAGCGGCTGCTGCTGCTGCCTTCGTCGGTGCTCCTGTTGCTTTCGCCGTCGCTGAAGCCGTCACTGCTGGTGCTACCCGCATGTCGATCCACGCAAACCAACCCTACAGTGAGGTGTCCGAACACGAGGGCTTTGAATGGGCGGTACTGCACATGCAAGATAGACAGATAAGACGCTAGTTCCCCACATTGGCAAGTTACGAAGAAACGACTTCAAATCTCTCGTACTGTGGAAAACGAGAGACAGAAAGCGACCGACACGGCGTACAGACAAACGCGAGCGCGTAATCCCAGTACGCTTACGTGGCTGTGTGCACGCGCCTGCACGCACGTAGGGCACTTACTTAAATCTGCACATAACGGTCGGGACAGCCGTCCGCCGACGACCTTCTTCACACATAGATATACATGTGTATATATGTGCTTCTCTCGTGCCCTTTACTTCCGGTCTCTGTCTTGGCAGTCATATATACATATATATATATATATATATGTACGCGTCTGGATTGCCAAACGTGCACACGACGCGCGTCGCACCGGTGTAAATGTGTGCGCACGTACTGAGCTTTCTTAGGGCTGCTGCTACTTCTTCTGCCATCGCACCAAAGAAACAGCACCTGTGTGTTCCCGAATGGAAGCCAGGGCCGCTCTTCTTACCTTGAAGAAGATTTCTCTTGGTGAGAAGACGAATTGCTTCCGTGTATGAACCGCTTCTGTTGCTCCTGTTTCTCTTCCTGTCAAGCAGACTCCCTCAACTGCTCCGTTTCTACCGTCCCCACTCCCTCCAGCTGTATCCCCAGGCACAGCGTCCCCAGGTGCTTCCTTTCCTGCTGCTATTGCCCGCCCCTGGCCACCTGCTTCGGGCACTCGAACCCCGCGCGCTTTGACGCGGTTAGCCTTGCGGCCTTCCAGTTTCCACGCATCTTGGCTGCCGTCTCGCCAGAAGAAACTCCCAGCCCCCCGCAGTGGCAACGTGTGCATCAACTCGTAGAGATTTCGTTCCGAAGTTGATTTCTTTGCGTGGAAGGCAAAATAGGCGACAGAGAGCTCCTGTAACGGCACCCACCGCTTTGGATGGGTGTGTACAGGGAAGCGCGGGATGGACCCAGGCCACCAGCGTTCTGCAAATCGGGAAGAGGACATGCGTAAGAAAGTTCACCGCAGGAAGTGCAAGGGGCGTACTGTTGACACACAGAACTTGTCCACATTGCTGGAAAAATCTTTGCAAGCCCACCCGCCGTCATCGTTCTACGTCCATGTGACATTACCACGTACGCCGTCGCCACTGGTTGCATGTACGAATATTTTTAGAGACACATCTACAGCGTGTATACACCCATCTCACGTACCTTTCCGTTTATCTGCGCACTCGGACGACGTATACATACCCACCTCGTGTACCTTTTCTACTTAGCATGTAAGTACGTCTTCACACTCTTTGCCTTGTCCATGAATCATCTTCTTCGTTAGGTTTCTTGTTAGCCTTGCCACGCTGAACGGTAGCCGTCTTACTACATGGTGGACTGCATGGCCCGTAGCTCTGTTCAGTTCACGGCGTCACTTCGCAGCATCTTTCACCTACACCTACACGACCCTGAGAAACCCGCAGTAATCTCTGGTGTTCCGCCATTGATTGCTGACCGCCACAGATGTGCAGGCATACATGCAATTATGCGTCATTCTCCTCCAAGAATTGGTGGCACTTCCTGCAGGCTAACTATACTTGGTCAGCGTCAAATGCTACTCCCGTAGAGAGTAGCATTTCCGGCTCCAAGTGGCTTTTCGCTGAGTGTGTGTCCCGTGCGCAGTCCGTTCACGGTCATCGTTTGTCTGTCCAACACACGTTTACGTAGGTCGCATCGCGATAATGTCCCACAGCCACACGGGCCTGTTACACGTGCAGTATCTTTCAACTCATTTAGGCGCTCGTGCACGGTGCGTGTGGACCACATATGCGAAGACGACTGCTGCGCACAGACGCCTCACAAATAAATAGCCACCTCGTGGCCTTTGGCAGACGTCGTTCAGGCAGCAGGTCGTCCGCTCTGGAAGTCTAGTAACTACCTTCGTCTCAGATTGTGTGGAAATTGTTTTGCAAGAATAGTCTATTCCGTTTTTCCAGATGTGTACACAAAAGTCGCCGTGCGGCCTAATTTGCATGTATGTGAGTAAAACAGAGGCTTGCACTCGTTTCAGTCCTCTAATACGTAAATCACTGCCTTCTATAACGTACTTATATATATAAATAAATGTGCCATCAATTAGATGCGTGAAGAGGTTGCGCGTCCTGCAAAAGACGTCCGGAGCAGTCCTCCATCTATGAAGAGCCGTCCGTGAATAAGCTACTCGTTTTTTCACATTGTTCATGCAAATCTATGTGACTTTGACAGAGCTCCGCTTGACCGAAGAGTACCGTCGCGTCTAACGTTCTCATCTACAGAAGACGGTATTTTTCGGACGACTCCGCTGGCTCTGAATTTCTTTGCACCTGTGTTGGTGCCCGCGTTCAGAGAGGAACTGTGCTATTTCAAAAAAGGCTTTTGTCGCTTCGGTGTTTCCCGTGATTTTCTCTTATGCTTCAAAGTACAGAAGGGCGGAGATTTTTTGCCGTCTACGATCCAGGTACATTTCTGCTCTTTCGCAACAAGCCCCTGCATGTGTTCATGAGAGCTTCCCACTTGTTCCCCATGCGTGGCTCTCAGGTACGCAGACAATTCCGTTTCTTCATCAACGCGCATTTATCGGAAGGAAACAAGTCTATGCCTGGATGTCGTCTGCAGAAAAACAAAATGTCCTTCGTCTCCCACGCATGCGTGCGCCAACTGTAGTGCCGTCTGTAGACGACGCCAAACTGATGCACCCTGTACGTGTGTACATGGACGGTGAGCACGTGGCCTTCCCGAGCGCATTTGTCCACAGTGTGCTTTTATAAGCACAAGTCTAAATATGAAAGGCACATTCACGCCTCGTCCAATACAACTGCGAAATATATATATATATATATATGCATATGTTCAAACACATACGCATGTACGCATATGCATATATATATATATATATGTAAATGTATATTTGTGCGTTCAGTAGTAGAGCCCTACGAGTCAGATAGACGGCTGTCGTCTGTCTGGACAGGGGTCGGGGAGGCAAGAGGAATAGCGTTTTCACTCTTAGGGAAAGGATTACCTGCTCCTGGCTGTCTAGCGTTGCACACTTGTAGAGTGTCCAGAACACATTTGTGGCCACACAGCATGGAAGCGTCGTTTTTGAGAAAGGTCCTCCCAGCTATACAAATACATCGCACTTACGCCTATTAGGGCTCTTGTAGCGCGAGCGATAGGGGAAGAGGAGGTGGGGGAATTTGTAAAGTTTCTTCCGCGGTTCCCCGATGGAGGAGCGGGGCAGAGGCCCGTACTCCTTTTCGGTGTGCACCTTAACATCTCCTGACATTTCTGCGCGTGTTTGGTTGTCAATAAATCAGGAGGGATGCTTGGGTAAACGTGTCGAGCATATTCATTCGTATATGGAGAGACATACAGGAAAATACAAAAATACACGCGTGTTTTTACGTGTGTCTAGATATGTAGACGTTTACTAGAAAAAGAAAGCCGTAAGCACCAGCTGAGCAGGCAGCGGGCTGCGCTCGCGCGACTCACAGGTGTACTAGTAGTGGTATTTGTAGTACGTCTTCTTCTGATGCGAAGGAAAACACAAGCAGCGAGACGGAAAGCAGTGAGTCAACGTGGAGATGACTCACTTATAAAACAACTTGGAACAAAACACAACCCTAGCGCATTTTGGTGCCTAAAACGTGTATGAGGCATCTTGATGCAAGATGACATACTCGGATTTATCGAGGCACATTATAAAGCAGTCGCTGGACAGGGGGACTCGCTGAGGAGTGGGTTTCGAAAGCTCAAACGGTGAAAAGAATAGTGCGTACAGACTGTGGGTGAGCGAAGCGACAGGGACAACAACCGTACATAGGAAGGAACAGAAGAATGAAATACGGAGTGTAAAATGAGAGAGTAATGTCCATGACGTCAGACGAAGGGGGGGATGTGACGAGAATGCGAACCGGTGGTCCAAAAGTGAAGGAGACTGACAGACACGAAGTTCAAAGAGTCTGCTTTGCTGCCGGGTATTGTTGTTGTCTACAGCAGATGAGTATCACTGAAACGAAACCTTATCTCTGTTCAACCGAATATTTCGATCGGGGGAGGAGTGGCAGAAGACACTTTGAATGTCGTCAGCTATGCTGTGTGTATCGTCGCAACACGCAGATTGTTGTCGCACACGTATTTGCTTTGTAAGCCCCCTGGACATGTACTATTGAGACACAGGCTGAGGAAGCTCGACTTTTTGAGGAGACTTACTCTACATTTTTGCATGTCCACCACAGCCACCTGCTCACTATCAATCTCGGCACACGCATCTCGTGTTCTCACACTGGTGTATTTGTTTTTTGGCGGAGACCATGAAGAGTATCTGAGACATGCAACTATGTAGAAACGTACACACACACACACACATACGTAGGAATATATACTGATTTCCACACGTTTATACATATTCATATATATACATATATATGCCGTGTGTTCGTGTCGCTCGCTGCCGGCCGGAACGCACCAGAACGCGTTGCATGCACTCTTCGATGCTGGGGGGGAAGGGGAAAAGTAGAGAAATTTGGGCGGGTGTAGGGCGCGAATGCGGTGCCACGGATTTCCCACGCAAGCAGTTCCGCTCGAAAGCACGCACGCACACGTATGCAGTGTTAAGTTTGTACACAGCATCAATGTTGCTCACCACAAACAGAAATTCGCACCCAGGAAGGCTGTGGAAGGGGCGCGCTGCTGCTGCTCACAATGAGAAAACTCGTAAACGCAGTGTGGATACATAGTTCACGAGTGTATGTAGATACGCGTGAACTTTGTAGGGATACGTAAGGAACCCA
>KL647316.1:1347339-1467465 GCA_000727475.1 Sarcocystis neurona | reverse complement strand
CGCGCGGCTGTGATCATTGCGCCTGTCCCTTGTACAGTGGCGCTCCAGTTGAACGTTTTTTCACATTCAATCACCGTCTGTTTCATTCCACACTTATTTGTCCCAGCAGACAGTCCTGCAGTTCGTGTCGTCAAAGATCCCGCAGGCCGCAGGCTGTACGTGCTACTACACGCGAGCGAGACCTCCAGCTAGCGGTGGCTGGCCGCGCGACCTCCAAACAGGGACGATCCGACAACGCAGACTGCTTAATAACGCATATGTCATCTGTTTTGTTTTTTTTTCCAGATTGTGCCGGAACTTTCGAGTGGCACCTGCGGGTCGCCCTCGTTGACGGCGTCCTGATGCAGGCGTTTCCAAGGTTGTGTGGCGCTATGAGTGACTCACTGACACACACCTCTCTGTGCGTTTCTTGTTCCCGTATCCGCCACGCGTTGGGCGGGGCCCGGTGCTTCGGGCTGTTTTTTACGGTGAATCTAAACACGCTCCTCAAGATAGGCATGTCTGCCCGGCCTGCACCCGCGTCGTCGCATTCAAGCGGCCGACCGCTAATAAAATGAGATGATTTCGCTAATTCTCAAGCGCAACACTTTCTTTTTCATCCACTGCCTGCACCTGGTCAGGTTCTCCTCCAGTCGAGGTCCAATATATTTCTTCCATCCCATCCTCCTTCCCGTCCACGGCTCAAAGCACGCGGGCACTTAAAACATATGTATTTCCGCCACAGTGCACTATTCACTTGCACGTGAAGCTCTCCACTTCATCAACCGATGGCCTCAGCGGACGCGTCGGCGGCCGCCAAAGTATAGCGATTATCGCTCTGATTCCGCTCGTAATGCAAGTTGGACGTCATGCTCGGTCTTCGACAGTTCCACGCGACGCCTCTCTGCGAGGATGCTCTTTTATCTGTGCTCCAGTGCATTAGTAAATACTTTACCTCTCGCCGGTGTTTCTCGTCGCGGAAGTCGCCTTTCAAGGAGCAGACCCACCGCAGCAGGCACCCCCGCAGGAGGCCAGGGTAGCTAATCACGACGGTCTAACCGCGGGTCCTGGCCATACCTCGTCAAAACTCTTCTTTTTCAAGGTTACAGGTTCATCAGTATCTTTGTTTTCCTCTCCCTCGAAATACCCGTTCCAAGTCATTCCTTTTAGAGGATTGCCACGTATCTCCGTCCGTATTCTCCCCTTTACGAGTTCCCTCCGCCAGAGAAATTGCCCTCCTTCGCCCCATATCCTCAGTCACGCCAGGAGGGCGAGGGTTCCAAGGGCCGCACACAAACCAGCACGTGTCTGTAGTCCCCGTTGTCATCATCGCGCGTTCCTCTGCACCGTGTCTGCCTCGTTGTCAGTTATATTTGTCCATTCCGCCATCGTTGTGGGTTCCACGTTTCCTGGGACGAACAACACGTCTACCCCGCAAAAGCCTTTGAGCAGTCTCTACAGGCTGGCACGTGTTCAAAGGGAAAAGACATTTTCGCTCACCGTGGAAACAAGGCACCTGGACCTACTTGCTTCAGTCTGCGCCGGTGGAACAGCCGGCCGCGTGTCGCTTTCTCGTGCCGCCACCGGTGTTCTTGGTCCTTGCCTCCGGTTGTCAGCGGGTTGGCATTTTCTCCTCAGACAACAACTGCACTGAGAGCAACAGTGACATTTCGCCGAAGAACCACATCGACCGGATGCGAAAAAGAAGAATGTGACGTCAGCGAGGTTCTCCCCTTTAATTTTCCAACTCTGTCTGCGAACACTGACGCGTCGAGGCTGTGCATTGTATGCGACGGAGAAGCCAGCGTTCAACACCTCCGCTTTCGGCACCTTCTCTTCCTCGGCTTCGTTTATTACAGGCGCCTCGTTTCATTCACTTCCACGTCCGCAGATTCTCGCTCTCGCCGCGGACCAGCTGTATCTCTCTGCGGAAGTAACGTCCCTGGATATCGCGGCGCTTCCTTGTAGGTCTCAACCAATTCCGCGGAGCGTTAAGTTTTCTGGAGAACAGACGCTTCATGGGACCCGAGCGACTGCTGCATTCTGGCCCTGCGGGACGGACAGACTGTCCTCGTCAGGGGTGGAGGCCGTCGTGTGCTTTTTCTGGCAAGGCTCGCTTTTGTTTGACACCGGATACCTTCTCTGGCCCGTGTCGACGGTGACAAATTTCTCCACACTTTTTCTTTTGAAGGCTAATGCCCGATGCAACCGCAACGCTTTCGGAGACAACGGCACCCAACCATACGTGTCTATTTGCAGTCCCCCGCGCAGCGCTGAGGTGCTGAAGACAAGATACTCTCCTTGTCAGGAGGTGTCGTGCTTCAGTGAAAACGATGGTTTTGACCGGTGTGGCACATTTAAGACAGTAATCCGGGCACGACACCGAGGGCACAAGACCACAGCAGCAGCAACGTATGCGCTGAAGAACAGCGGAAGGATAAATTCTCCTTCTTCACCGGATTCGCCACGAAGGGAAGCACTTCCTGAGATGTGTCCGACAGGTGTTACCTGGCGCTGTTGCTCTCTTGCTAGGTCGCCGGTTTGTCTGGACGTGTCACCCTCTTTGACCCGTTCCCTCTTCAGGACGTCCAGCTCGGTGCCAGCAGGTGCCAGCGCCCATTTCTTACTTCCCCACCCAGGACGCAGGACATGGCACAGCAGCGCCTCTCGTGTGACTTTCGCTACAGCGACACGACACAAAGAAAACGCTTCGCGTGTGTACGTCGCGAACTCTCCGCAGCGGAGACCCGTGCACACCTCTGGCACGAGGTCGCATGCAACGAATCTTCTTTTTCGAAGGGACAATTTTGGGGCCTTTGTCCTGAGAAGACAGAACAGCAGGACAGAGAGCGCGAACGTCAGAGGTGGCGCAGGAGTGCGCTATCGAATCCTTCACTCTACACGAGCCTCCCGTGTCTCCGCAGTGCGCAGTGCAGTAGGAGGCGCAAGACGAGGACGCGATGACGACGTTTTCCAGGGAACGAACAGTGCTAGTAAAAAGGCTGTGGGAATGCCTCTGCTTTCGACAGGGCTCCTTGTCTCAAGTGAGCCGCGCCGAAAAGGCGACTGCTCGCCTACGGAGACCCTGCCCCGCCACAGCGGCTCTACGGGAAATAACGACGGCAGAGGCCGTAGCCACAGCAGCGAGAAGGAGGGATTCCTTAGCCAAGACAGCAGCGGGGGCAGCAGAGGCAGTGCCGTTGAAGAGGCGCGTGCAGAAGACGACCTGCGTGGGGAAGAGCAGGTAATGGAACCTTCTAATTTATATGTGGCAGCTGCTGCCGCGGCGACAGCTGCGCTGGAGAGTATGTCCCGTGCAGAGAGGCTGATGGGAGAAGCAGCCAAGGCAGCAGCTGCGGCGCAGTCGCTGCAAGCAGGTAGACTGAGGTGGAAGCGACCCCAGGGTGCGGTTTCTCCTGGCCAGGCTGCAGAACTAAAGCACGCGTTGCTACACCAGGTGGCTGCAGCACAACAACGGGCCGCTGAGGAAACGTACACGAAAGCAGGTGAGCGTGGAAAGGCTTCTTCTCAGTCAGCTCTCATCTCAGAGAGTCGAGGAGAGGAGGAGACCAGCAGCTATCGGACCCTGCCCGTTTTTACAAGGTCGCCTTTCTGCTCAAGTGGCGTGTTCTGCTAAAAGGCAGCGGCGTTTCAACACTGACACACCCTCTATTCTCCCCGTATAGCTCTGCATCCACATACTACATATATATATATATATACATACATATGTACTTGCACGTGCGTTTGTGTGTATCTACATGTGTGTGTGTGTATGTCTGCGTGTGTGTATTTATATATATGTATGTGTAGTGTACCAGGCGCCACTTGAGTATTGCAGGTGAGGGCTGCGCAACACTGAGGGCTTGCGGAGGAAGGGCTTTGCTGCCAACGTAGAAATACTAGCGTTCGTGGGTTTCCCCTTGGGTTTTCTGTTGCCAGGTGGACTGCCTGTGTGAGACATACACAAGTGCGCGTTCCTGCTCTTCGACGCGGAGTGCCCCGTTGGTAAGATCCCTTTTTTTTTCTTGCGTGTCGGTGCGGATATGTGTGTGTGCCGATGCGACGTGCTCCAGGCGTGGCGCTGCTGCAAGTAGCTGGACGCACAGGAAAGCCGACACAGCGGGACCTGTGGCTGCTGTCACTCTCTTCGAGTCTCCCCTTCGTGGGCTTCGGCCTCGTCGACAACTTCGTCATGATTGTAGCTGGTGACATGGTGAGCCAGTATGGAGGGAAGCTACCTCTTTGTAGTTCCCACATATACGTTTCGGTGGGCGCTAGACATTACTGGTTTTGGCGGCAAGCCAACGTTGGTGTCGCGCTGACTATCTGTGATGCGAAACGGAGGCCCACAGGAGAACCTATAGAGAGTACGTCTTCTTCGTACTATCTTCCTTGCCTATATGCGGTTGTCGATGTTTCGGGTCTCCGTCTTTTTTCTGTCCCGTTGCTTTCTTCGTTTGACTTTGCTTGCATCTGGTGGTTTACCTCGTGCGCCGCCGTCCGCCTTTTCTGTCTGCGCGGCATTCGCTCAGTCGTCCCCCCTGCTTATCCTCTGTTCCTTCTGTTCCCTTTTCCCTCCATACGGAGGTCGTTTCTCGTCTTCTCCTTTCCCCCTGTGCCGCGCGCACTGCGAACGACGCTCGACCTCGCACGTGTTCGTCGTTTCCTGGTAAAGGGTAGCACGTGCCTTTCGCGTCGTCGGCATTCGGCTTTTGCTTCTTCCCTCCTGCGTGCGTGTCATCCTCTGTCTCTCTCGTCGCAGGCCCCTGTAGTTGTTGTCTTGCTTCCCTGTCCATTTGCGTTCCTCTCTGCAGTTCGATACGACCCTGTGTGTGGCGCTGGGACTTTCTACGATGACAGCGGCTGCCCTGGGGAACTGGATCTCGGACCTGATGGGGTTGTGGTTAGGTTCTACGATCGAACGTGTGAGCAGCAAAGCTCTCTCTATACCCAAGCCGCAGTAAGTGGACTGTCTGTCTCTCTTCTACACTGGCTTCAAATCCTTCATCGCTGCTTCTTCTTCTTCTGCACTGCCCGAATCTTGTGGCGGCGGACCCAAGAGCAGACTGTACACGTGCGTGCGTGTTCGTGTGCGTAGCGCCCATGTGGAGACGTCCCCAGTGATTAGTAAGGAGTGGTGATTCGTAGGGACCAAAGGGGCGTTTTTCGCAAGGCCCCACAATTGACCGATAAGTAGTATGCCTACGTTTTTTCATTCGTTGTCTGTTGCCCTGTTTCTTTCTCTCGAGTCTGCGAGAATGCCTCTCGCCAGATGTACACACGCACGCACGTATGGCGACGTGTATGAGTACGCCTTTAGAGGGGGACGTAGATCCCAGCGACTGAGAGCGCCTGCTGTCTGTGTAGCTCTCTGACGGCCGAATCGACACATGTCGTCCTCCCCGTTCTTCTCTGTCGTAGGCGTTTCCGTACTCACCTTGAATCTGTTGATGGCGGTCTGTGCCGCGAAACGAAAGGGTAGTCGTTTACGCAGAACGTGGATGTGTCCATGCGTGTACGCAGGTGTATATATGTGTATGTGTGTGCATGTGTCTGCAGGCCTACGTCCGTATCTGTTGAGAGAAGCCGGTGCTTGTATTGCTACACATGCGTGCCGCTCTCGTGTGCGTGTGTCTCTCACGCCGTCTTCCTTCGGCGAGAAAGCGCCTGTTTCGGCGCCGAAATACCACCGCCTCCTGCTCTGCCACCAATCGCCCGTTCGCCTCACGCTCTGTTGCTGTTGCATTTCTGCTTTGCCCAACACAGCCTGAGGCGCTGCTCGTATCAGTGCCTTGTGACGCTGGAAAGAAAGCCCTCTTGACAGCCGATGCGCTCGGTAGTGTGTGTTAACATACGGACGCGCGTATATATATAGAGGGGGAGAGAGACGGAGAGAGAGAGGTAGAGAGAGAGCCGGTGCGTTCAGCGGTATGTGTTAACATACTGACGCATATGTGTATATATAAATATATACACATATATATATATATATGTAGAGAGAGAGCGAGCCGATGCGTTCGGTGATATCTGTTAATGTACGGACGCTTGTATATATATGTATATACATTTTGAGAGCGAGAGAGAGAGAGCTGATGCACGGGTGTGTGCTAGAATATCGACGCATACATATGTATATATATGTATATGTGTATATATGTAGGACTTGTCATAGTGGCTATCAAATCTGATCACAACAGACTCTGCTATCAACTCTCAGGAAGTCTCAGACAGGCAACGTGCGTAAGTGTATGAAGAAGGGCTGGGTTGATACGTGTGCTGATGTATGCGTCTAAGAATACATCCGTGTATCTAGATATATATATATATGTACGTAGCGGAACGCAAGTCGAACGTGCCCTTATTCGCGTACGTGAAGAGAGATGCGTTGCACGGGCACGTCCTTGTCGTTACGTGCGTGTCCCTGTGTACGCACTCATCTGTATAAAGAAATGTCCAGAAGAACGCATGTGTGGATGTCTCCACACGTTCACGTCTGTCTGCGTCTGCGTGATATATGTACACAGACGTCAGTATTCGCCTTTTATAGCTGTGTGTACTCCTCTGCATAGACACGTGTATGTACGTGTTCGTATACATACGCGCAGGCACGTTACGTGTGCACCTGCTTGAAATTAGGAGGACACCGTATATATACGTACCTGAAGAAAAAGCTGAATTGCGTTGACTTACGGAAGGCCGCTACGCGGCGGACTGCAGTGGCATCATCTTGCGAAGCTTCTTCGCCTGCTCAGGGCAAGGAGAACACCTGTCAAACAACTTCTGCCTCCTACAACGTACGTGAGGCTGTCTCCCTGTCTATCCCTCTGTGTCTCCCTCGTGTTCCCACGCTTCAGCCTTACGAAAGAAGAAATGGAGAGCCCTCTCTGTAGGCGTTACTATTACATCGGCACAGGCCTCGGCATTTCTTTGGGATGCCTTTTAGGTACGGACGCACGAACAAGCAGCAGCCGGACCACAGCCTGTAGCGCACCCAAGGTGGTGTAGCAAATACGAAAGGACGCCTTGTGAAAACGTAGCGCCGTCCTAATCAGCGAAGAAATGCTCTTCCACCGTATGTGTCTCACGCTGCACCAGGACGTACTCCCCTTTGCAAGGGGGGCTCTATTCTTTTCTTCTCTATAAAGTATGCACATGGACACGTCTGTGAATGCTTTTTACGTATACGAGCGAGGGGTGTACACGAGTCGGCTCCCGCTTCATCTGCGGACGACACGCAGCTGGCCGAGTCAGCAGAAGCAGCAGCGGACGCCACACAGCAGTAGCGCAGCTGTTGTTTGCAGAGAGAAGGAAGCGCTGACGGTGTGGTCCATCTGCGGCTCCCGCTGTGTTCCTCAAGACAGAAACGATGTCTTTCCGGCTCACGAGAGCTACGGCGATTGGTGCGCTCTGCTGCACTGTAAGTTTGGCGGGTGTGAGCGACGCGTGTCCTTTGCTTCTTGGAGCTACCGGGTCGCTTCTCTCCCGCGCTGCTCTTGCCGGTCCTACGCGCAGCTGTTGGGGGTACTGCGTTGCCCGTGCCGTGAGTGCAGTTCCAGCTGCCTGCATGACCCTTCGTTTCTTTCGCTTCCTCCTCCCCCTCGTCCTCCTTCCCGTTCTTTTTGCCCGCTTCCTCTCGTCTGTCGTCCTCCCCGCGTTTTCGTCGGTCTTCTTCTATCTTCTATTCCGACCGTCTTCCGTCTCTCCCTCTGTCTCTCGGCCTGCGTCGCGCGCTTCGTCGTGTGCAGGTATGGCGCCGCTGCTGTTTCTTGACACGAAGGAGGGGGAGCGTCTCAAGCAGCAGCGCGAGCAGGCGAAGACGTTGCACACCGACGTAGCGGAAGCCATTGCGGGCTACTTACGAGCAGAAAGAGTCGTCATATATCTGCTGGACCCACAGGAAAAGGCGTTTCGTACTGAGATAGATGGACATCCTGTGCAGATTCCTGTAAGCCACGTAGAAACTGGAAAGAGACAGTCGTCTTCCCCGGTAACAGCGTATGTGGTCCGTGTGCATACTCGGGCACCCACCAACGTGTATATCTGTCTGTCTATCCATCTGTGTATGTACATATATGTATGTCTGCGTGCATCCGTTTATAAAGAGAGGGCCTTTCTGGAACCGTAAAGCGCTTCGCGAGCGCGCGACCAATCGGGACGGCGCTTTTATACCTTCTTACATGCAAAGACAGAGATATATATGCGTGTGCACTCGTGTATAAATATATATACGAACGGCTACGCCTACATACAGAGAGATAGATATAAACGCGTATACATGCCCACGTACGGTGTTTTTGTATGGCTGCTGGTAGATAGGTGGCGTGACGCTGGTGTGCCGGCCGGCATTCCTGCGCTGCAGCTGCAGCCGCGGGTCTTTCCCTTCTTCCGCTGTTCCTCTTCTCCTGCTCTTGTGCTGCGGTTGTTGCGCGATGTTGGGGTTGTCGCGCCGTCGCGGATACGCGTAGGCGTGTGTCTCTTGGCTGTGCAACGTGTTCACGCTGCTGCTTCTCCGGCGCCTTCTCTTGGCTCCTGCTGATTGTTTCCCTTATTTTTGTGTGTCTGGACGCGTAGGTCTCGGTCAGAAAATTTATCCGTGTAGGTCTGTCAATACGGCACTGTATCTGTCGGCCAACGCTTCTGCAGATGTACACCATATACACCGAGTGACGTAAAGAGGTAGGCAGATAGAGATAGATCGCTACGTTTATTGCTGCCGCTGCTGTTGACTTCAGTTTTGCTGCGCGACGCGAGTTGGGACTGACTCCTCCTGCGTTTGCTGCGATTTGTCCTTCTCCGCTACAGCTCGACGCGGGTATTCCTGGGCGTGTTTACGCTACTGGGCTGCTCGTCAACTGGCGGCCATCATTCCCGGATGATGCGTCTTCGGCTGCTGCTCCTGCTTCGCCTGCTGCTGCAGCCGAGGCTGCCGCTGCAAAAGAAAGAAGGGCTTCTGGTGCTGTAGGTGGGCTTTCTCCCCTGTGTATAGGGGGCTCTGCGCTTCCCCAGCCGGCAGATCTGCTGCCCTGCTGCCCTCGTGCTGACCGCGTTGCAGCAGCAGCAGAAGCCGCAGCTGTAGACGGAGGAGGCCAGGGAGAAGAAAGTTCCTCGTCAACAACAGCAGTTTGTCCCGGAGCCGCAGCAGCAGCGCCAGGTGTAGCTGCCGCGTCGACCACAGCACCCGGTCCAACCGCAGCAGGAGGCGCACCGCAGCCTGTTGCGGCAGCAGGAGAACTGGCAACAGGAGGACGTGGAAAAGGAGGAGTAGGAGGAGGAGCAGGAGCCGAAGCATTGTCAGGGGCAGCTGAAGCAGGAATCGCAGGAAGTCCGCGAGAAGCAGCTGCAGGAGTAACAGCAGCAGCTGCGACGACCACGGTAGCGGTGAGAGAGGTTGTGGGGAAAGAGAGAATAGAGAAAGTAGGCAACCTGCAGCAGTGGGCGAAAGTTCTCCAGGAGAAGGTTCTGTACGCGTGGCGTGATAATATCTCCCAAAGTGGACAGAATTCGAAAGACGGGAAAAGTCGGGAGCTTAGCGGTGGCTACAATATTAAGGAAGGCCCAAGCGACAGCTCTCCGTCTTCTTTCTGTCGCGATGCCGTCGGTGGCGCCACAAGCAGCAGCGTCGACTGCGCGACGGCTAACAGCAGCAGCAGCACGAGCGACAGGAACAGGACAGGAGGTTTACGAAGCGACAGACAGAAGAACAGCTGCTTAGAAAGCTTTCAAAAGATTAACAGCGAAGTTGCGGTCGTCCGCGAATATGCTGCAAATGAGACGTCTGCCGTTGGACGCCCTCCTGCGGCTTGTATAGCTGTTGCCGGTGGTGCTGCTGCCACGGCAGGAGAGGGTGCTGCTGCTGCTGCGCCGGCTGCTGCGGCTGGTGTACTTGCCGGTGCTCCTGCGACTGAGACGGGCGTTCAGTCTAACGAGCGGCGTGGCTTTTCTCGGTGGCTCTTTTCAGTGAGCCCAGAACGTAGTGGTGCTGCAGCAGAGAGCGCAGGAGTCGCTGCTGTTGCTGAAGTAAAAGCGGCCGAAGCGGCGGAGGCTGCAGCAATGGCAGACGCAGCGGCAGCGCTGGAAGCTGCAGCCGTTGCGGGAACAGCAACAACACAAGCAGGGGATGTAAAGCGGCTGTATACTGTGATGCTGGGCAGACGCTGGGTAGACTCTGCTGCAACAAGGAATGCTACAGGTCTGGCGCAGCAGCAGAGCTGCGGCGCGCGACAGACAGTCGGAGCGGCGACAATAAAGTCGACAGTTACAGCAGCAGAAGAAGTAGTTGCGATGACAGCAGCGACAGTTGCAGCCTCAGGAGCGGCGGAAGAAGCAGCAGGTGCGCCAGTAATCGCGGCGGCAGTCGTGGCAGCAGCAGAAGCAGCAGTAAGCACGACGCGGGAAGTAGTCGCACCTGTAGAAGGTGGAGGCCGGGTAGACGCGGCGACGGAATGTCCGGGCGACAGTGCCGCAGTAACAGCAGCGGCAGCGCCCATAACGCCAGCAGCAGCAGACGCGGGGGTCCCCCACGCAGGAGCACCAGCAGGCACAGGCGCTGCGAGCACAGGATTCGGGAGCCCGGCACGTGAGACCGCGTCGGTGGGAGAAGCAGCTGCAGCAGCAGCACTGGTGGTAGTGCAAGCGGCAGGAGCAGGAGGAGCACCAGCAGTCGCAGCAGCACCCGGTGCTGCGGATACACGCGACGCAGGAGCGGCAGCACGTCAAGCGGCAGCAGCAGGGGGATGGCACGGGACCGGCGCAGCAGAAGAGCGAGGGGGACTGGGCAGGTACAGGGAAGCTCCGACGACGGACTTCCCCGTAAATGAAGCTGCGGCTCCACGAAGGGAATGCCAGCAAATCCTGGGCGCCCCAATTTTCGGGTTCGATGTACGGAAGCCAAACGCGCATGCAAATCGCTTGTCCGGCAGTTGTGCCGTCGTTGTTACGCAGCTGAAGATGAATCTGCACGCGTCGAGTCGCAGTCGTTGCTAGGACGCTTTCCCATTCTCCTGCTGCATTGTCTCGTCCTTTTCTTCTCTCTCTCTCCATACATGTAGATACAAACAGCACTCCACACACACACACACACATACACACACACGCCAGCGCTAACATCTCAACCGTGTGGCAGAACGTTTCCTCGTCCGCCTTCGTATGTACGTGAAGAAGTCCTTCTATGAACACACGTAAATAAAACGCGCTATGTGTGTGAGAAGGCCAGCGATGGTGGCCACTTGTCGGACGGGTGAGCAGCCCCTCCCGTGCAGGTGCTGTGGGTCTGTGTAGAGATGGGGAAGCGCCGATGTTGGGCCAACGAAGACGCATGGGTGCCGGAGTGGGAAGTAGAAATTCAGGTTGCAGAGGCGGTGGATATAAGGATACGACCCGGCTACACGAATATGTGCAGCGGTAGGGGCGTGGGAGTAGCAAGGAAAGATGACAGAGGCAGATTAATATATCGTCTTTTGTACGACGCGGTGTGTACGTGCTCTCCTGTCATCAGCTGCAGCATCAGGGAAGAGACAGCTGTTCACTCAACAGTTCACCACTTTTCTCTGGTCTCGTGAAGGAAGGCGTAGTCCCCACATCTTCTGGAACCGTCATGCGCTTCTTCTGGACGTAGATATATATCTGGAAGAATATGACGGCAAGGCGTCCATAGATATATATGTATATACGTGGGATAGTCTGTGTATGTGAACTGCCTTCCTAAAGCGATATATATACGTATGTCGCATGCTTTTTTTGCGCATGCAGGGAGATATTATCGGAGTGGTGGAGGTCATCAACCCTGTAGACAGACTCTGCTTCAGCAGGAAGGACAAGGAATTTCTGCTCTCCATCTGCCCGCATATCGCAGTAGAAGTTGAAGGCCGCCAGCACCTCACCAACATACTCGAGTAAGACGCGTGGGGTGTGGACACGCCCGTGGAGACGCCCAAGTTGGTCTCTCTGGCGCCCTCTCCACCACACAGGCGTATGTGCTCATATATCTCTGCACAAGCAGGCTTCCAGTTGGCTCTTCTTATGTGTAGAATGCTGCTAAATAAGCCGTGTCGTACGTTGCACATGAATGTGTGACTGGACGTACAGATAGATAGAAACACATAAATGTGTCTTCACGTACATGTATATATATGTACAGCTACGTAGGTGTGATGAATAGAGTCTCAACAGAGAGGGACAGAGAGAGAAGTGAACAAGTGCGGTCTACGTCCGTATAAATACCCGCGTGCGTAGGATCTCTGTAATAGACGCCAAGACATGGACCGTACCTGTGGGATGTGTATGTACATATATATAATAGGTGGTTACTCCTACATCCGAGTAGCGCTGCACGTCCGCAGATAGTCTGTGCCTACGCATGTAGCCACATGTGGCTGCACCTGCGTGCATTTCAATAGTGCATGCATATTCACTGTAACGCAGGGATAACACTCTGGGTAGAGATAATACACGTACGTATATTTATACATGTATATATGAATGTACGTGGATATATATATATATGTGTATGTGATGTGTACTTCTCTGCAGTACGTATGTAGATACATGTGTATGCCAATGTGGCTGTGTCCAGCTGTAGATTTGCCCCACGCGTAGTAGTAGAGCAATATTGCCCTTGCGTAGCCGACACTGTTCACAACACACCTGAGCTGAGCGTGCCTATATCTATATATATATATATGTATGTATAGATGTGCGCCTAGGCAAGCAGCATACGTCTGAGAGCAGGACGCATGATGCAGAGGAGATTTGAGAAGTAGCTTCCATCGACAAGATGGAGGTGGCATCACGTGGTGTGAAATGCTTCTCCCCGCGGTTCTGTCGTCGTCTTCCACTTTCAGTAGAAGTGTGTGGTGTTGTTCGCTTTTCCGGCTGTCGTTCTCTTCGCAGGGCGTCCCCATTGTCGGCTCCTTCGTGCTGACTGCGTTTCGCCTGTTCTTCTTCCTCTGTTGCAGGATGTGCCGCAAACAGGTGTCGAGCCACAAGAAGAAATCGAAAAAAAACGGGGGAAAGGGTGCTGCAGATGCCTCCTCGTCCTCTTGCAGCAGTAGCAGGAGCAGCTCGGGTGATGACGAAGAGAATTCAAGCGGCAGTCCAGCAGATTCCATCTCTCTTTTCGCTAACAAATTCTTCTCGTAGCGAAACACGCATCTTTTGCCTGTGTTGCTCTGCTGTTGGGGCTGCTCTGCTGTTGGGGCTGCCCCTTTCCGGGCTGCTGTTTTGACGTTGCTGCACGAAGTGTGTCGCTGCGGCTGGTCGCACACTCGTTGGTTGCAGGGTAGTTCTACGGCCTCCTGCTGCCGGCTTCCTGCTGCCTGCTGCCTGCTCTCTGCTGCCTGCACCCTGCCGCCTGCTTCCTGCTTTCTGCTTCCTGCTGCCTGCCGCTGTGTCGCCTGTCACTCGTATGCTTGCTTTCCCACTTATAAAAACGGGCACCGTCTCGCATTCGCCGGAACGAGTACGTGTGCGGCTCACATTGATGCTGCTACGCCTACAGCACTGCAGACCCGCTGCCTGCGAATGGCACACAGAACGTTTTCTGTGGTTTTTTTGTCATGTTTTCCGCCCCCCGTTTTACTCACCGTGAAGGTAAGGCCAGTTCGACAGAAGTGACGCTCATCTGTTTGTCTGTCAGTTGACACTATCGACACGAGTTGTTTAAATAAAGCATGTGCGCGGAGTAGGAGCGCCACTGCAGCTGTGTCGACGTATATGTGAATGTGAGCGCACGCGTATGTGTGTGAATGTATGCGTGTATGCGCACAGGCCCCCGGTCTGCAGTGAATAGTATCAATGACTGTGTATCACAAGAACTATCGAAAATGGCTTTAGGGTAGTACGTCTGCCTAGATGTGTATGTGCCTTGGACGAGATTTCTGCTAAACACACTGCATGTCTTTATATATTTTCGTGCGCGGCTTCGCGTACACTCGTGTACACGTACGCGTGCACCTGCGTAGTTGTATCTATGTGTGTGTGTGTGTGTGCGCGCCGTCAGGCGGAACACTCGTAGACAAGTAGACGTGTGTGTGTCCGTGTGGTTGGTCTGCCCCGCTTACATGTCTGTTTCAACTTCTCGAGGGCAAGCGACAGACGCCTCGGCACGTGCGTTCTCTGCAACAATTTACGGTTGTGTGCACCGTCACACGCATCCGCTTCAGTCGACACGACGGAATAGACGCTGGTTGAAGAGAAGCAAATAAACGGGAGCACTGTAGTGCCGCACACATGCCGCCTTCGACTACGGAGGAGTGCAAAAATTAGCTCTCTACACGCAGAAAGGCACCCTCGGTCTTGCTGCGGCTGCCCCAGGGCAAAACAACAGAACCCCTACAGCAGAGGGCGTTCCAGCAGTTGTCGCAGCTGACGCTGGCGGTCGTTGTGTTAGCGCGGGCGACTCCCTCCTGCTATCGCTGAGCGCAGGGAATCTGCAGAACGCGTTTCTAACATGGGCACCATTTCACGGACCCACGCGCACATAACCAACAGGCTTACGTATATGCGCAAGTATACGCATGTGTATGTATATATATATATATATTCCGTCACCTATTATGTGTAAGCCTGGAAATTTTGTAGATCACTCCACATACGTACAGGTACACACATGCATGCGAGCCGGCAAACTCACATCTTCACCGAATACGTCTTCGTACAAATACTACCAGTTCACACTACTGGTTTACCTGCACTGCCCCTTGTATGTCAAGGCCCATCGCACAGAAGCATATCCCAAGCGACCTGTAGGTCGGGTCTGTAAGTGCTCTCAATCAGGCGTATGAACAAATAAAGATTCGTATGCATCCGCCGTAAACGAGAAAGTGTATAGATTGCTGCTTATGTTATTTTCCACATATATGGTGTAACTCCTACTCATAGGGAATGACGCCCACGACCATAGTGCATATTCACGTCCGCGTGGAACACCACTTGGTAAAGTTCAAACGTCCAAAGCAGAGAGACATAGTGCTGCCGCAGGTCAGTCCTATGCGCTTGCATGTCTGCAATTCCACTGAATGTTGGACGAGAGCGTATACGCATGCCTGCACACATGGTTGAGCGCGTTCACGCACAGGTCCACGTAGACGAATGCAGTGGAAAACCGCACACTCGCATTACTGGTAGGTCACACTAAAGCAAACGGTGCAGGCAGCCCAAGAAGTGGGCAGACGTATGTAGATCATTTGCATATTTGAGTTCAAGGACACAGGTGGCTGTGTGTCCCTAGACACGGCTTCAACCGCGCAGTGGGATTACCAGGTGAATGTACACAACTGCACGCACGCACGAATGCCTTGACTAATTGATCACGTTTTCATACGTCTCTGCGTGCCTCGCATTGGCGACACGGAATTAAGTCCTTGTCGGCGTGTCTCCACACACGAAGGGATGTAATCTTGTGTCTGTAGACTGCCGCGCGCACTCGCGCACTCACGGGAGTGAATCCACGTGTCTTCACCTCTGCATGCCTTGAGACGTACAAAGTGAAGTAAGCGGGTTACCTCTCGTCACGCAGCACACACGCAGGAAGTGAGCATGCGCACGTGAATCTCTCCACGCGTAAATTCACTGGCCAAAGGCGAAGATGTGTGCGCACCTCTGCGGATTCGCATGCGCTGGATGTACACAGAAATTTGCACCACAGCGTACGCGAGCAACCCAGCACGACCATGCCTTGACACATCCCTGACTGCATCTGCATCATAGTGTGTACACGTCTACATACCGTTGCACGCGCGTATGATTTGTAGCCCGCGCTCACATGGGCGTGCGGGCCTGCGCTTGTGTGGATGTACGCAAGCAGGAGCGCATACGTTTGCTATGCGCTTTTGAAAGTGGTTTGCCCACACAAGGGGAAAACGGACTGACGCCAGCGGCGGCTACGCGCTTCACTCTTTTACGAATATACCTTTGCATTTTGTTACATCTGCCCCCCCTCAGTTCAAGACGTACTAGGAGATGTATACATATATATATGTATACAGAAATATATCTTGGCTCTAGACGTACTGCACAGATATGTATTCTGCACAGACCATATAGGCGTGGACCTTTGTACGTGGATGACTGATCTCCGCTACATGCATGTAGTAGATCCATCGGTAAAAAACGTATTTGTCGATGCTTTAGAAGATATACGCAAATATCTCGGCAGAGAGACAGGGCCACCTGCGTGACTCACCGCATGCACCTGCAGATAATATAAGCATGGGTCATTCCCCGCGAGCACAAACAGATCAGAGAGAGGGCCACCTAGCTGCAAGTGAACAGTACCCGCGCGGGTGCGTTGTCTGCATAGCTCTGTATCAGGGTGCACGTGCTCTGCTCCACCCAAGAGCGTGCACAGACGAAACACATTGGACTCCCCAATCCTGGAACCAGGGTAGCTGGTATGAGCTGAAAATTGGTACACTCGTGAGAACCTTATCCTTCTATTATAATTATATTCGCCTCAGCAGCACTATCTGTCCAGACGTCCGTCAAAACTATCTGGGTAGACGTAGTTGAGGGTACCATCAGGTGTGACGTCGCCCGTTCTGAAATTACAACCCTCCATCTAGGATCGCTGTGCTGATGATTTCTTACTTGATGTAGATTGTTAGCGTGCGTCTAACTGTACGGTCCACAACGACTCGATCACAGTCTGCTAAGAGTTTGTCACGAACTCCCCTTTACCAGTCGAGTACATTCCACGTAATTACGTGCAAAACGGTGTTTGATGCACGTCGTCCTTGTACGCGGGTAACTAAGCACCAGATTGACGCTACCACTACGTCGCAGCACTCACACACGTGTCTGCGCTAGCGGCGCACACGCTGAGATGGGTACGTCTATGTTTATGAGTATGTATGGCACATAATTCTCTTACTGAAAAGCTCAACTACGAGATCCACAGACACACAGATAAACAGGTGTACGCGTCTCACACGTACGTACAATATCTACCACCAACCGCACTTCCAATATCTTGCTCCACCGAGCTGCAACACAGAGTGGTCACACCCTTGACAGCAGGCTTTGTTACTAAGTAGTTGACAAATGGTCGAAGGCAGCAGCAGCTGCTGCTGTTGCAGCTACTTTGCCTGCAGCTGCTGCAGCCCTTGATGCGACTGCAGTGCACTGTATGGTATATATCTACACTGCCTCTTCCGTATCAGCCCAGCAGCACTTGGCCCCCTCTTCCTGAAAATCTGGCTTCTCTGATGCATTCTACGGACGGGCATCCGCTGAACAGCGTAGCAGTTCTTCTCCTCGGCTGCAGGCTCCTGCATCGCGCCCACAGCACGTTCTGCGCCGTAGAAGCTGCAGGAGCACACTGGTTCCTTGCTGTGCTGCTGCACGTATGCCACAAGGGGTTGGAGCAAAATATCAACGGATTCTGCCTCGAAAGATCTGACTGCCGAAGTGGGAGCACACGGCCTTCTTTACAAGCAATATATCTGCACTCAGTAAGAGCGACTTAGCACTGAGAGCGTCGCACTAACAATTATGTGGTACCGTTCCACGCCTGGGCACCCTGTTAGCTCCGGATAGGCATGAAACGGTACACACGGAGGGAAATAGCAACACTATTTCTGGCAGCATCAGCAGCTGCGTTGTCTGCAACAGCTGCAGGAGCACGTGCAGCAGCAGCGTCATCATCAGCGGTAGCTGCATTGCAGCCGGTCCACTTCACCTTCCGCACATCTCCGCCAGAAGCAGGGTCGCCGCTACCAGCGGGTCTCCGCCACAGTGAAAGCAGTCGCGGTTGCGTTTCCTTGGCAAGACCGGCACGGCGACATCTTTTTGATGCTGACTATTCCTACTGCTGTACCAAAGTCTGCTCTTTCATCCCAGTGATGTTTCTGAGGCAACAACTGTTTCTTCACCCTCGTTCAAATACGACCCCCGATCCTTCCACCTGATGGGACTCCTCGTTTCCTTACGTAAACATGGTGGTCGTCTGTACCGTCTGCTTGAGCCTTCTGGGACGTCAGTTCTGACTTCTGCTGCCTGTCCTGCCTCCACGCTGTCTCAGCATACCCCTTGAACGCACCACCCTGGTCAATGACGTTTCCCCTCTTTGTGCGTCTTCTTCCCTGTTCCGTTATAGCCACGAAGAATTGATGTCTGAGGATCCTGTATCGAACGTGTCGTTCGGAATCTCTGCTTCACCGTGTAGCGTGAGGTGGCCCGTTGCGTGTCTGAGGGCGTCTGCAGCTGCCCGCTCATCTTCCGATTCTTCCTCTCGCAGTTGAGCGCGCTCTTCTTGCTCACGAATCGTTTGCAAGGCCTCTGCAACAGTCACGATCTGCTGCCGCTTCCTGCGAAGAAAGAGGTCTTGAACTAGAAGCTGCAGCGCAACTGCGGCGAGCTTCAGTCCCTTCACGATGTTCTGTCCCAGTACCATTACCCCCATCCCTCCCAGCACGAGATACTGCAAAGAAAGAATACGAGCGGAGCGAGAACTGCAGGAGTGGAAATAGGAGACAGGAAGAGAACCCCGTACGAATACAGCACAAGGCCAAAAGGGGAAGGAGATGACAGGGAATAAATATGCCCACAAGGAATGAATTGAGAGAGAAATAATAAGAAAAAACGAGCGCGGAACCTCAAGGAAGAGACATCAAACGAACAGAAATAGAAGTAGGAGCACAAGAAGGAGACGAGGGGACCTACGAAGACACGCAGTAAAAAAACGGACGGAGACGAAAACGATGCAGCACGGGAAAAAAGGATCAGGCACACCGCACTCAAAGCACCTCGCCTAATCAGCAACGCAGAAACGCTAGTCGCCTCTTTCGCAAAGTAGAAAGACGGAGGTCCTCCAAGAAGACAACTGAAGAGGGATTTAGAACGGCATACGCAGAGATCGCCATGACAGACACATTACAGCCGCATTTGCAGCGGCAGGACTCAGGCGCTCACGCATTCGTGGCAAAAACAGAACGCAAAAAGAGGCCCCAGACACGCCACTATACACTTAAACAAAGACCCCTAGGCAGCAGCACCGTGATCGAAGCGCACGACACAACAGGCAAGTATTGCGTCTGCGCTACATCCCTCATCTTTATATATACATATATATAGAGATATATATATATATGCGCATGCACTTGGATTTGTATGCATAAATGGCCCTGCTTACGTACGCGTGAAAGTAAATATGTTTATATATGTAGGGACCTACGTGGATTCTCATATGTGGATATGTAGGCATACAAGAACCCGGCAGGCAGGAAGACACGTTCCGAGTTCACACACACAAACAGACACACACACATACACACATATATATATATATATATATATATATATATACGTATACAGGAATGCATATATATACATATATACGCATTTTTTCTCTTATATATGTATACAGGCAGATAAATAGGGAGAGAGGTATAAACGCATGTACACACATATGTAGGAATTACTCCGTATATACGTATACGCGTAACAAATACATATGAACGCGCAACGTAGGTATACTTATGTACGCAGAACGACACGTCGTCTCTACACGAGGGAGACACATCCGTGTAAGAATTCTATGTCACCGAGCAAAAACGAGGAAACACCAGCAGGCGTTTTCGCCTCGTTCAGGTCACACACGAATCCCTACCAATACGCGTGTACACACGGTTGACTATCAGGCTGTCAAGAAGGCAGACAGCGGAAGGAGACTCAAGCAGAGCAAGCTCCCCGATTCCGCGATGTGTATCGGGCCCCAAACATTTGCGCAAGCTTCTCTGCAAAGTTTCCAACAGTCGCGTCCACTACTGCTTGCGTGGAGCCATTTGCGTCTCGTACATTTATACTTTTTCCTTCCTGAGCAGCTGGCAAACTATCCATCCTACAAAGCTGTAGAACGGATGGCAACCCAGCTTCGCTCAGCCGCGCCCATGCCGCCGGCCGCGTGGGATGTTACAGCTCGCCGTCGTACAGGGATGTATGCTGCTTTGTGGGAGCTCGGAATTTCATCTGCGTGCACTACGACGGACGAATGCAGGTCCACTGAGACGCAAATGGACCAGTCACGGCAGTTTTCACTGCAGAAGACGTGTCGCCTATGCACGTATGCACAAGGACTGGGGAGCTACTCTTCTGCCGTCTACTCTTCAGCTAACTACTCTTCAGTTAAACACTTCTCAGCTACTCAGTGTTGTCTTCCGCTGCATTTCATCGGGTCGTCTCTTCTTCTGAAGTGCAGTCGTCAGTAATAGTCGAGCAGGACGCGATGCGTCCTTCCACAAGAGAGCAAGTCCTCAACTGCGTACATGGCGTGACCGTCTGTTTAGGATTGGGACAACCTCCTTTCGCCTCCTTGTTTACATGCTACTTCTTGCCATCTTCTTGCTGCTATCGCGCCGCCGCTACTGCTGCCGCCGCCACTGCTGACGCCGTTCTTGCTGCTGCCGGCGCTGTTGCTTTTTCTGCCTCTCCTTTTGCTGTTGCTGCGGCTGCTGCTGCTTGGCCGGACGCAGTAGTACACGTTCTGCGCAGGCGATTCTGCTTGCCTGCAGTGCAGAACAATTCTTCTGCACGTGCAGTCGGACAAAACTCGTTTAAACAACGTCTGCAGGCACGACGGTGGAATGCTTCGCATTTGTACAGGTGTACTTCCCTTTTGTTGCATCCCAGGTAGCGAAACACACCGGAGCTTCCGCTTTAAAAAGCATGCCAATCAGACTCTCCGCCGGGTGATCATTTGCCTTAAAGAATCGGAACTTCCCCTAGCTGTACAACGTCATACGATTTTTCTTCTCGCCATGCAGACATGTATGCCCCCGAGAACCTTTTCGCTTTTTTGCATATGAATACCCACCCTTCTGGATTAAGCGGAGGCGTGCAACGCAGCCGTCGAATGACGCCTCATTCGTCCTCGGTTGCGTGTGTGTGTGTCGCAGTGTGCTTTGCATGCAGCAAAAAACGGTTTCCTTCTACTTTGAAGAGATCGACAACGAAGTTGCGTCCTTACTTGGAGCGGCATTGATAGGTCGTAAGCGTCCATGAACCTGGCAGCAAGACTACCCAACAACACTGCCGATACTATGTTGAGTACAACACTCAACATGAGTGTTATCTGCAAGGACAAGCAGCAAAAGACAACAGGATTTGAAACGTTCCAAGAAGAAACATGAGGTACACGTGAAAGAAAAAGACGCACTCCATACGTCTGTCTGCATGCGTGGAGTCATGTGCAGAGAGACAGTGGTGCGTTAACACGACTCACACACATACCGCCTTGTTTTAGTCTGTTTGTCGGTGACCACACACACATGCAGCTGGGTGCACACAAACACTTACCGACGACTATACATATATATACATGTATATTTGTGGAAAAGCAATTTTGTACACGCTCGTATAAACACAAAAGCTTAAAAAAATTCGCAACTTCAAGGGAGCAACATTCTAATTATCTGCAGAGAGACCATGGAGACGCCTGTGGAGTGAGGAACAACGACTTTGACTATTGGAGCAGAGGGAGTGAGCAGAAAAAGTAACACCCTCCCGGCGAAATACCAGCTGCGCTAGGGCCGTCTTATGCCTAGATACTCACATATATACACATATATATATGTACATACCTGTACGTAACGTCCTAGATACGTACACGTAGATCTGCACGTGTATCTGCCTACAAGCAGGTACGCGTGTACATGTCTATGTATGTATAGACATGCACGCATGTACGTACATGCGCAGAAGAGGACTGACATTCAAACGGCTACTTGAATACATAGATATATATATATATATATATATGGAGGGGCCCAGAGGCACACATAGGTGTGCACACGTACACAAAGAAAGGCTGATAGATGGACTGAGATGTCACTCCATGTACAATACAAGAGAATACGCATATGTGTCTTGGTTTAAATGTGTACCGATATATGTGAATGTGTGTACGTGGGAGCGGCGTATATCGATGTGGTCGCATATGCTCGATTGCAAATTTACGCATACACGAATAAACCTTTATATCTCCATACACGCGTAAATAGAAAAGCGTGTACGCATCCAGGTGCGTGCGCTGGGCGGCGACCTTCCCTTACATAGTTCTTTGCGTCCCTTACCAGGCCGTATGTCCAAAATATGGATTAACATACGACTGCATTTCTGTGCCTCTTCTCTCTCGAATGAACCGTACACCTTTTGAAACAACTGTTTCGAAACATATATATATACGTATATAATGTCCACGCGCACAGTTGTGCTACTACATCTGTTGCTTTGCTTCTTTTTCCCTGCGCAGCCAGGCCTACTTACGGCCGTCAAGGCAGAATCACATACACACACACACACACACACGTTATCACCATATATAGGCACGAATACACGTGTATGCTGGTAGCAGGCCTCCTACCACCTGGTTCCTCACCCGTTGTCGTGTTCGCAGAGGCTTCACGATGTACTGTTGCTCAAGCAGCTGCTTCATTTCCGCCGTCTCTTCTTCAATTTCTTGCCGTTCCGCCGCGGACCACAGAGCGCCATTCGTGCCGTTCCGGCCTACGTCTCCGACCCGGCGCAAGGCCTCGCTCCCGCTTGCTACTCCGTATTGCAGCAGCTGCTGCTGCCCATGCTTCTGCCGCATGAGTGGATGAACGAGAGAATGCATTCCCTGCTTTCCACCATCAGCTTCAGCGGCTTCTTCTGGTGTCAGGCCCAAGTCAATGACGCTCTGTATTGATGCGTCAGGCATCGGGTTGACAAGGATCCCGCTGCGTCTTCTACTACTTACAGCATCATTCCCCACCCCGGTTCCTGTCCCCAGCACGTCGTTCAGCACTGACGGCTGCTGGAAATGTTGTCTGTGACGCGTTGTGCCTGTACCAGAAGATATGTCGCCGCCAGCAAAGCTGTTGATGTAAGCGTCCCCCGTCGGCGTCCACGGAGCCGGTAGCCCTGCCTGTCCTCCTGAATACACACCAGAAGAAGCGCTCCACGGTGCCCGTTGTCGACTCGAAACAAGCGAAATTCGCCCACCGCCTCTTGGGGCATCACCAGCCCACGCCATGGACGAAGTGAAGCTCGATGTGTTTGGTCCTCCTTCTGACGCGTTTTTTCCTTTCAAAGGAAGGACGATCCCGTCGCTGTGGTAGCCCCACACTGGACCTCCAAGGCTGCTATTTGCACCTCTTCCAGCGGTGCCGGCAGTTCCTCCGCCAACGCTGCTGGTGACGCTACCGCGTAAGAAGCCGGGCCCACCGCTGCTGAAGCCTTCACCAGTGCTGCTGCCGATCCCCCCCCGTCCTTCCCGGTTGCTCTCGTCTGTGCCGGCCGCTGGCGACGGCTGTGGCAGCCACGCGCTCCTGTTCGGCAGCTGCTGCTTTGCATGTTCTTTCTCTTCTTTTACGTATGTAAACTTCTGAGGCCCCTCTGCCTTCTCTATCGCCGGAGTTACACCAGCAACATATCTCTTGCCAATATCACCCCACACCGAGTCAAGAACTGGGCCGCGAGACTGTTCCCGCCCTCGTCTTCTGCGTTTGATTCCTCTAGTTCTCGATACATCGGCCAGCGTAGGCTCTTCAAGAGAATCACCTAACTCAGCGTCTTGGTCGCCTGTGTCTGCGATCACTGTGGCTTCCTGTGCTTGTGCCTGCTGCCTCACGAATGTCGATAAATCAGACTGCATCCGTCCACCGCTTCCGTTGCCGGAGCTGTACGTGTTCCCTCGGTCTCGTGCACCCGTATTTGCTTGCACTCCTGGTACGGCGGCTAGACGCCGCCGCACGGCGTATGCACCAGCCGGAAGCAGGCCTGACGGGAAAGTAGCACTAACAATAGAAATGCCAACAACATCGTGTGCTCCTCCAGCACCAGTGGTTGGTTGAACCGCACGAACTCCCGTACCAGCATCCTCCAGTGTAGAGAAGGAGCGGTGGCGGCGGCGGTTTGTTTTCCGGCCACCCGTCTCTAGACCCGTAATCACGTCTTCTGCGCGCGCCCGCATCTCCCACCGCCTCGCGGCGGCTCCCGTGTAGAGGGGATACGCGAAGACCTGCTCGAGATAGGAACGTTCGCCACCAGGGCCTGCAGCAGGCGTGGGAGCGGCAGGAGCGGCAGCACTCGTGGAACTTTTAATTGATGAGTACGGGGCTGCGTCACTCTCTTGTTCCTCAACAGATTCTTCTCCTGCGGGTGGCTGCTGTTGTTCTTTGGTTTCGTTAGCACGCGTAGACGCCTTCTTCCAAAATTTGAGCCTCTCTAACAACGAATTCTTCCCCAACGCGGGGGCCGTGGAACTCTCGAGCAACTGTGTGGAAGGCTGCTTCTTTGTGTGGCTGTCTTCTTCGCGGGCTTGCTGCGCCGTTGAGCCTGTCTCGGCGTAGTAGTGTTGCCTGCCTCTCTCTTCCCTCTCTTCCTGCTCCTCTCCCCTCTCCTCCTCTTCCTTCTTCCGGGTTCCTTGTATGTGGTGCTGCTGTAGCACCTGAGCGTAGGACACCTGTGCAAGCCGTTGTTGCTTTGACTTCACGTCCCCTACATCCTGCAGTGCAGCACGTCGACGTGCAACGCCATGGCGAGTGGGGCGTGCAGTCGCAGCAAGACCACGGCCGGTAACGGCTACTGCTGAAGAAGGCAGAAACTCATTTTCTGCTGTTATTGCTCGTGCAGCTTCATTGCCTTCGGCTGCAGTATGTGAAGATGGTGCGGCAGCAGCAGCTCTTGCGCCCTGAAGACGTGGCAACAGCGAATCTTTAGAAAACAATCTAGACAACCTGTGGTGGTCCTGCTGTTCATGGTCTTCGAAAAAGTCCCTAACAGCTACACAATTTATCTGCTGCAGCTGCAAATTCTGTAGGGAGTCCGTGCGATCATGGTGAATAAAGAGAAAACCGCACCAACATGCAACAAGGACGGCGAACCGCCGTCTTATCTGCGGGGACAGGCGACACAAATTCAGTGCCGAAACTTCAGAGCTGCTGGTGCTGTCGTGCCTGACACTCGTGCTCAGCCGCTCGCTGCTGCATATGGTGGTGCTCTTTCTGCTTCTACTTGTGCTCCTGTCGCTGCAAGCGGAGCGCTGCTGCGCCAGCAGCGAAGAGCTCCAGGTTTTTGGCTCTTGCCAAACGGCACACATTTTACAGAAGAGCAGGTGACGGGTGGCGGAAAAGACGTTGGTAGGCAGTGAACAAAGTAAAACTACCAAGTAGGGTTGAAGTGACGAAAAGACAACTACACAACCAGACACGCAACCATAAAGGCGCTCGCCAACGCTTCGCAATAACCCAGCCGTTTGCCTCTACCTGAAGTTTTCTGCGCTTCAGTGAGAAGACACGGTGGCCCGGTGGCCGAAAGGCCCACAGATGTGTAAGTGCGTGCCGGTGAAGCGTTTCACAGGTGTCTGTTGTAAATAGTATGGAAGCGTAGATGGGCGTGTTCACGATAGCACTGATGGCTACGCAAGCGGCATTTCAGATGACTGTGATCCGTGTAGGGCGCGCCGGCGACCGTGCGTACGTCCAGGGAGAGGGAAGCGGCGCCAAGAGGAGGACATGTATTGATACGCAAGTAGGTATGCATACACACGTGTACACCAAGGATAAGACGGTTTTTCTACGTTTCCTCGTGTGAGGACACCCACAACCACGTACACGAATTCGATTTAGCCCTACGTGTTAAAGTACACACGTGTGTATGTATGAACATATACGTGGACCTCAAGGTGGCAAGGATGCATGGACGGGAAGAATGCATATACACAGCTATGAATGTTCAGCTACCCGGGATTCGCTGCTCCTGTATTCAAGTATGGTGTCGTCATTCACTCCTACCAAAAGTAAGTACAGACAGATTCACCTATTCCTTGAAGCCCATAGGTGCGCATCATGGAGTATTCAGAGACGTGTGGCCGGTTTTCCGAATAGCCGTGAAATGCTGCTATTATGCGAACAGTAACGGAAGTTAGACTCACACGTGTAGGGCCGCTTCTTGATAAGAAGTCGTCAAAGGATTATACGTTTACGAAACTTTCCCCACATTATCCCCTCCATAGAAACGTTGTCGTAAAGACCCTCACTAAGACGCCCTTGCCGTACATAGTGGGAGACGCTCCAGGAGTGAGGTCGCTACTGCCTCAGCACGAGACGTTTGCTAATTTCTCTAGATGCCCCTGGATGGCCACACTGTGGATTCAGCGGTACTTTGGATATGCTTCGAAATCGAGGACCACCGCCGCCAGAGTCACCCAGCTGTCTCTGCCGAGTATGTGCAGGAGCGCAAAATAGTACAAACGGCCAAAACACACTTTGTCTTCCGCCTTTCCGTTGGTATGACGTGTGCAAAGGAAGTAGTCACGTGTTCAGAATGTGCGCGCGCCCCAGGATATGTGCAAATGCGGCCGACATCCGGGTCCTGGCACAGATGGGCTCGTGAGAAATGAGACCGCTTCGTGCACACTGGAGCCAGTGAGCGACTGGGGAGGAGGTTATTTGAGACGAGTAATGGCAAACTAAAAGGAGGTGTCGCACTGGTAAAGGAAGGCGAACCGAAGGACAAAGGGACTCAAACAAGGGTGCACGATGGGGCTCATACTATCCCGCTTCTGACGCGTCACAGCAAAAGAAGGCTGCTCAACAGATGGAAAGAAACATAGTCACAGCCACCCACCTGCAGCGGCCGTCTAGGCATACGGTCGTCGCACTGATACAAAGATACAGTGCATCAGCGCAACAGCAGGTACACAAGGTCTAACAAAACCGCTGATGGATACAGGACTCCTGCAGCTGAGAAAGTATTGCGGCCGCAGTGTGCAGGTCGGCGACGGTCGGTGACCTGTAGCTTGCAAAACATGGAGCTCAGATGCAGCTGCACCCCCTGGATATGGATACGATTGCGCACTCATGGAATAACTGCAAGCTGAACAGGAGACGAGCAGCCGCCGCAGCAGCAGCCGTCGCCCCGAAGAGCTAGAGTCACTCGACGCAAGTTGTACCAGATGCTTCGGGTGCTCTGCGCAGCACTTGGATCGTCCTTCTGCCTACAGCGTTCCATAAATCTGCTAATACCGAAACGCGAAGCCCTGTCAGCGCGCCACTCCGCATAAGCAGTCGACCCGTGTACGCACTGCCCCTACAGTACGTGTCTTCACCTCAAGCAACGTGTTTAGCAATAGCTGACGCGGCTAGGAGCAAACAGTTGTTCCACACAAACGACCGTGCAGATTCTTCTGCTATAGAAGTCAGAAGATTCAGAAAACACAGACTTTGTCAGCGTACGCGTTTCTTTGCCACGGCCGAGGGGTGCTGGAGCCGTAGGCGCTGCTCTTTCTTGTTTGGGGGTACTGGAGAGACAACCAAGTGAAAAGTGACCCAGCATGGAAGAAGAATGAGGAGTTGTTGGGCAGTCAGAGGGTCTCAGTCGCAGTTGCTGTATTACTGAAACAAAAGACAGCGACAGCTATCACTCAGCAGCTACCTTCCACACATATTTGCGGCAGCATACTGGGCACAGCTTGCGAGGGGGCGGAGCAACACGAGATGCAACTCTCCCTGCCGCAGGAGGGTGAACTGAAGACGCGGGCGCGTCGTTGCGCAGAACAGCACACGCACATTTGCACTTGTAGCTACCCACCAGCAAAGGACTGGAGCACCGAACAACGGTCGCGGCAAGAGCCACGCCGAAGCCGCATCTGCTACAACGAAAGCTTACTTGTACACGAATATCAGCAGTCTCTTACGTCCGTACACAACGGGGAGTAAGTGTGATAAGAATGGGGAATACCTGAATATGATCGCACGGGTAGCGGCACCAGTAGTCGCAGTGGCCGCAGTCGTGGTGACAGCAGGTGTAACCAGCAGTAATGGTGAGCAGGGGGGAGGAGGTTAACACAGCGTACAATCGTCGCAGGGGATGAGCATCTTTTTTATCAACAGTTGTCACACAACTAGAGCACCAGTCTTCGCAGTCACAGCTCTCAAAGGCATACAGGTCCGAGCTATAGCTCAGACTTAGTAAAGGGGGTCAAAACGTCGAAGTGATGATGGGTGGGGGCCGCCCGCTACAATGTCGATGGCGCCCGGAGTCGGCACCACCGCAGTGCAGCTGTAGCGGGGCCTCGTCGTTGTGGGATGCAGTCATACGGTGGCGCCGGCTACGTCGCAGCAGGCGTCTTCGGATAAAGGAGGAGGCGTTGGAGGGGTCGGCAGTTTGTGGGAAGCTTCATACTGCCGACCGGCGTTGTTGCCGACAGGTCACGTCGGCGTTGTTTCCGTATGTGCAGGGATAAAAAGTTGTCGAGATAACAAACCACCGTGTGAGAAGAATATGCATACCGTATCACCACTCAGTTTATAAACGAGTTCGCAGGACTTGTGTAGATTACTGGTGGGAGAAGAACTATCTGAAGCCCGCGTTTAACACAGGGTCGTCACTAACACCAGCGCATACCAATGGCGCTGGCACGCGACCATAAACAGGAGCGCAAGAGAGGCTCGCTCAAAGGACGTGTATAAACAGCCCATCGGATGTAGGCATGACAGCACACACGCGCAACAGCGTCTGCCCATCTGGTCGACGACAGGCTCGACACCCGAGGTAATCGTACACAGCAGAGACTGACACATTCGTGCAAGATAGCTCTGGCAACATTTGTGGGGAATCGTGTTCGGGGTGTCCGGTCTCCGTGTTGAGCGTTACGAATGAGCACGTTCCTCGTTACGTTCTACTCGTTTACGAAGGCTCTACCACGGACACATGTCTAGTATGGTGGCTACAGTAAAGGGACAAAACCCAAACAGTCGATTTCCCATAACTGTAGAAAACGGCTCACTGTTAAATACCTGGGTATGCGTGTTCTCGTCTGTAACTCCTACATGTAAAGTGTCAATGAAAACGTGGATCACGCCTCTCCTCATTCCCCGACAATAGTGCTCAAGCTGACGGATATGCGTAGGTGTACATGCCGACACCCTCATCTCTGTACAGCGGTGCAGACGCGCACACAGGTATATCTCCTGTTGCCGTTACCTCCAAGACATGTGCGCAAGAGCAAACCGGGTACAATTGCGGGACAACGAAACAGCCCTGTGTGCGTTTTCCGCCTTTACCACTGTTCTGGAAGAGAAACTTTATCGTTCGTCGTATCTTTTACATCGTGCAAGTATGAGTGTATGCCTGGAGTGCTATTATTTGAATGTACGTCCACGCGCACGAGTGTGGAACTTATTTCCATCACTGCGTCGGTGAACAAGTGGGAGCTGACGTAACTGTGTGTGAAAGCGTCTACCTGTCTACGCTGTACAGCGGCATCCGGTACGCACGGGCGGACGGTCGGCTGAGCAACACAGTGCACGTGGAGCCTCCCAGGAATGTAGCGCAAATGTGTGTGCAAATTCGTGGAAACATGTATTGAGGAGGAATCCTACGGGGGTGCAGGGTGAGGCAGCAGAGCATCTTTCGCACTCACACCCGAGACGTTATTCCTTTGATGGGTGTCTCTGCGTGGCAGAGAAGCAGGCACATGTAAAAGTACGTGCATTTCCACATAGCAGACAAGCGGATAAAAACGAGCTGTGCTCACTTGTGCGCGTGGAGATCGTGGTGCTGCGGAGAGTTACCGGTGGGAAGTTTTACACTTTAACAGTGGAGAAGCATCAACGCCTGTGGTCATGAAGAGTGCTTGAGTGCTATTGGGGGGCGTAAGTGCACAACGGTCATTCATAACAGGTAACTTGTTCTCTGAACTGGAACTGTATGAAGCGCAGTCAGACGTGCATATCTGCGATAGCAGGCCAGCCCTGGTTGCTGACCCAGAGAAAGTGCTACCGCCGTTAAAGTGCTACCGCTTTTAAGTGACCAGCATAATCAGATACCTCGTAAATATGGCAGTCAGGTATCATAATCAGACCTATGTTAGGATTTTGACGTCCGTAACGTGTATGGGGAACGGACTACTTTACAATCTGCGAAGTGCCCCCGCACGCGTTTAAGACACACACCTGGTAATAGGGTGCGGCTGTGCTCCTCGTGTAGCTGTCAAATAGCGGAAGACAGGAGTTTTGTACGGTATCCGCTGCGTAGAACATATCGTTCTACACTGTCATTCAGCTTTCGCGAAGGACATTCCAGGCCACAGCACCTCGTTCCGAACAAGCAGCCACTGCCATACGAATGCGCATCGAAACAGTCCGCGTTTCTTGCTTTCTCCTACAAGCTTACGAGACACGCTGTAAATATTTGTTCCTATTCTCAATCGGAAAACAGAACGTCTCCAGGGAACTTACGTACACACACAGGAGTGCAGCTGCGCTGGCCTTCTGCGACACGATGACCCCCTGACCGCCGGTGAAGGAAGGTTGATTCTTTCACTGCTTGCCCCAGTTGCACGCCGCTGGCACAGCATTTCCAGCATTGTACGGATATAGCTAGCAAATAGGTTTACCACTACTTTCATCGTGCTGTGCCGCAGGGCATCCTGAGAGAAAGCGCTTTTTATACGCGTCAGGTCAACGAGCGCAAAAGCCTGGTGTGCACGTGAGCTAGTGCCAAGCTCGTGGTGGAACGTGCGTACAGGGACTTCATACTCAAAGAGACGTGCCTGCACTAGCATGAGCGTATTGTAGTGTAGATGTGACGCATCCAGGCGGGTTTCTGTGTGTGAGTTTGTCATGCGTCCGTGAATTCTGTGGCCGGCGCGGCAGTGATGAGGTGAGAAGGCCGCTTCACGTGCCCGCAGAACGCAAGGTTTTGCGAAGACCTACGTGTCCACGTTTCACCACGGATAGACAAATAATCCTGTAGAGCTTAGGAAAATTATCTTCACAACGTATTTTACGGATGCAGTTTCCGAAGATCAGGAGGACGCATGTGTCACGCCCGCCTCTTCGCATTTGCGTTGTTCATCAGGAAGACAACAAAACGATACAGCACAGGTATCTTGCCACGGACGGGCTCCGTGAGTGATAAACTCACACACACACGATAACGATTCACAAGCGGCACGCAAGCTGCGCTTCGGCCAGAGAAGGACTAGAACGTCCGAATCAGAGTTGATCTTTCATGTTCTTCTGGGTGATTTGGAAAACCAACAGCTCCGCCCCAATGAACCGTCGCAACGAGCTGTGCAAAAGAGCTTGTGCAACACGGCACCTGCAATTTTCTTTGGTATTCACCGAGTAAGCAAGCTAAGTGAAGTGGTCAAGTGCAATCAAGCAATCAAGCGACGCTGAAGCACGAGTTTTCTTCATAGCGTAGGCATACTCAGCCAGGATTCAAATGAAAAGTGCATGATGTCGTGCGTGTATATTTGGCGTGGCGAGGCTGTGTGGAGCGACCGGGCCCTGCTGTGGCTGCTGACTTGACCGGAAATGTGCTGCGCAGCCTTGCTGGGCCTCAAACGATGCCTGTGCTTTGGTGTGCTGTAGCGGGTCTACTAGTGTAAAAGGACTCGTTTTGCTCTTGCCCAGCCGCTGGTACGCCCGTGACTGAGGAAGGGGAAAGGGACAACATAGGTGCTCTTTGTGTGGATACAGCGATCGTTCGTCGAGCTCAACAAAAGTGCCTCCGACTTACACAAATCGCACGTTGCCGTGTACGCGTGGACACGGGGACTTTTCTGAATAGCGCAAGCGCTCTGCGTCAGGGTTGCGTAGACCCTGAGACTGACTACTCGGAGTTGCGATGTCAAAAGCTCCTTGTTCTGTATGGCGTCAACAAGCGTGCCTGAAAGGCCACGCTTTTTGAACAGAGCTTTATGCGTCTTACAACCTTGTTCAAGACTTAACGATACACTGCTTCAGAGCAGCAGGAGTCACGCTCTCTGTGGCGCTCGGTTGTCATGCGGAGAACAATCGTTAGGAAGCCTGTCGTTATCTTACAGCTTGCAGCGAGTCTGTCTGTGTTTTCACAGAAATTGTCACTGGCTCTACGCGACCACTAGACTTTCGCCACATCTCAACGTTTTCACCTTCTGCCAGGGGACAACAGGAATCAGCATAAGACATATGGGTAAGACAAGAAAGTGCTGCTGCACGAAAAATAAAATGAGCTCTCTCTGTTCAGTCGGTAGGCCGCCGTGCGTTTTCCCGCCTGTACGTGCATGTAGTACTCAACTTGAGTATGCCGCACCTGTGTAGCTAATGGTGTGACACGAGGACCTACGGCTTGTACAGCAAGACCACCGAAAAGGAGGAGTGGTGCTAGACGTTTGCAAGCGAGACGCTGCAAGCGGTTAGCAGCGTGCTAGCCAGAATAGGCTCAAAAATAGCGATACGCATATGTTGGTGCTTGATGGTCGATAGTGCGTAATTCGTATACACATACCTCACTGTGAATGGCAGAGCAGAAATTTCGACAACCGCGCTTCGCAGCGTGCTTCGCCTGCCTGCAGGCGTTGCCCCTGTTGTGAGACTTCATCTAAATGTTTTCCACGTCACCGGCTGAAAAACCTTACGTAGCCTCTTAAACGTGGTTAATGGTATCGTAGGCGTTTTCTGACAAGGAATCGCATTAATAGCTTGCGGAAAGGCGCAGCGTTTCTGTGTCACCGTCTGTAACGAGATGCGGACGTGTATTGTGTTTTAGTAACCGTATTATGCGTGCAGCTGTCGAACTGCACCCCATTGAGCTCTATAATCAGGAATGTCTAATATTCCTTTCACGGTCTACTGTGAAGAGGCAACGTATATCCAACCATTAGGATTCCTTGCATGAGAGGAAGAGTAGATACAATGTGTAGCGGTGCCGATCAATGACGAACTAAAATACAGTTCAGCAAATGGTTTTTGAACGTGTAGCCATTTCAAATGGCACAGATGAGTCGAAGTAGAACATTTTTGCTTTGACGTTGCTGTTGTAAAGAAGACACATGAGTTCTACTCTACATTGGTACACGAATGAGCTTCTATTCTGACCGTTCTTATTTGGCTTATGTTGCCGTCCTCTAAGATAACGAATAACTCGTGATTCTTCTTGAAACCAATAAGCTTGCATTCAAAGTCAGCCTGTGAAGGAGGTCTTTGAGTTCTACCCAATTGCTAGCAAGTTCGTAGCACCAGCGGATAAGTGACGCCATTTGTGTGTAGGTGCCACTCTGACCACTACAGGTCGGGTGCACCACTAAAAGACAAGAATACTGGTTGCGTCGCTTGTGACATTCAGCAGCCAGGACCTCTAGTTCTAACTATGCGTGAGGCATACTCACACAAGCATGTATACATGCGCGGTATACATGTTTGCACCTATGCAGTTACTTACGACTGTGTGTCACGAGACAAGTGTGTTTTGTGTGTGCCGCTGTGAGTACATTCACAGGCTGCATAGCGTCTGCACATGTCTATATTGACATGGCCAAACACGCGTGTGTGCCTTCGTACGTCTGCCCAGACGCAGTGTGTATAGCTGTTCTACTTACAGACTGTACACCCTACGTGTCTCTGTGTCCATAGATGAACTTAACAGATAGACACATTCTCGTTTGTAGGTTCTTGGGCGTGTGCACATCAGCCCTAGACTCTCCCATCGGCAGCTTCCCAAGTGTCTGTGAGGCATATTCATGGATCAACTCCAACTACCACCTGTTTTGTACGGGTAAATGCTCTGCCCTCATAACGTGCTTTCTACTCTCTGTTAACGGAAAGAAAACAAAAGCTCCCTGCCGTCGTGTTACCTCTCAAGCGCCCTGGGCATGACACGAGGTAATGCTACAGCTCCTTCTCAGTCCACACTACCCACATTGATAAATGGTGACGAACACCTCAGCGAAACTTTGCAGAGACCAGGGTGCGTAGCCGTTAGGTGAGCTTTGAAATCCAACTCTAAGCGGCTGTATACAATGCCTCCGGCTAGATTAATCAGAATTTCGAAGCTCCTAAACCAACTTGTCAGCAGTGGTGCAGTCAAATTCTTGAGTACTCCAAAAGAAAAGAAGTGCGCCACATCATGAATCCAACTCTAAGCGGCTGTATACAGTGCCTCCGGCTAGATTATTCAGCATTTCCGAAAATACTAGAACCAACTTGTCATCAATGATGCAGTCGAATTCTTGAGTACTCCAAAAGGAAAGAAGTGCGCCAAATCGTGATCCTGTAATCGCACGTTTGTGGCTGCACTAGCCTCTAATATCCATGCAGTATCTGTGCCAACGTGTATACACGCCAGTTCTGCCCTGCGTGATGATTTGCGAGTACAGGAGCATACGAAGAAAGATAGGTACGCCCCTGTTCATGGCTTTCCACTCACGTTGTCGCACGCGTACCTACAACATTGTTCCCCGGTGCATAAATATATATAGTGTGCATGCCGGATATTCGTCGCACTTGCCGGCGCAACTGAAAAGCTGCCTCAAGTAATGCTAATTCCTTCACTATCTAATATTTTGCCGTTAGCCTCCTCTGGACGCTTAGACAGTGATGTAATTTTAGTGAAAAGATAGGATGAATCCACACGCTGAGCTAGGCAGAGCTCACTAGCTACGGATATCCCATTTCAAGGAACATTCCGCTGCATAGCGCTTTTCCTCTTTCCATCTGAGCACACGTACGTGGGTTGCCCTCCCTTTTGTGTCCTTTGTACAAGACCAATTTTCTGGAAAAGTGGACGCTTTGAAAAGTCGTGAGGAGTAGCTGACTTTGTACTGCAACTTCTTCATACCTGAACTCTTCCTACGTAGAGTAGACTGTGTTGTAATCGTCTAAAACGCACTTCATGACGTGGACAATACTCAGGTATCGTGGTGGACGGTGATGGTTGAGCGATTTACGACGCGTACCTACAGGAACCGCTTGCACATACTCGCAGCGGAGAGCCCGTGTCAACGCAGATGCAGTATGGACGCGGGAACGTTAAACAGGGACATCGGGGCCAAAATACCTACACTCCTTGTTTGTTATCAGTGCTCCATACTGTGGTTGCACCTGTCCTGTCTATCGTCTTGGTGTATCCACGTACAGAAGTTCGTAAGCCTGTGCCTCTCGCCCGCTCACCCGCAGCACCACACAGTTGGTTAATCTGCGGATCGTGTGGAGTTGGTTACTCTCATGTGTTCTCAGCTGATAATTCGTTTCACATACAACTGCGAACGTACACTTTGCATGCAAGCGTTACTATAATTGGTAATCGCTGCTGCCTAAATACTCACCGAACACATGTGTCCTTTGGTCTCCTGCGACAAGACACCGGTGCGACATGAGATGAGTTTCGTACGCAGTTCACGTCAATCAGCTACTAGCCTCTGCATAAGTTTGATTAATTATTGTCACTGAAAAGCCATATGCATACATCGATGAGTGTCGACTGCAGTTCACGCAAAAGCAGCTACTTGCCTCTGCATACGTTTGATTAATTATTGTCACTGAAAAGCCATATGCATACGTCGATGAGTGTCGACTGCAGTTCACGTAAAAGCAGCTACTTGCCTCTGCATAAGTTTGATTAATTATTGTCACTGAAAAGCCATATGCATACAGCGAAGAAACTCTGTCTCAGTGGGCCATGTAACAGTTGATGTCCTTCACTGCCAAAGGTGTTTTTTTCTTACCGTACTGCATCAATGTCGAGACTCCCATACACAAGCATTTACGCAGACGAACACCTGCATATATCGACAGACAACTGCTTGCATTCACTTGAGACCTTCCTTTCATCTGACCTGAGCGCTCCTAGTCCCTGTTTGTGACATCAGGGAGCACAAGGGTGGGTGTTTACACGCCTGCAACTGCACAAGTGCTTCAAAGATTGTATGGCGTTTCTGAAGCCTCCACCTTATGTCTGCCGTGTATCTCTATCTTGAGTGGTGTGTGCGAAATGTGCAAAAGCGGTACGTGTTAACCTGTCTGTCTAATTTTGCAGCTGGTCCATGGTCCACTGCGGACGGAAGACGTTTCCGCCTCTGTCTTGCTGCCACCCCTACAGTGTACACTTGGTTCGTGAGCCTTTACGCATTCCGTTGAAAAGCTGGTCGTAACACCCATGCCGCTAAATCTACACAGGTAACGTACACGCGGGATCAAAGCGGTCGTGCGCATAATGCGTGTTGTTTCCAGGTCTGAATACGGCTTCGCAATTTTGTGTGTAGGACGGCTGACGTGAACAACACTGTGGCCTCCGTACTCCCATCGCCTATCGTGTAGATGCCGCTTCTTGAATATCAAATCTGGAAAAATGACTGCTTGTAAAGGCGGGAAAGACGGCCTTCTGCAATTGCTCTCTCAAATATGGCACCTCCCCCCGGCAGGCCGCTCCAGGTGATGAACTCTTTTGATTGTACTGCCATATCTCCAGCTCCCTTGACCAACGGACTTTCAGCGGCTCTGTGTGGTACTTCCTTTCCTTCTTTATCTCGTTTCCTTCTATATCCTTCTTCACCCGCCGCCTTGTCTCCGCCTCCTCCTTTCTTCTCTGAAGTAAGCGACCTTCCAGAATCTCCGTTTCTGTCGCACACCTGCCCACCCACAGATCCCACTGCATCCCACACCACTACCTGGGCCACACTTGCAACCAATACTACGCCGTCTTGGGACTCTCACACTTCTCTTCCCATAGTACCGCCTTCCAGCGTCTTCTGTCCTCTTTCCTCCCTACCGACGTCTCCTCAGGCAGTAGCACCGTGTGAGACGTGTCAGTCGCAGCAGCTCAACCTCTCTTCAACGGCACCCGCACCTTTTGTCGATGGATGTACAGAGGCAGCGGCGACGACGTGGCCACATGCAACACCAGCAATCCTTGCCTCAGCGTCGCCCGAGACAAAACTGGTTAGTGTACAGCGAGCAGCATCACCCACTTCAGAAAACATAGCAGAAAAAAAGCAGAGATACCTCTTGGCTCCTTTTCAGAGTAGCTTAGGGTTGTCCGAGGATCTTTCATCTCTTCAAGCGCCAAAGGCGTCTCCGGGGTGCTCCTGCAGTTTACTGCCCGTCTCCCGGGGTGAAAAGCGGTCTCACCGTACACCAGCTGGTGCCGTTGCTCAACTGGATGCTGCTGGCTGCGCGGCAGCACGCCACAACTGTTACTTGGAGCTCGAGACGTGTCACCGTTTCGGGCATCGTGTTCCTAGTGGGTTGCGAACGTGTTATTCTCTGCCAGGTCGCACATTGTTGAGCCCTCCTGCCGTCGGATTTTCACCTCCAGTAGAAGAAACAGAACCACTGCACGCCGGTCTGCGCTTAGATTCCCCGCTACCGACTCGCTTAGGTTCACCTACTTCATTGCACTACCGTACTCGCCAGGATCAAAGAGAGAATTGCAATGGCGCTATGACAGGGACGTTTCCGGAAGCGTTCACGCCTACTTCACAGACGCTGCATCACAGGTCGCAGAACGATTATAACCTACCGCTCTTCCGCTCTCTTCATCCTAGATCACTCGACACGTTGTCTTCTCGGCACGGCAACCCGTGTATTTCACAAGTTTGGAAACCTGACAGACATGAGGCGCACTCTGCAGAAACTGAAGCGACACAGGCCGCAGCAGCAGCATTTGGAAGTCTGAAATCTCCCTCAGAAGAGCCGGAAACTTCAATGGAGGAGCCAAAGTCGCCAAAGAGGAAAGCAAGAAGAACTCTACAGCTGAAAAAAGAGACAGAAGTAGACGCAGCAGACCATATGGAAGCCGACAGTGAAAACTTGGTCACAGGAACTTTGAAGAACGAACAAATCTTTTCCTTTAGCTGTTTCGCCCCCAACAAGGAGGAGAATAGTCAAAACCAAACGACGGGTACGGATGTTGTGACTTCGTGGCCGTTTCTTCAAAAGAGGAACTCGAAGTCTTGTAGCAGCTCCCTTCACACCTGCTGTCAGCAAACCATGCCAGATACAACAACGGATCAAAGAGGAACTAATCGAAGAAGACGGAGACGAGGGACTTCATCTCCATCGAGCCAAGACAACATCGTTGTGTCTTTGGAAAATTCTTTCCAGGACAATGCGCAGTCTCCTGTGCCTGCTGCTGTGGTAACTGGTGTTCCCGCCACTGCGAGTTCGGGGCGCTACATCGCGAACTGCTTCAAGTCCTCTCTTCCTGCTGCCGTCGCCACTGGCGCTTCTGTCACCGCAAGTTCGGAGCGTTATACTGCGAACTGCTTCAAGTCCTCTCCTGCCGTTCCTTCGACGACTGCCTCTCCCGCTGTCTCCGCATACGCCCCCAGCCCCACTACTGCAGACTCCATCACTCCTGGTGGTGATTTCGCTCTTTCCAACCTTACCGTTGCTCCTGCTGCTGTCGACGGTGTCACCACGAAGCTTCCTGCTTTGGGCAGCACCGCTTCTGGTGCTGTCGACGCTGCAGCAGTGCTGTCTGCTGCTTGTATCCGTCGTGAAGCTCCAACGGCCGTAGACGGGGGAAAAGAGGATGCGATGCCTTTTAGCCGCAGCGTTGCATGTGCTGCTGTTGAAAGTACACCTGCGACGTCTGCAGCTATTCCTATCCCCGCTTGCAATTTCGACCCTCGGGCTACAAGTGAATTCATGCGCCTCGCGCCCTCCTCTCACACTGTTCCCTGCATCACGCATGGCAGTACGACAGGCAATGCGTCATTATCTCCTGCTGCTGTTGTTTCTGCGCTAGCTGCTGCTGCTAGTTCCTCTCTCTCTCCTGGTGCTGTTGCTTACGCCTTGGCTGTGAAACTTTTCGGTTTCACTCCTACGCCAGGATTTCTTCCCGATCCGAACCCTTTTGATGATCTAGATCGTTACCTCGCCAAAGAACTGAAAAGGGCAACAATGACAGACTTCCCCTACAATATGAAGCCAGAGAGGACAGTTACTCCTGCAGTACCTGGTCACCACGTGCCACCTCTAGTGTCGAGGGAGTTTGCACTTGTTGACAGGACTTCATCCATGCCAACGCCAGCAGCATCCACGCAGTTTGGGAGTGGCTACATGGATGCATCTATAAGGCTGCAAGTCAACCCGCCGACGCAGCGCGTCACCACGCAGAGAAACTCCCCTATAACAAAAGACGATGGTACGCAGTTTGAGAACTTACCACCAATGTGCACCACTGGGGGGGAAAACACGACCGCAGAAACCACGCCTTACATGTTGACTTCTCTCTCTGCCACTGCTATTGCTGCCCCTATGTACTCTGACTACAGCCCTTCAGCAGTTCGTCACACACACAGTCGATTGGCTGGAATAACCCCTACAAAGCCGGACGGATTTACCCGAGATTTTGGGAGATTTTCGCAGCGAGTCGTAACAGTAACGGAGCCTGATGGCTCCATCAGGACAGAGGGGCAGCACAAGCAGAGCGGGGCCTATCGAACAGCGAGGAGTCCCGTGAATGAGATAGGATGCACGCATGAATGTAGTAGCACGGCGGAGGAAGAGGTGGATGTCAATGAAAGCCAGACGGAGGGAACATGCCAGTTGCGCCGAGGGTTTCACCCTAAGAATGTAAAAGAATATTTACGCTGCGGTACTCTGTTGAACAGCCGCGTCCCTACGTTCGACCAAAATCGAGCAGAGGAGAGATATTACATGCAGGATGGAAGCGGGAGTACCGTGTGTGAGGGATATCGTGATCACGACGATGGAGGGAGGGTCTTGAGCGGTAGACGCAGCCTGCATGCGGCACAGTTTCCGCAAAAAGACACCACGTTTTAGACCGTATGAAGTTGAGAGATGAGGAGCGACAGTCAGAATGTGTGCCCGGGTGTTACAGCTTCAGGGGAGAAGTTTTAGTCGATCGCTTTGATGACTCTCAGAGTTCTTCCTACGTCAAAGGAGTGGTTTCAACGGGTGCGTCCATCCAAAACAGAGATTACATACACACCGCTGAGGGCCTGCAATTTGGAGAAAGCAGCATTTACGGGCCAAACTTTCTGCAAGAAAATGAGTGTCTGCTTCCTGCCCTGCCAGCTCACCGCGACCACTCTTTAGCACAGGGCTGTGCGGATTACAGGGACCCAATAGTTGTTACGGTCTTGACAAGCGCCGGGTCAGCAGCAGAGGTGGCCGGTGCAGCGCGTGTTCACAGCTGTGTTCCGGACACTTCGAAACTCGTAAATTTTCCTCTGTCCAAGGCGGGACGAGCGACAGATGCTCTGCCGGTTCTTTGCTGCTGCCGTGCCTTTTGACATGTGCAGCAGAACATCCTAGTAGACAGCCTCAAAGTACATATGTCGGGGTATAAGGGAACTGGAACATCAATTCTCTATAGCAAACTCAATACCGTCTCAGAACATTGGTGACAAAAGGGGAATACGTAGCTCACAAAATCGTAGTCCAGCGGGACATGTCGGAAGGTGTGGAGCACCCGACCTGGAACAGAGGATGCAGCAGCACAGCCGAAGAAGCGGAACACTGCAGCAGCTGTTCCTGCACACTCAAATCAGCGAGGGCACCATCTCGTGCAGAATATTGATCCACCAGCAGCACCAGGAGCGGCTTGACAAACAGCATTAGAAGTGTGTCTACCGCTGTATAGCGGCGGGAGCAGCAGGAGGACTAGCAGCAGAACTGCGTCGTTAGCGGCAACTGTTTGTTTGACCTCGTATGGCGGTTGGAGCACCAACAGAAACTGGCGGCAACAACTGCGCCACTGGCAGCAGCTGTGTAGCGGCGGGAGTACCGTGAGGACTAGCAGCAGCATCTGGGCCCCTGGCAGCAATTTCGTAGCGTTACGAGTACCGGGAGAACAACCAGCAGCGACTGCGCAACTGGCAGCAACTGCAGCGGGAATAGCAACGAGTATCTTGACAGCGTTGCTGCCTCAACACGAGACAGTTCAGGGTGGGCGCCGCAGAATAGTACAACTCGGCCGCAGCACGGTATGTGGAGGACGGAGAGAGCAGCAGAAGTCGCGCAGCCATGCTGCTGCCGCAGCACGAGCAGTGCCCGCAGCAATACCAGCAGCCTCAGAGGGCGAGTTTTACCTTAACTGTGGATCCGTTCGGAACTAGACGGAGTTTGGGTACATTATTCCGGAAAAATTGTGTATACCTACACATTGGAATACGTCCAGATGAATGAGCTCTTACACGTACGTGTGCATTTGCGTGTATGCCCACACATACATACGTAAGTCCGTACACATATATATATATATATATATATGTAAATGTTCACGTATATGCACCGACACAGACGTGTTTCAGTAGGCGCGTGCGCCCTAACGTCTGTGATGTTTACGTACTTTTGGGGCACAGGAACATAAACACGTATGTGTACAGAGGTGCTGAGAAAGCAATTAGCAGATACGTGTTTGTGAGGAAACTTAACGCTAACTTGGTGCATTGGGACTTGTACAGTTCTATTTGTTCATGTGTGGTTCGTGCTGACTTGTTCCGCATACATAGAAGCACACGTTCACGACCAGACCTTCGGAAACATCATTCACAGGGGTGCAGGTTATTCGACGTGAAGCGAGCACGGAGGGTTCTTCAAGTCTCCTGATTCCGTGCCACTACGTGCTGCCTGTAGTATCAGAGACCGTAATGATCTCGGAATGCAGACATCTCATACTGGGCTTCTCAGTATGTAGTAAAATGTGTAGTGCCGTTTAAGTCGGAATGAAACAGTATCGTTCCCAGCCACACACACAAATTCTGCATCACATTTATTGAAACGTAACAGCATAGCAATATGCACATACCACCTCCTTGCTTCTGCTGTCATATGTCAGTCTACTTGAAACTCACGTCGGCATTCTCGATGGATGTGCTGAGACTAGTAACTGCACACACATGTACGAGTGAACTGCGGTGCAGATTATTGCTCAGCTGGAGAGGCGCCCTGCTACGTTTTACATCACAGCGTAACATCACAATATGTCCTCGCGATTGCGCGCCCGCACTCAACAGCTTGCGGGTATACCTGCGCAGGAAAGGTAGTCTGCGGTGCACCATCTTTTCGGTCTTCCTCAAGCAAGACTCTCTTGCCGGCCCACCTGTAGCATATGCGAGCACATTACATGTAGTGGGATAATTAGACGGAAGCGTACTGTTAGCACTCAGGCGGAAACGTAACTCCCTGCTCGAAAGCGAAACAGGTCGTGGACACGTGGTAGATGTGCTGCCAGTGCGCTTGCTCGTTCTACGCGCTGGTATGGAATTAGGATACACAGTTTCCCCAGAGTTAACCGTGTGAACCCATAATCTCTACGAATGCGTATGCACGCCTATATGCAGTGTTTTACTCAGCTTGTCAAACTCGTATTTGCGTCTGATCGTGAGTATTCACATGTCTTTAACTACACACGTGGATCGCGCCAGCTTGCTACGGTGAATACGCCGTCACATGCACATGTATGCAAGTTTACAAGATGGCACAGAGCGTACGTACGGACTGACACGTGTAGGTCGATTTCCGCTGTGTCCGTTACGTGGGCATATACGATTAGCACGCACGCATTCATTTCGTGTTCGGAGCAATCGCATTCGTTTCCCAGGAAAACCTTTTTCTGAACGCAAAATTCAGGAACTCATTGTGCGCACTTGACTTCTCAGCTGTTGTCCTTGGGTGTATAGGAAAGTCCATGTGTGTTTCAAGAATTACCTACGTTTGCGTGTGCATACCCACGTATGTATACGTACGTGTGCGTGTACATGCAGAAGTGTGTGTACATACGCGTGGCGCCATCACCTGCCACTGACGCGCTAAGTGGCGTTTCTGTAAAAACCCCAGCACGCGACTAACATGTGTCACCGGAGCTGGTTGTCCCAAGACGTCGGGCAGGAAAATAAATATTTGGAAGAGGACACGTTAGCTCATAAACGTGTATGTATCATTGTGTCAAGGACCGTATCAACGCGAGTGCAGACGCGAACATTATAGAAGTTACAGATGAAAGGAGACAAAAAACTTCTTGAGTTTGCGCTTTGAGGAAGCGGGGTGACCGTTTCCAGCACGTACTTTTTCATTATTTTACTTGCGCGCACGCCACACGTATCTTTTATATTTTTTAATACGCCTCTGCGTATGTGCCCATGGAGCGGCGTTTGGAATTTTCTTCCACGTGAGGGGGTGCAGCCCGTAATACAGTCAAGATTGACAAGTGACACTCGTCTTGAAAAGGCAAAGTAAACTGTATTGAAGAGGAAAAAGAATGAATGCGACACAGGAGAGCCTGAGACGCGCGCACACTTGTGCGTATGTATCAGTGTGTACAGACAAGGACACAAATTAATGTGCATACGGATGATTGTTTGAAGCGCATAACGGTAGCCTACCGACAGAATTGGTGGAACGAGAGAAATCGCTTGGAGCTTGTACGTGTTTGATTCACTCCTCAGTCAGTGCGCGCGTATCGCGATTGAACGGAGCGAACGCCACATAAAAACCGGGGTGGCCTTCCTACAAGCTGGACAAGGCGTTCTTTTTTGTAGGAGTGCCGCTCCTCTTTTGCGGTTTGAACGAGCGCATCGTTTTAGTACCGTACCTATAAATGAAGTTCTGCATTTGAACATATAGGCTCACGCATGAACGTATGGACATGTATATACACATCTGTACTTTTGTGTGTACGCGTGAGAGTGCATATTTTTGTATATACGTGTAAAAGGAATGCCAGCCTCTGTCTGCCCTGAGAGTGACGCAGAGCTGGACAGGGATATGATCTGGCTTTACACTAGTCTTGGTGCCAACCCACTGGCGTATGTGTGTTACTACAATCATCTACGTTCGCGGCTGCGTACACATAGAGAGACAGACTGAGAGTATTTACTTATACAGGGGCGTACGTCTCGACTTGAGCAGACGAAGCCGCCCCTGCAGAATCTCCCCTAGCAGACGCACTGCACGATACGTGTGTGTTATGTTGCAAATTGATACTCTCGTTTTATCCTTATAGAAAAGTATTGTCAGCGGACTCCCACTTGTATTTTCGTGTTCTGCTGTACACCCGCTTGAGCCAGCGAACGTAATTATTTGCTACAAAGTTGTACACTACCTGAGCGCCCTACACCCCTCGCCAGCAAACGCATTCGCGATCATCGAGAGAGTGGTTTGATTGAGTCTTTACCCCACATGCAGGTGACGTGCAATCATGTAACAATACCGTCTGCACCAAAATCGTTACAAGTTGCCATATGCCGTCATCAGGTTTCACAGCAGAAGATGCGGTAGTCTTCTCATGGCTACATACGTAGCACCTCTCTCTTTGTATACATCTCCCCACTCATGCGCATGCAGATAGATACACCTGCTTGCAGCAGGGTTGTAACACTCTTCTTCCACTGCCTTCTTCCACAGGATTTCATTATCGTGAATGAAGAGTCTGACAGATATTGAGGGACTCATCGGAGTTTATATACACGAACCAGTGATTGTAGTATGCAGTAAATGTATACGCATGTACGTACGTATGCGTGTACGCATGGCCGTAAGCACGTGTGTATTTATAAATGAATATACATGTGTATATACATGTATTTACACGTGTTGACGTCGGGATATGTCCTAGCGCTTACCGGTGTGTATACGTATACATATACAATTGTGTCCTTCGTGCCCAAGTGTGTACATTGGATCGCGCGCCCGAACTGCGCACCTCTGCATGACGCTCAGTACGTATACGCGCGAATGGGTAGAAGTGTGTAGTGAACGTATGTAGAGTGTACCATATATATATACACACAAATATATGTGTCTGTACGCATGTGCGTGCGTGTGTATGTGTGTGTGTATGCGTTCACATCTATACGAAAGTATGCTCCAGGCAAGATGATTCTCCCAGGCTCGCTACCACTTATTAGTGCTACGACATGCAGTCGTGCAGACACATACGTGTGTCCATGCAAACACCAGTATAGCAATGTCAATGTAAAGATTACCCGTGCGTCTGTGCGATCCCCTTCAAGAATCCTCCCGACAACACCTGCGGGATTTCTAAATGCAGAGGTCCTTGTGTAGAGAATCACATGTGTGTGAATTCTACCTGCGGAAACATATACAACCACCTCTGCGTATCAAGGAGAATGCAATTAGCCACACAGATACTCCACATATGCGTGCATATATACATATATATAGAGAGAGACAGGTAGATAGACGTGAGTCCGTTTAGACAGTGTCTACTAAAAGAGAACGATTATTTTCCCCATGTGCGTCTGCGTGTGTGTGTGAGTACGCATAAGTACATTGGAAGCATACAGGCATACGCGTATGTAGAAATACCCCGTGCACTATCAGACATACGTACACATACCAGGTGCGGCAAACATGTATATAGATTCGCACCTGACGATGTGCCTTTTCGGTGTCTCTCCCCTCTCCCTTACCTCAGCTGTTCGAGAAACTGTTCGTCTCCACACGGGGACATAGATCCGCTGACTTGCAACGAATCTGTTGGACGCACACAAGTGTGGAACCGAGACGATTCACGCAAGACGTTGTGGTTAACATCCTAAGTAGAAGACTGCCCGACAGCCTTCCTGCTCCGCTGAAGCCCGGATTTCGGGCAACGTTTCCTCATGTTACAAAGATTTCGCTTGAAGCCACGCGACCACATAACGCCGGGACTCGAGTAAGTACACGGAAACAATCGACTGCTATGTATCGCTGTTTCGTAAAGGAGCTGTGCAAATTTTTTCTCCCCCTCTTGCTTGGCCTGGAGACTCCCCCCATAGCATCAACATCCCTCTTGGGGCGAGTTGACACGATGGCAACCTCAGACTTAAAGCGCGATAAAATTTGCAAACTTGTTCTTGCTTTCCTGTAGATGATTTTTGGATAATGCATGCTCGTGGTAGCATGTGTCGATTCAACCATCACCTGAACACGGGTTACGCGTAATGTCGTATGTTTTCTCATCAGGCATTTGGTGTCTGTCCTTCGAGCTTGTCTCCTAAATAATCTCGTGTGTAGGGCTCTCTGCTCCTCTGGTGTGCCCTTCAGTAGTCCTCTTGTAAAACTCCGTTGTCCCTAGTTCTGCGTCGAAGAATCTCGATTCTTCTTAGCGGAACGCCTTCTCGAGCCGCAGCCGTGCATGCCTAACACTGTCGCAACTACAGGTGGAAAGCACTTCTGCCGTAAGAAAATCACCTACATGGCCGGTTTTCTCCCCAGTAATTCCTGCCCCAAATTTTCCCTCCTTCTCTACGCCTTTCCGACAATTCCTTTTTTCGGCCAACAACGCTCAATGGCCGTGCCCTGACCTTCCGAACTCGGTCACGACACACTTCATGTGGAGCGTTCCGTCTGTGCCGGCAATGAACTCACTTTAACGCAAGTACCGCTCACGTTACAGTCGCCTCTCGTCTTCCTCCTACTCGTCGAGTAGAAGTAGCATTCTAGCAAGCTTGCACTCCCGCAAATTCCACGTACCTTCTCCTCGTTCTTCCACGAGATACTATAAATACACCCAACAGGACGCACGCAGTAATAGTGTCCGCGTTCGTGTACACTTTTTGCATCTTCTGTACCGTACGCGACCTTTTTCCGCTGGGGTCTCTGCAGTAGCTCTGTTACAAGTGTACAACCTGATTCTGTCACCCGTTGATGGAGAAGAACGATTCACGCTCCTCAGGTGAACGTGTTGAATGGGTTTTCATTATTGGCTTTCGTCTTGACACCGCGGTGCCCTTGACGTCTGCGCTGATATGTAGAACTCTACTCACATGATTGCATACACTTCTGCATACATATATATATATATATACACAGATGCGTAACTCTCTCTCTCTACATATATATATATATATATGCACATGTGTAAAATATGATGACGACCATTTGATATATCGCTGGGTTTGTCTTTTATGTCAGTATTCCCGCCTGTCTTCGTGGCTTTATGATATATTGCGTCTCGTCATTTGTTGAATTTTGCACGTACGTATTTTCGTACGCTTTTCAGAGCGCTAGGATTCAGCAGCCCCTGGCCTTCTGCGGGGGCGTCTGAGACGCTCTCTCTCTTGGCGTATAGACATCCACGTATCTACAGCGGTGATTTCCTCTTCAAGGACGGCGTGTCGGTGAAGGTGACCTGTACTTGTGCTCTTCGTCTCTCTCTCTCTCTCTCTCGAAATATATATCTACAACCTTGCTAGACGACGGCGTATACGAACGCGTTGTCACTTCCCCATCTGCGTACGACGCACGACTCCCTTTCCTCCACGTACACATCCCTTACCGCCTCGTCGCGTTCTTGGTCTCCCTCCCCACGTGCAAGGTTGCAGCGTCGCTTCAAGTGTATAAATATTTAATACCTGCAACAGCGATGCGAACGTGTGTATCGCACAGGTCCTCTCCCTCTGTAGGCTCCCCCGCTTCTCTTCCTCTGTGTACATATCCCGTGTCTCTTTCTTCACGTGCAGCACGTCTCAACGGTCTCTGCAGGGGGGCTGCTTAGGCATTCGCCAGAGTAGACGCTTACGCCCCTCCCCTACGCATTTATAACGAACTGCTCACGATTTTCTCCTTGTAATATCCGCTCTGGCCTCACATGCCACGTACCGCGTGACCTAGAGCTGTGTGGGAGACGCGCTCTCCTGCAGACAAAGAACTTCTGTGGGAGCAGCAACTTAAAGCTTCGTGGAACTCTATCTGTCGCGCACCTGCATCTTCTGCATAGCTGCCTTTCTCTTCACACACATCTGGACATCTGTGTAGGGGGGGACAAATCGCTCTGCAGTAGACACGTCTTCCTTTCCGTCGAAGAAGACGACGACGCAGCGTCCCTCCACACAGCCGTCTTTATTTCATGGCGGCTTCGCCCCCCTCTCCCAACGTCTGACACGCGCAGACGTACTCATGTCTGTGATGAACGTTATGTGCCTGTATGTCTCATACACGTGCCGTCCAACACCCCCTACCTTGAAGTGTATACATAAATATACATGTAAAGAGAGAGAGACAGACAGACAGATATGTATATCTGGACAGGTATATGTGTATGTATATATACATATATATGTAGATATGTACGTGGATGAAGTAGAAGGAGAACGCGCGCCTATATGGTTTGTGTATCTGTTTGCAAAACGAGTAATTTTCACGTATTTCGTGGTGAGAAACGGCACCGGGTAAGACGCAGTTACATCTCTGCTTCTCCCAGCTGCAGCTGTGGGCAGTTCCGCTCGCCTCTCGGTAGTGCTTCCTCACACAGCCGTACGCAAGATTTATATATATCCATATATGTGTATACTTCTGTAGGCGGCGAGAAATACCTTCACGGGGGCGCCGCCTATACAGTGACGGTTGGGAAGGCGCAAACGTGTATATATGTGTCCGAAGAAGTATGTCTCTGTGTCTATGTGTGTAGACGGGGTAGCTAGTGCGCACGTGTGTGGCAGCAGCAGGAGTGGAGGACCTCCTACTACTACCCAGATGGAGAAACGTATGTGTTTGTCTGTATAGAGCGACACGCAGAGCCATATCGAGCATCGAACAATCACAGGAGCACTCCTTGTCGAAAAGTCAAAAAGTAGCGGTGACCGTCCTCGAGTGTACGTACACACGAGAGCTGCGCGCGGCGTGGCGCGCGAACGTCGACACGAGAAAACGTGCGTTTACGGCTGCTTTTCACTTCTCTTGTAGTTCGTGACTTCCCTCTCTTTTCTCTTCTCCTGTGGAGACGTGCGCGGGGCCCTCGACCCTCCAGGCGATGGCCCGAAACTAACGAAGCATTCTTGTCCCTTCTGCCCCGTGTACGTACACCGCAGGGCATGCCAGACTGTCGCGCACCACTCCAGGCGCTGCTGACAGAAAAGGGAAAGGTGCCAGGTTATCAACTGCGCCGTTTTCACACGTCCATGGTAAAGTCCACACACAAATATATACGTAGGAATACCCACATAACGCCTGTGTTGCGAAATTGCAGCTTTACGTATATACACGCGTTCGTGTTCGTACGTTTCGTCGCTGTTTCACAGGGACGTGCATAGGTGTCATTCGTAGAGATGTGTATGTGTATATGTGTCCATACGTGAGTCCACCTTTGCAACAGTAGATACGCAGCCTTCCTCTTCTCCCCATCTGTGCGGTCTGTAATAAGTGTCCCTTTCCCCGTCGCTTTCTCGTCTTCCTACGTACATATGTATATACACGTGTATGTAGCGCACCATCTGTGCGGGCGTACACGTATGTCTGTCGTAGTGCTTCTGTAATATATTCTTCCATACATTTGTAAAATGCGTGTCTTTGAGCATCTGCACGCGACGTCAGAAGAAGAAGAAGAAGAGGACGCCTCCGGAGGTGGCTCAAGCGCCGCGGCTGCACAGCGTGGTCCCCAGCAGGCGTGGCTGCCGTCTGCCTTTCCACGATTCGCTGCTGCAGCCTCTCCTGCGTCACACGTCTCGTGCACTGCTGCTGCTGCTTCTTCGTCCTCCCCTTCTCGCAGGTCGCCTTTCACTTCCTTTTCTTCTGGTGCTGCTGCGCTTCCCGCGCCGTCTTCCGCGTCGGCTACGGAGCCCCGTGCGGCAGTCGCTTCTTCGCCCGACTTCTTCCGTTCCCCCTCTTCTCCAGCAGCACCAGAACCGTACTGGCCTTCCGCTTGCTCTCCTGGAGCTGCATTTGCTTCTCTTCCGTTGGCGCACTCTTCCTCAGTTCCCTCCGGTGCGCTTGCTGACGCAGCAGCCTCTGGCCTTTCTTCTCCCGCTGTTGCGCCTGTCCTCGTTTCTCCTCATCTTTCTGCAGACTCCTGCTCTTCTGCTGCTGCTTCAAGCTACTGGGCTTCGTCTTCCTCTTCATCCGCCCCGGCTACAGCCGCTTCTTGTGCTGCGGCAAAGCAGCGGGTAGCTTCGACGGCGTCTGCTCCTGCTGCGAGCTACTGGGCGTCCCCCGCCTCCTTCCCGGCCGCTCGTGCTTCTTCGTGTGCCGTAGCAGCAGCAGCACCGGCAGCAGCATATTCTTCTTCTGAATCGCCTTCTGCTGCTGCCCCTGTTCCGAGCTACTGGGCGTCTGCCTCTTCTTCCTCCTTTGTCTCTGCTGCGTCTTCTTCTTCGCCTTCTCCTGCTGGACCAGCAGCAGCGTACGCTTCCTGCACTCCTGCAGCTGCTGTTTCGTTCCCCCGTCCTGCCGCCGCAAGCTACTGGGCCTCCTCTTCTTTCTCCTCTTCTCCCGCTTCCTCCGCTTCCTCCTCCTCCTCTGCTGCTGCTGCGGCACCTGCTGACCAGTTACACCAGCAGTTCTTGTGCAAGTCTCTTCCCGAGCGACTGTCGTTTAATGCCCCCCCCCGCCCCGCGTCGTTCTCTTTCAGTCCGCTTCCCCTTGCCGTCGACCACTGGCCTAAGCAGCAGCAGCGGCAGCAGCAGCCCCGCCACCCCCAGCAGCAACAGCGGCAGTGGCAGTCTGACCTGCAGCAGCAGCAGCATGAAGAAGAGGCGCCGTTGCAGCAGAGGGGGCAGCAGCAGCGGCGGCGGCGCGCTGAGCTGCGAAAGGATCGACTTGCGCAGGACTGCTGGCAACAGCAGCTGTCATGCTCCAGCGAGGACGAAGACGAGGCCGAGCCGGCGTGGGAATTTCAGCAACAGAACCAAACGCAGCAGCAGCAGCAGCAGGAGAATCAGGAGGCGGCGGAGGACGACGACGGAGGACAACACGGGCAGCAGCAGCGAGAAAGAGGAACACAAGATAAGGGAAGAAGAAGGAGACGAGAGGCGGGACCAAGTGTACTGGCTGCCCCTGTGGTCTCGGCCTACATTACAAATTTGTGGGCATACGTCGATATCTGTCCACGAGGTTTCTCACGGCAGCAGATGTACCTGATCGCCCGTTCCTTCCGCTGTAGCGAGTACAGCAGCAGAACCGCGCAGGCTGTTCTCATCCGCATGCAGCGCCCAGCGTGCACCGCTGTTCTTGCTGCGAGCGGCCGGCTTTCGGTCATGGGGGGACTAACGCAGCAGCAAGCTGTGTGGCAGGCCTTCCGCATTGCATACAAGCTGCGGTATAGGACGCTATGGAGATTTTGCGAGAAAGAGACGAGGTGCTCGAAGGATCTGCAGCTCAGCCCAGACAGGAAAAAGAGGAAACAGCAGGAGGAAGAAGGGGAGGAAGAAGAGGCACGGCCAGAGAGCAGCAGCAGCGGGAAAGACGGAAGCAGCAGCGGCGGCATCACCGGAGATTGCAGCAGCGACGTCGACAGCAGCAACCAGGCCAGAGTCCTGGGCCGCAGGTGGGAAGCGCCGGCTGAAGCGAGAAAGACGCAACAGGGGACGGAACAGCAGCCGGCAGCAGGGCTGCAGCAGCACAAGACAGGCGTGCGCTTACAGCGAGAGGAAGCGAACGAGAAGGAGAGGCAGCTTCAACACTACCAGGAGAAGGAGGAGGAGCAGACGCGAGGGCTACGAAGAGAGGAAGGACGGCGGCCAACAGCAAGAAGAAGAAAATCCTTCGTTGCTGAAGGGCAGCAGCACGTGGAGAACGAAGAACTGCGGCAGGTGAGGCAGTTTCAGGAAGGCGTGGCAGCTAGGTGAGCAGCAGCAGCAGCAGCAAAAAAGTCAGTGGTCTGCAATCAGCAACAGACGGAAGACAATAGACGTCAGCGCCGAAGCAGCGGAGCCGGCGTCGAAGAGTAGGAGCGCCAGACGAAGCAACAGCAGTGGAGCAAGGCCGTTATAGCAGCAGCGCAGTGCAGCAGTGGGAGCAGCAGGCGCACACGTCGTAGGCAACAACTGCGGCAGCAACAGCAGTGCCGAGAGGCAGCAGCCGCGTAGGCAGCAGGGGTATACGGACTCAGCAGCACCAGCAGCAGCTGCGCGCAGCAGACTTAGCGGCAGCAGCACACAGCAGGTTCTACAGCCTAAGACCGAGGGGGCGCTCAGGGGGACGACGACGAAGCAGGAGCGGTGCAGAGGTGAGGACTGCACAGGGCGGGCAGCAGCAGCAGCAGGCGCAGACTTGTAGATGAGAGAAGTGGATCCTTAAGGAGTTACCTGTTCATATCTCGACTACTTTTGGGGAAATCGCAGCAGCAGTGGCAGCTCCACCAACGTGAAAGGCTTCTTCTGCGCGGTGATGCGCCATACGGAAATGTCTGTTCTTCTGTTGTTTCTACTCCGCTCTTTCTTTCTCTCCGACTCTACGTGTATGTGCATGCTTACGACGCCACGTAGGCACGCAGGCAGGTGACCATGAGTCGGAATGCATGCGTTTGTGCGGTGACGCCTTTTGTTGGGAGAAGAGAGAAAAATGAGAACCCGCGAGGCGCAGGTGCCTGGTGTCTGGTAGGTGAACGGCAGTCTACGAAGTCGTCGCCATCTGGTGGTGCTGCTGCTCGGAAGCTCTCTCTTTGCCTCTTCTTCGTTCAGCTTGTCAATTCCCGCTATTTCTGCGCCCTCCTACTCTCGCGGGGTGATCGGCGCATCTCGTTCGCTTCTCTCGGCGCTCTCTGGCTCAAGCATTTCCGCTTCTCATCTCCTCTCGCCTCTAGCCCATCAACCTCTCGCCGCTTCTCGTTCTTCGTTGCTGTGGTTTCTGCTTTTCTTGCGGTTGCTGTTTTTCTTGCGGTTTCTGCTTCTCCTGCGGTTGCAGCTTCTCCGTTTTGCGTGCTGCTGCCGTCCACGCTGGTGCTCCCCCGTCGTCTGTCACTGCTGCTGCTGCGCCGGCTGCTGCTGTTGCTGCTGTGAATCTTCTTGTACAGAGCCAGTTGAAGCTGGATCTGAGGCACAAACCTGCGCTGCTGCAGCAGTATGCGTTGCAGTACGTCTGCGACCCGTCAATTCAGTTCCTGCCTCAGCAAGTGCACGTCCAGCAGATGGTCTGCTGCTTGCAGCTGCGTGGCTGTAGAAAGCCACACCCAGATGTAAATAAAATTGCCAAACACCCGCTGCTAGCGGGAAGAGTTCTTCAGACGAAAGACGGGATCAGCATCAAAATTCCTCTCCCTCCTCGACTGCCGGCGGCGGGAGCCATCGGCCACTCTCCCTCTTCATTTCCTGCTGCTCCTGCAACCTCCTCATCTACGAAGTATCCGGCCCACGCTCCTGCTGCGGACGTTGCTGCTGCTGCTCCTCACGGCGGTGGTGATACCGTGGCTGCTGCTGTTCCTGCTGCGGACGCTGAGGCTTCTTCTGCAGTTGAAAACGTGGAGTACCTGCCGCACGGTGCCGCCTCCTCCTCCAAGTGCTTCGCTGCCTCTAGTGGGAGAACGGCGACAGCAGCAGCCGTTGGTGGCGGTTTTTTTCCTCACGGGACTGCTGTGGAGGAAGAAAGCGACGTGGGTAAGTGTGAGGTTTGCGTTCGCCACGCCGCGAGTGGTCGAGAAAAAGGCCCTAGAACTCTTTCCGTGTTCCGCAGGTACCCTGCTGACTTGCGGCGGCTGCTGCTGTGCTGCTGCTGGTGGGGCTGGTAGGGACGCTCTCCTGCGCGTCAGAGACGGTGCTGCTGCTGCTGCTGCAGTTTTTCCCAAGCGCGTTGGTGAGACGATGTTCTTTTTCCGCTTCTCGTGTGGTCCTGGCGATGTAGACGTGCTGTCTGTGGTCGACCTGCCGCATTTTGGCTGGCGGTGGCGGCTGCTGCTGCTACGATTGGTAGGTGCTGCTGCTGTCCTGCTGGTGTGCCGCGAACGCTGGCGGTACGCTGCTGTAGCGACACACACTTCTGCTGACCTGCTGCTGCTGGTGATACCCATTTGTTAATTTTCTGCTGTTGCAGTGCGGATCTCCTGCAGCTGCTGCTGTGTCCCTATGGCAACGTTGCTACTGCACAGCCCTGCTGCTACTGCTGCGGTGCTGCCGCACTGCTGTGCTTCGCCTGCACCTGGTGCGCTGCTGTTGGTGACGGGTTCCTCAGGGGTCTATGCTGCGTAGTCGAGCCTGTGGCTGCTCGATCTGTGTCTCCTGCGGATCCCGCGTGCTTTTTTTTGTATGACTGGGCAACCTGCGGTAGGCCTGCCTTGACACAGGCACTAAGAGACAGGTTCACACGCTAGGCGTTCTATATATAGACGTATACATATATATGTGCACAAAGAGAGAGATGACGGACAGGTTGATAGACAGATATACGTATAGGTGTGCGCAGGTGCAGAGATAGACACACAGAGTGTTGTGTCAGTCGACATCTATGTAGGTAGATAGAGGTAGACAGATATAGACACGTATGTAGACATGCAGGTGTACACAGATACATGCATGCACACGCGTGTATAGACGTAGGTGCATATGTGTGTGTAAATAGATGTAGATACAGACAGATATATAGGTAGAGGTACGTAAGTATATATGTATAGATGGAGATATATATAGACATGCACAGAGATAGATATCTAGATATAGACACATATAGATAGACGTGGGCAGATATATAGATATGCGTAGATATACAGATGTAGGTAAATATAGGTACAGATGTCTATAGATAGATATAGGTCTTTATAGGTAAACGTATAGAAGTAGACACATTTAGGTACATATGTGTAGGTATGTGGATATAAGTAGATAAACAGAATACAGATGTTGATGTGTGTATGCATAGGATGTATCTAGATGTAGATAGATCTAGATAGATGTGGGTAGCTAGATAAGTAGATACAGACGTATGCGTATAAATATGTATATGTGTGTAGGTGAAGAAGTATAAAAATGCTTGCCTGTCTAGGTACAGGCCGACATAATGATTTACATATATACAGGTGTAAATAGATACAGAATTATACATAGACAGAGCAGTAGATGTAGATATATATATATATGTATGTGGACATCTAGACATGCGTATAGATACAGGTATGCAGACATAGATGCGAGGACATGTGTCTATATATATCAATGCAGGCGCATGTACTCATATAGGAACTGACAGGTGGACAGATACAGGTTTATAGATATACAGGGTGCGCAGATGATACATACGTCTAGACACACATGGGTATATAGCTAGATAAATATCTACGTGCTTGGATACATGTGTGTGTGGTTGAATATATACGTATGGACGTGCACCACGTCAGACGTACTTACACCAGCATCTGCAGACTTCTCTTTTGTCCAAAGTGCTCATGTGCGCCGCGCTCCGCAGCGGCCGAGCTGTTCGCTGGCCTAGAGGAAACTTCGTCACGATGCCACGGCAAGAGCAGCGGCAGCGCAAAGTCGCGGGCAGACCTGCTGCTTTTGCAAGACGGAGACGTCGAAGGAGATGCAGTTCCTCATGAAAAAAGCGTGAATTCGGATGTGTTCTTCGGCGAGCGCGACGTCATGCGCTCAGCCTTCCTGCCGACAGAAAGACAACATGTAGACACAAGTTTGCTGACGGCGCAGGGGAGAAACATCGACCCCGCAGGACGACCAGCAGCAGCAGAGGCAGCAGGAGGCACGTGCGTCATATACCGCAGCAGCGGACGGGGGCTCGTCCTCGGCTGCCGCACCGTCGAAGAAATAAATCACGTCATTCGTTTCATAACTCCAGCTCTCTACGATGCCTAGCGGCAGCACAGGGAGCTGTAACACCAGCGTCCGCAGCGACAGCAACGATAACAATACCAGCAGCCGCTACAACAGCAGCCTCAGGCTCGTGAACTGAATTAGACGGGGGAGCAGACAGCGAGACAAGCGCTGCAACAGATGCTGATGCGGTGATGATAATCTGGAAAAAAAAGGGGGACACGGAAGAAGCGCAGCTGCCTCGAAACGTGTGGGTAAGAGAATAGGCACTGTGCGGAACGCACTCGCGTCTCCTGCAGCTTACGCAGACGAACACGTACATATCCGTATGTGTGTACGCGAGCACCTGGGTGTATATGTGTCAGTCTTTCTGTAGGTGTAGTACATATATATATATATATACATATATATATATACATATATATATATATATGCATATGTATATTTGTGGGTGCAAAGCGACAGGTGTGAGATCTTCATATACAATATATATATATATATGCATGCGTTTGTATACTCGTGGATCCAGTGCGACAGGTGAGATATTGTGTCTTCGTGCCAGGCATATATATATATATATATATACAGACATGCTTCTAGAAGAATACGCATATACCGTGTGGTTATATATATATATATATATGTAAATGTACATGTACACATTTATGTGTGTGTACATACACGTATATATGGAAATATGCCTATACTGTGGTTGTATTTGTCTAGTATGTATTTATATATATATATGTATGTACACACGGGCGCGTAGGGTGTAGATATATATATATATATATATGTATACACAAGGGCGCGTAGGGAAACACCCTTACGTAAGCCTCGGGAGCACACCGCACAGGGCATTTCGTGGTTTTGGGGTGCGATACACATCCACCGTATATGGTGTGGCCACTTGTTTCCCTGCTTCCCTTCTGTGATGAGAAATGTTAAAAAGTGCCATTCCAGTAATCCGGCAGGCCTTCTTATCTGAAAGACTCAACTGCTTTTCGAAGTGCCGGTAATACAGCGGCCGAGGCAGTGTTGTACGTAGCCTTTCACAAAGTGATACGCACTCTCTGGCTCCCCTGCAGCTCCGAATTGTTTCACTTCCGTCCGCTACTGATGCTGCGGGTCGCGCCGGTGTTGCTGGTGCTGCCTTGGCCTTGGGGCGCGCTGCTGCTGTTGCTGCTCTCACGTAGAACACGGCGGCGCTGCCGGGGCCCATAGTCTTGCAACAGCTCTTGGTCGAGTCCATGCTGTTGCTGCTTTGTGCTCGCATACTTGCTGCCAGTGAGGTGCTTTGAAAGTGCCGGCGCTGTTCGTAGTGCGGCCGCTGCCGCTGCTGTGGTCCAGGATCTGCTGCCCGTGCTGAGAACGTCCTGGTGCTTTTGCTGCCAAAGGGCACACCTAAGTATCTTCTGCATACATACGTACGAGCAGGCTTAGCATCCCTCTGAGAGGAGGAGTTAAATACATAAGAATATCGCGCCCGCATCTACTTGCACAGTAGTAGTGGCACTGCCGTCATAACTGCAGTAATGCTCCTGCCACACACACACGTAGGCTCTCGATGCTCTTGCTGCTCGTCGTCGGCTGCAGCGGGCACTGCTGCTCCGGCTGTTGACGCCTTCCTCTGGTGCTGCTATCCTTCGCTTGCTACAGGTTGCACTCGTGACGCTGGTTCTCGCCTGCATGCGTTACTCTTGCGGCTCGTCCTCGTATGCCAACCGTGCTCTGTTCGTTGCCGGCACACTGCTGTGTCGCTGCTTTGCTGCTACTGCACCTGTGGATCGCAACACTGGTCTTGTATACTACGTACACATTGAGCTGCTTGCTGCGGTCAAGATGCAGGGGTGAGCGCACTGCCTTGACCGCATCCCCAAGAAATACGCTGTCAACTTTATTCAACAGGATTGGCAGAAGCAACAGTAGCCACTGCAGGGAAAGCGCCCGCAGCAGCAAAACAGCAGCAATAACGCAGCAACAGTGGCCACACGGCACCCCGCGTGACTAGTGCATACGCACCATCCCTCGCAGGAGGAACAGCTTACTAGGGGAGCCGCTGGCGGGGACAGCGAACAGCATTTGTCACTGAATCGGCAGCAGAAAAGCAACAAAGTAAGTGGCAGCAATAATGACCACACGTGTACTGGCAGCGCAGAAGTAGCTGAAAAAGCACCGAGACGACTCCAGCCCGTCAGGTGTCTTCACACTGCAGCAATGTCTGCACCAGCAAGCGTAGCGGTGAAAACCCCCAACAGAAGCAGCAGCAATCCCAGCGCCGGAAAAGGTAGCAGGGGATCGCCTTCGAAGCTCCACAGGCGTGGCACGTACAAGACGCGTCGCGAAAGCCCGAAAAGCAGCAGCAGCAGCAGCAGGCACAGCAACTCCCCGAGTGTGTGCAAACGGTAGACACAAGCTCCAGGAGGACAGGCTTGGGGATAAGCAACGGTGGCTGTCTGAAAATGTATAGGAGTCCGCTCTATACAGTTGAATAGGTTGGCTTGCAGGCAGCGGCAGCAGTAGATCAAAATGGAGCAATAGCCCGAACAACAGCAGCCGCAAGGGGAGCGGCACCAGCAGCAGGGGCAGAAGCAGCCACACGAGCAGCAGCCTTAACGACAGCGGCGCGAGCTGCAGTGACAAAAGCAGCCTCACTAGCTGGTGCACTTTAACGCTCGCCAGCGTGCAGTCGAGCAGCTCCAGCCGCCGCAGCGGCGGATGACGGCAGCGTTGACGCCTCAGCTGGAGCAGCAGCGCATTGCTCCATCATCAGCAGCGCAACCGCAGCGGCCGCAACAACAGCTCCATCTGCCGCCAGCGTGCTGGCTCGTCACTTCTTTACCTAGCCAGTCGGAGCAGAACGGTATCACTCTGCAGAACGTGAACACTCTTTTCTATGCGTGAAGCTAAGTCAACTGCGCGCGCAGACGCCTCAGGAGGACTGGCTACTTTCTGGATTCTTCTTCACTCTGTGCTACAACTATTATTGCTACTGGTAGTGCGAGCGCTACTACTACTACTACCATTGCTGGTAGCAGCGCTACACACGTAGCAGAACCTTGCTGTTGCAGTCATGCTGGGGGGACTCCGTGCGTAGCCCACACCTTGCACCAACATGAGGAAACTCCACGTGGACCCGCCTTACCGCGTAGAACGGAAGCGAGATACGAAGAATGTCCAAACTCAGCAGGAGCGATGCTCGTACACGTACCGGTACACATACTCATATACATATATATACATGTATATGTGTGCTCAAACCCAACCACGTTTCCTCTTCCCGTGTACCCGGCTTGCCGTGTGTAAGATAAGCGAGATAGGAAGAACATACAAACTCAGCGGGTGCAGTAGCCCATGCATCACTGACATACACGAACACGTACCGGTACACATATATACGTATACATATATATACATATATATGTGCACGGAAGCACGAACGTTTCTTCTTCCGAAGCCACTGGATATCTCGTGGGATTTCTTCCCCCCTTTTTCCCTCTGCAGACGTACACATACGTAGACTCACGGTAGTCGGACATACACACATACACAACAAGTACACATAGATGGATAGATAGATGAACGAAGTATCTGTAGATGGATAGATAGATGAATGAAGTATCTGTAAGACACATAGTACGCCGTGCTGCTTGCTCCGTAGGCTGCAGCCATACCGAGAAGAAAACACGTCGCAAGAGCACTGTCAGACGCCTTCTCGTCGTCCCCTCACTGCTGCTGTTGAAGAGGAAGAAGAGTAGACAACGGACCGCGGCCGCTGCGGACCGCGCTGCCTCGTGTCTTCGCCTCTTTGTCACGCTCAGGCACATGTGCCCACATGTGTGTACTTGGCCACACACATACACACACATCATATATATAGAGACAGATAAATGCGCAGATAGAGAGGAGGAGGAGAACGAGACGACAGATAAAAGTGGGTAAGAACGGACCGGCTTATATGTGTGTATATATATATATGTACATACGGAAATGACAACTGCGTCGGCCTACGTCCTTCCTCTGTGCGTCACAGATACATACAAGCGCACATGTACAGCGACATGCACAAGCGCTACTCACATAAGCAACTGTAGATGTATATACCTATATGCACATATATATATATAAGGTAGCTGCGAATGCGTTTACGACCACAGCAGAAGTGTATGCCAAAAGGTGGAGAATACCGCGCTTCTGACGCACCTTTTTCTGTTACGCGTGCGGAAGCAAATATACGTACAGGCGTGATATGCACGCAGCTGTACGTGAGCATCTTCATCTACAGATAAAAGTGTATGTGTCTATGTAGGTGTATACATGTAGATTTAGAGTTCGCTTCTCGTAACCAACCACTGCAGCATACACGCAGACAAACAAATACGCATATATGTCTGACATATATTATATATATGCATGTATGTATTTGCATGTAGATTTATATACATCTCGACGCGCCTAACGTTCGCCTTTTACATAAATTCAGCTGTTCTATAGACACATGTCACGTCGTCTCTTGTTAGTCCTCCCAAGCTACATTAAGTCGTCTACATCATCGTCTTCCTCGTCTTGCTGCTGTTGCTGAAGCGCGCGCCCAGCAGCTGCCGTGCTGCCTCCCGCCGCGGCGTCAGCAGAGCCCGACCAGGACGGCAGCGCGCGGCTGTTGCTGCTAGCAGCAGGCGCATGCACTTCTTCGTGGAAAGCCGCATCTCCTCTTTCCCCTCTTGCCGCTGCCGGGCCTCCTGCGACCGGACCCGGCTGCGCGGCTCCTGCTCCTCCTCCTGCTGCCAGGGATGGCGATGTTGCCGCTGCTGGTGCGGCTCCTGCTGCCGCTGCTGGTGCGGCTCCTGCTGCCGCTGTAAAGTACGCATCCGTCCTTTGTCTCGACGCGTCTACGCCACTTCGTTCATCAGCGTCGGGTCCGCCTCCTGCCGTTCGTCGCTCGAGGAATGCTGCAGCAGTCTCTCCTGCTGCTGCTGCTGCTGTGTGATCCAGAACGTCCGTTGTTGCCGCAGTCCCTGCTGCGCTTTCGCCAGTGGAAAGTCCACTCCCAGCAGCAGCGGCAGGATCAGCAGAAACAGCCGCAGCACCAGCTGCAGCGGCAGGACCAGCAGCAGCAGCAGCCTCCCATAGGTCTGCCCCGTGTTGTTTGATTCGCTCCAGCAGTTGCGCTTCTTCCTCCTGCTGCTGCAGCAGTTCCACCTCCATATCCTGTTGCTGCTGTCCGTCTCCCTGCTGCTGCTTCTGCTCGTTTGCATAGAGCAAAGGCTCGAGGAAAGGCATCTGGTGAACAACTAGCCGATGATATTGAAGAGAGGGAAGTGAAAGAAAGACAGAAGAACAGTTCTCTTCCTCACATTCGAACAACTCATCCTTCGGGTGCAGGGGGAGCAGTGAAGCAGTAGCGCCGCCGCACCTGCAGGAACCCAGCACCACACAAAGAACAACAATCGATATATACCCGTTCCTACGTATACACACATACATATATATATATATATATATATATATATGTATCTCTGTCTCTCTCTATACATATTTACATATATATATAAATATATATATAGATATATATATAGATAGATATATAAATATATATATAGATATATATATAGAGATAGATATATAAATATATATATTTATATATATATATGTATAGAGAGAGAAACACAGATAGAGAATCAGATATACCACCACATAGACATGTATATATTGCTGTCTCTCTCTCTATATATATATATGTATAACTACATGTATATACATATCACATATACATATATATATATAGACATATCACATATGCTTATATTTATATATATACGTATACACATATACACATATAAATGTATAATGTGAACATTATATTATATACGCGAAAAAGTAGAAGTATATATACAACGTAATCATCACCGTATGTCTACTCCATATACATTATATATAGAGCACACAAATAGTACTATACATGTAGATATATATGCGCCCACAAAGTGAAAGGGAGTCAGATTCAGATATATATATATATATATACATGTATACATATATGTATGTATGTATGACACAGAAACGGCTATGTGCGCACCCGAGTAAACAAGCGAGAGGAGCACGTGGGCGGCCCACACGCGTGAGCGAAAGTAGGAGGCAGCAGCAGAGAGAGAGAGGACAAAGCGACAGAGGGGCCGTATACACATATACATATATATACGTATGTATATATATAGACATACATACACATATCACACATACTTATATATATAAGGATTAAAAGACTTAGACAGGGGACGAAGCGAAACAGAGGAAAACTAGCCGAACAAGGACGCACGTGGAGGAGAAGGTGGCACACTACATATACGTATTGATGGATGTATATAGGTGCGCATGCAGGTAGATAAAAAGCATCACGCGTACGAGTCCACGCCGTCACACCGCAGCTTCACAGACATGCATATACATGCATGCATATATATATATATATATTCGTATACCCAGCGCAGGGGGACACGTACAAATGCAGAGGCGTAGGACGTACGTAGGACGTACGTAGGACGTACGTATACAGAGAGACGGAGACACAGAGACGGACGCGAAAGCAGATAGATGCATGCAGAACGACTCCTCACCCCGGGGAAGCTGCGAAAATGCTCACTCCTACACAATAAAATAAATCCGGCAACACCCACACATTTCGAGGTGAACACATACATATATATACAGATGGACGGAGCGGCATACATGTGTACACACATGGATAATCTTACAGCAGTCACACACTGGGAAGTGAATATACCAATATATTCATGTATACATATATATATATATATATGTAAAGGTGGTGGCAACCTTACAACGCTCACATCGTGGAAAGTGGACGTATCAATGTATCTACACACGCACGTTTATGGATATTTATTTTCTACATATATACATATTTATATATACGTATTTATCCAAATCTCTACATACATGTGGTCAATCCTACAACACACATACACATTCGCCTGTGCATACGTATACGCATATATGTGGTCAACAGTAGAACGCACACGCAGTGTCGGCGTTCAATGAATATATATATAATATATGTATGTATTTGTTTTATCGTGCAACACTCACATACTGAGAAATGAATGTATCAATATATACGTGCATGTATGCGTATGTGGCCAATTGTAGAATAGTGAAGGAGCGGAGAGTATAAAGGTGATGGTGCGAAATAAATACGTTCCCTGTAGAAGGGGATACGAAGACTCTGAAGCCGAAAGGATGCAAGTAATGGAAGGCCGCTTCTCGCAAGAGGGCGAGTCTCTGGGAAGAAGACGGAGAATATACACCCACTTGTGTGAGAGTGGACTACTGCGTGTGCGTCTTCCCTGGCCCCGATGAAACGCGTACATTTCTGCGGATACGAGAAGCTGCCTACGTCGTGTGAAGTCGATCTACACACGCGCAGATGTGTACAGGTGCATGCTTGGGAGTTCGAGGGTGTCTCTCTCGCTGTAGAATTACACATAAATAAATACACGTGTACGGATATCTACCGGTGAACAGGTTATACAGATATATACCGAAGAACACCTTTCGATGCATGTATAAATATAAATATAGGAGTACGGGGACGTTCACAGGCGAGACCGCAATACAGAGACCGACACACAGAGATAGATAGAGAGAAAGTGTGGGCTGAAAAATCCCTCAGTCCGTACATGTGTGTAGATACTCGTACACACTCCTGCCGACAAGGCAGGTATACACCCCGCCCGACATATATTTATATATATGAATAAATTTACCAAACGTCTGCCTACAGACCGGTGTGAAAATAGACAAGACAGCGTGCGCCGGTGCGAGTGAAGACTCGAATAGCGATGCACGTAAGTCTACCTGATAAAAAGTTGTTGCTTTTCACATATGGCTGCTTCACACAATATATACATTTGTGATCACACACATATACATATATATAATGTACGTAGACATATGAATATATGTGCGCGTATCTGTGTCCCCACGTATATATATATATATAGGTAGCCGAGAAAAGACAAAAGATAGAGTTGCAGACAGCTACAATATATGTGTAGATAGGTAGATATATAGATATAGATGTGGACACGTTTACGTGAGTGACAAGTGTAAATCTCTCTTATTATACATCTACAGATGTGTACTCTGTATAGATCTGTAGACTGCTGCAGCCACCAGCACGCATTCCTCAGTACATATATATATATATAAAGAGAGATCTAGTTGTATGCCCGGCTCTGTGTAGATGAATACATATATATATATGTATATGTATATAGAGAGAGAGATGTAGTTGTGTGCCCGGCTCTATGTAGATAAATACATATATATATAGATATAGATATAGATAGATAGATAGATATAGCTACATGTGTGTCTGCATCCAGACTTGCATCCTTTGGTCAAAAGCGGTGGTATCGGTGGAGAACATATATGTTTTTGGTCCTGCGTATTTACTTTAAGTCTGCGCAAGAGCGAAGTAAACAAATGCATCTGCAAGCGTGTATATACACATCGATATAGATCTGAGTACACAGACACGCCGATGTATCTGTAACGTTGTGCACGTCCAAGCGGCTCCACGTGATTTCCACAAGCTCCCTCTTCATGTCGAAGCGTTCCTTTATCGCCGGTGTATCTTCAATCAAACAACTGCAGCAAGGTCGCATGTAATACGTAAATATACACATACGTATATATACGTATACATAAATATACATATACATACATATACATATGAACACGTATGCATATATATATGTGTGTATGTGTATAAATAAATATATATGCATATACATATCTACATATATATATATATGTATGCGTACATACATACATGCGCATATACATACATACATACGTATACAGACAGGTGTGCCTGTATACGTACATACGTGCATATACGGAGGCATGCATACATGCGTTCACACACACGCATATACACATATATACACAGCCATACATAAACATCTATATACGCAAACGTATACACGATAATATATATATAGGTATGTATGAATATACGAGTATCTACAAAATATATACGTGTAGGACGAAGCATATATATATATATATATATATGTATATATATAAATCTCGTGTGTGCGAAGCCAAAGCCGGAGAAGGCCGGAGGCTGGAAACCAGTACGTACACGGGACAGATTTTCTCCTCTTCCACGTGTCTTCGGCAGGCGTCGCAGACGATATGGTAGCAGGGCAGCTGCAAAGGAAAACAGCAGACAAGAAAAGGGGCCGTAGAATGAGTCTCGAAGCGTCTCCCCCTCTCCCTGCCGCACTGCCCCTGCATGCCCCACACAGGTGTCCGCGTCGGGACTCGAAATACGGAACGAAGACAACAGCCACAAGGACGTACATATATAGACACATACATAATATATACATATATATGTATATTGTAGAGATTCACTATGTGTTTATATACATATGTATATCTGTCTACATAAACATACATATACATTATATATATATGTGTTTATGTATATATTTATATACCTGTATACATATATATACATATGCATAATATACAATTACTTATCCTATGTGTTTATATCCATATACATATATATATATATATATACATATATGTATATTATATAGGTTTACTATGTGTTTCTATTATACATACATGTCTACATATACATACATATACATAATATACATACGGATGTATATATAAATATATATTATATAGATCTACTATGTATTTTTATACATATATATATCTGCCTACATATATATACATATATATCGTAATATAAGTAATATATTTATTATATACACATATATGTACTCTATATACATATATATATATATATAATATGTAGAATATATATATATATATGTATGTGTATAAAACGGATGACATTAGGAGACAAGGAATCTCAGGGCCACTTTTTAGATATACAAATACTTCACACAGATAGACAATGATACACGGAGACACCCATGCATATATATATATATATATATCTATCGAGATAATGGTGCATGGAGACACCCACGCATATATATATATATATATACACACATCGAGATAACGATGCATGGAGACACGCACATATATATATATATACATCGAGAGGGAGAGAGGAAGCACGAAGGCCACCAAAAGAATAGCAGTGTCGGGGCCTCCTTGTCAGTTGATACCTACTTCACATATATATGTACACATATATACGTATAAATGTATGGATGAATTTCCACAGAGAGAGGCACAAGGGCAGGACAAAAGGGACAGCGAGACGGAGACAGCGAGACGGAGACGGCGAGACGGAGACGGCGAGACGGAGAGTAACGCCGACACAGACAGGGAGACACTCCACGGAAATACACACAAATATATACATCAGTGTACACATCTGTTTACATAGAGACACGCATGCGCGCGCCTGAAGATTTGAAGAGTGCTGGCTCGTTAAAAACCCGACTGCCGCGTCGTCCCTCTCTCGCTAATAGACAGACAACCCCATGTCTAGACACAGACACGTACTTCACACGTGCGTCCAGTCCCCGCTTCCCCAGCCCGTCGCCACGTATACTGGCCTCTCTACGCCTCAGCACCTACACTCCATACATTTAAGTACGTATGGACACATGTATATATATCTACGTGTATATGTGCGAACAAGTATTGCATGCACGGAAGAGCAAAGGAAGGCCGGGGATGAGAGACAGGTGTCTCCACATCACGTCGTGTCCGCAAAAGAGCCTTCACGAAGAAGAGACGAGACGCGCACAGAGAGACAACGAGACGCGTGCTGCTCTCTGCGGCTGACCCCCCCCAACCCCCGCATGCTGTACAGATCTATTTGTCCACATGCGTACGCATCTACAAATCTCCCTACTGATGTCCACATACATGCAGGTGAGAGAGACACACACGGAGAAGAAGAGAGGTATATGTAAATACACACATATGTAATAGTGAACTATTAGATACTCTGTTAAGGGTCGGCCAGAAAGCGTGAAGCCGCTGCCAAAGAAGTTCTGCACCTCGCCTGCTCGCCGTCAAATGAAGCCTCTTCCACATATATGTGAATACGTACGAAGCGGGTGGATCCATCTTCGAGACAACAAGCGAACAGAAACGTGGCGTGCATGCATGCAACGGGTCTTTGCATGCCGGCGTTGGCTTTCGTAGCGAACATCAAAGCGACACATATACATATATATACATACACACACGAATATAGTGAATGTGTTTGTCCCGCAAAGGCGCAGTACGCACTTACCCCCATATATGCATATGTATATTAATGCACTCCAACCATGTACGAGCACATGCATGTGATCCGCGAAGTAGAATGATATATATAGGTATGTAGATAGAGAGAGAGACAGAGAGATATGTAGAGCTCTAAATAGGGAAACAAGAAGTACGTACACGTCTGTGTGTGTGTGTGTGTGTCTGTACGTATTTTGTTTGTGCAGCTCTGATCGTCACTCTCCTATAAAGAGAGAGCAGGTCTAGTGCAACAGCTGCAGCAACATCTACCTATCTCCCAGTCTATATATATAGGGAGGTGCACATGTGGACAGACGCAGGTCAAGGCTACATACACCAAGGCGTGAATGCATGCATATATATTCGCGAGAAGCAGAGGTACAGGCGCAGATATGTAAGAGGCGTCTCCTTTGCCTGCGAATGTGTGGCTGTCTGAGTTTCTTCTGACCTGTGAACAGGAAAGTAGGCGAAGAAGACGCAGAGCGAGGAAATCAATCTGTATCTATCGGACTCACGTATACCTTGCTGGCAAGTGTACGTATACACTCTCCACATATGCGTAGCGTCTTTCTCTATATATCCATATACGCATATATACGTGATACGCACGTCCTCGTGGTGTGTGCATGCAATATATATTGTATGGACTTCCTTGCGTATATACATGTGCAGACATATAAATATAGGTAGATAGACATTTGCTTAGAGTTTCTCTCGATGTGTTTCTTTGTCTCTCTGCTGTTCTCTGCCTTTCTCCATCGCCGTTCATACGTAATATATACATATATGTATCTTGTTCTTGCTGCTGTCCTGAGTAGATACATGTCAGCATGTCCGGACCCACGAAGAGCCTTCCTCTGTCATTCTCGCAACACAACTGCACAGATGGGGACTTCGATTCCACATGTTGAAGTCACCAAATTTCCTCTCTGGCTGTGTGGGCCTGTGACTCACAATTCTTGTTTTGCTCGGCATGGGGAGAGAGCAGCGCACGCAGAAGAAGAGGTGCTCCTGCACGCCTGCGAGGCTTTTCACTTGCACGGGGATGAGCTGCGTTCGAATAGCTGCTGCCGTTGCTGCTGTTGCTGCAGCTGCAGCAGAGAAGCCGTGGTAGAACGCCCCGCCGGCTGCGCCCTGCAGGCAGCCGGGCGGAGGAGGAGCGCCGCCGTGGACAACGGACTGCGGTGCTGCGGAGACAGCAGCCAGGCCACCGGCACCAGCAGCAGCAGCAGCCGAGGAAGCCGCAGCAGACGCTCCAACGGCACCAGCAACGGGGGGAGAAGGTGGGGGGGGGCCGCCGCCAGCTGCAGCAGCAGCAGCCGCTACAGCGTTAGCTCGTCTGCCTGCGTGTTTGCTCAGGAGGCGACTGCTGCTGCCGCTGCCGCCGCCAAGCGGGGGGACGGCATCCCCCCCTGCGCCCCCAGCCACATGCAGCGAAGCGAGACGAGACACGCTCCCGTGATACGCCCCTGCAGCTCGCACTTTCATCCCCGGCGGATACGCAGCCGCAGACGCAGACGAAAGCGACATAGCCGAGGTCCCGCCTCCCCCTACGGCTCCCGCTGCGCCTCCTGCTGCTGCTGCGGCCCCAGAAGGCGGCTGCATCTGCCGGCTGCCGCTGCTGCTCCGCACTCCCACCCCGTACATCGCGCAAGTCAGAACGGAACAGTGAAGAATAGGAGGAGAGCAGAAGAAAACGAGCGAAAACGACGAAGAGAAGTACGAAAAGGACGGAGAGCAAAACGAAGACGAAACGAGGAGAGGAAGAAGAAGTAGCGGTGCCGATGCTGACGCTGCTCTGGGGCTGGAAGCAGCAGCGTGACAGGAGGGCAGCAGAAAGTTCAACGGCCTTGACGAGATACAGAGAGAGGAGAAAAGGAGAAGCGGGAAGTCGAGAAGAAGGAAAGGACCACGCACCGGCCAGGGCAGCCCTTTCAGACAGGAGGAACACAGAGATGGACAGCAGCTGCCAGAAGCCCCGGGCTCAGGACACGGAGGGAAATCACGAAGAACAAAAAGAGGCAGAAGATGAAGAAGAAGAAGCAGAAAGATATCCAGAAGAAGGAAACGAAATAGAAGAAGAAGGAATAGCTGAAGCGGAAGAGGCGAGGAGGCGCTGGTGGCGGCGCTGATGGCGACGCTGCTGTTGTCTGATTCGTGGTGAGTAGATGAAGCAAGAGGAGGTGGGGAGCTGCAGCGGCAGCTCTCCCAGCAGGGCTGAGCGGGACGTCCTGCTATCACAGCAGAAAAGCTGCTGCTGCTGCTGTTGCTGCTGCTGCTGCTTGTGCTATCGAAGAAGGGGAGACAGAAACTGCGAGAGCAGCAGGACCAGGCGACTGTGTGCTGCTGGCGCCGCGCAAGCAGCGGCGAGATTCGACGCTGCTGCTGCTGGAGAGACAGAGACAGACAGAGCAGCTACAGCAGAGGAAGAGGACACAGTGAGTCTCAAGGGAAGAACAGCCGCAGCAAGAAGAAAGCAGCTGCCACTGCTGTTGATGAAGAAAGACGACGAGGAAAGAAGTCGCTGCTGCTGCTGCTCCTGTTGTAGAAGTGGACGCGGAGCTGCTGTTGCTGCTTCACGTGCCACATCCCCGCTGCCGCACGGCCGAAACCGATCTGCTGCTGCTGCTACAGGAGCGGCTACTTACGGCTGCTGCCGCACAAGAATCAAAGAGAACCCAAAGGCGTTCTGCTGCCCCTACCCCTCCTGTGCAGCGTAGTGCGGTGCGGTGTCCTTCTTCAACCGTTCGAGCGTCCACCTGCAGCCGCACAACAGGCGGCTGCTGCTGCTCTGCGCGGCGCTGCAGCTGGAAGCTAGGGGCGGCTGCTGCGTCCAGTCGCAGGCGCTGCTGCCGCTGCTGCGTCTATTTAAAGCGGCTGCAGAACCCGTGAGAACGTGCTGCTGCTGTTACACCTCGTGTAGACGACTGCTGTAGGCGGACAAGACAGAGCTATTGCTGCTGCTGCTGCTCGTGGAGAGGACTGCTGTAGATAGATAATGCGGACCTGCTGCTTGGGGAGCTGCCGCTGTCTCTAGAATAAGTACCCGCGCACCCTAGAAAGCTAGAGAAAAACCAGACACCCGAACGCTGCTGCTGCTGGTGCTGCGTCGGCACGTTTCTGATATACTGCACACAAACACAGAGGAAATCACGGTCATCCATGTACCTAGACGCGTGTATAGGCTTGGTGTGTTACAGAGGCGATTTATAAGGATGTATATCGCGGAAGTTTACATATATATAGAGGGAGATAGAGGAGAAGGGAACGGACAGGCATATGGACACATACAGATAAAGAGAGAAGGAGGGGAGCTACTAAAAAAGAGACACACGCAGACGCCCACGAAGAGCTGCAGAGGAAAGCAGCAACTGACAGGTGCTACTGCTGCTGCTGCTGCGTAGTGAAGCAAATTTTTCTGACAGCCGCCGCGTAACAGGAGAGGTGGCGAGCCGAGAGCAGCGCGCAGCTGAAGCACGGCGGCAGCCCACAGCAGCTGCAGCGGCAACGCCAGCAGCGGGGAGGAAAGGAGCAATACAGCAGCAGAGAGAAATACGACAGGACAGCAGCAGTTCACCCTCCACACACGTGGCAGCAACGCAGCAACAGCAGCGGCAACGCATTATAAAGCGGCTCACACAATAAGAGCCACCCCGGCTTGATACCGGTTGTAAAGGCGTCCTGATGCGGATACATCTGTAAATACACGTGTGCGTGTCCGTGCAAAGACTGTTATGTTCGTCCACGTATCCGTAGCGACATCTACTTTGAGTTTGCAGGAGTATCGCTGAAGTTGTTGGTTCTGCTTCTCAGGCGTCGACGCCGTCGCAGGACGAAAGGAGCCGGCTGCACATGTACGTACACATACATCGGCAATGTTTGGGGAGATTTATATACACGTGCTTCGCGTCACTGCAGAGATGACTGCGTCTAAAAACTTCGCTTTGAGGTATCATATATCCGCGAGGAGAGGGGCGAGACAGGAACGGAGCGGCTTCGAAAAATCGAAGCATTACCAGGGGCAAAACATTTCAAGTCGGGAACTTGACCCACGGGAGAGGGACACAACGGCCGAAAAGCTTTGGCAAGCTCAGAGCCCGGACAAAGAGGACGGAACAACATTAAGCAGGAAAAAGAAGGAGCACAAGGACAGGGATGCATGTGTCAAAGGAAAAACTCTACGCGGAATGAAGAGCCGGTCGACCGCCGGTAGACTCCCAATCAGAAAAACGGAGAGTAGATAAAGTAGAAGACACCTCGACGAACGAAGAAAATGAGTCCGCACAACACTCTTCAGAAGGAACACAGATTCAAGAAGTAGTAGTCCTCGTCGGCAGAGAAGACCACGCAGGGTTATTACGTGTGGTGGAACGGCAACGGCGGCGCGCCGGAGAACACCGGGAAGACCGAAGGAGACGAACTGTTTGAGTCGAAGCGAGAAAAATGCCCACAAATCATCGGCTCTTCTTGGACAACAAATGATCTATTCACACAGGATCGTATAAAGAGCGACAAATATGTACGTATTGAAAGAGAGCAGCGCATGCCTGTGGTAATATACCGTACGCGCATGCGCGACGCTTGTCGATCCCAAAAAAACGCGACCTCTTTAAAAGATGAAGCTACAGAAGATAAAAATGGAAAAGTGGCCTCTAATCAAATGATATGTTCCCTGTTATCGAGGTTTGTAGACGAAGAGTTCCTGCGGAGAAGCTGTAATAAACCTTCGAATATCCGCGCGCTTTGTTCTCTCTATCTCTGGACCGTTTTTTACTCATATATATATATATATATATACCCACACACACCCGTCCATCAAATTCTGCGAATCTCTGCACACATATATGCAGACGTATACAAGCGTATCCATATGTCCACATCGAAGCAGAGCCATCAACACCTGTGCGTAATGTTTTGCATCCGTGTGTGTTGCCAGATAGCAGTAATTCGCCTTCACCAGCGTATATATGAGCACGTGTATGCACAGAAATATATTTGCATATGCATTCGGACTTGGACTAAGAGTGTCCTCCGTACGTTGCCGCAACGAAACCACTGAAGCGGCGGCGTGGGTAGGAAGTCCGTATCTTGGCTACTTTGTTAGCGTTGTGTTACATCTCGACAGGCATGGATCAACCCATGAACGGATACGTGTCCTCTATTTTTGTGCACGGGGAGACAGTAAAAGACGGAAAGAATACGCTTGTACATCTTTGTGCGCGTTATGAAGGGGAAATTGCAAGTGAATAGCGCCACTAACCAGTACGTAGATTTGAGCGTACTACGGTACGGATCTTTCCCTGTGTATATCTGCGCTTCTGTGATTGTATGGCGCATCGCCTTTACAGCTGTTGTACACTACGTGCCACTACCGATATATCTATATATATATATGTATATTTGAATACAAAGGTGCCCTCTTCCTACTGCAGACAAATATTGAGTGTACGTGTAGGTCAATTAATGTGTATCTTTATACACACAATAGGAGTACACATAGGTGTGATCGTATGTATATGTGTTTGGTCGCAGAACCACCTTTGTCCCATAAGAACTGCATTATTACACGCCTCACACTAACGCGGACCAAGACGCAGGCCTGCAGTGCATGGGCTCACCACATTCTCACGCGTACGTTCTTTTTTTTCCTTGTACGCTCCTGTTGTAGACACATCCTTCGAGTGCACCTAGAAGCTCTAATGGAGCAAACTTTTTCTTCTTTAATTTTGAAAGGCGCGGAGGCGCAGACCGGGGAGTCGTGGATGTGTTTGCTCAGCGTGCAGAGGCCTTGTGTGTAGCCGTAGTTGCAGTGAGTGAAAATACTGCTGGGAGTGAAGTCCTCAAGGACACAAATGCAGTACATAGTCGAATGAATGTACGCATATACCCCGCTACCTGTACACGGGTGTCTGCGTATATATGCTCTAAGCAGAAGAGCATAGTAAAGAGTTACGCAAATGCGGACGCGTACGCGCCTCTCTATGCGTGACTGTCTAAACACGGATGCATATGTAGTTCTTTAGTCACACGAGTTGCGCGTTCTTTCATAGCTGAGTTCGAGTAGACTACTGTGAACACTTGCTACATTGAGGAGCTGCAAAATGTTGTATTTCTAGAGGAGTTGCGCCGAGAGTTGCTCGCCGGCAGACGTCTTTTTGTGCATCTGGATCTCTGCGTGACGACCCGTGTACCACCGGGGAACACACACGCAGGAAGAGGGCATTTCTATTCGATATTTCTTTACGCTTCCATGACTGCTGCTGCTGCTGATGTGTACATCTCTAAGACACGTGGGTACGCTCGCGCTTACGTGCTCACATAGGTGGGGGAGAGGTAAGCGCGTCCACTCCGCCGTAGGTTTCTCTTTCCGGCATTAAAGTAGTTGTACGCACGTGCGCGTATACAAGTGTGTACACAGGCAACGAAAATCCAGCTGCGTGTTTATGTGTGTCCAAAAATCTACTCATGCATAAATCGACACCACACAGACATATATGTATATATATATATACATATATACATACGTATATGGACAGCGTGAAATCTGTAGGTGATGATGTCCTCACGTGCGTGTGTAGGCCTTGGACCGTGATTCACTCGTATCGTTTGTTTTCCTTTTGCCTTGGAAGTCGGAATTTTAGACGACGAAGTGAATCATAAATGTGCGGGTCTGGAGTTTTGCTCTAGTTGACAAACGAAGGTTTACAATTCTTTCAATGTGGCAGATGGGCGCGAGCAAACGTACACACGATACAGCCCCCCCAAATCAAACACTGGTACATAGCATATACAGGAGTGTATGGCAGCGTGTGGAGTGAAACATTATTTCATCCACAGACGTACGTATTAGTTGTGACAACCACCCAGCAAAGTACTATTTGACTGTGATCCGGGTATGTGGACTCATGATCCCTTCCGCGTGCAAGTTTCCCAACTAGAGAAGCGTAGAAGATTTCCTGGGTCTGCATGGAGGAAAAGAACTCACATTCTCTAAAACAGATGAAACTTTATTGTCTGTCGTGGATGCCTAGTGTATGTAATTCGCAATGATTCTACGCTGCAACGATACGAACTCAAGATGTTGTCTGTAGCCACCAGTCTTTATTCGTTTTCCTGCCTCTTCTACTGCTATGTCCTTCACCCGGAGGCACCAGCACCACAAGAAGACCGCTGTCCAAACCGCCCGTTATTGGCAGCTGTGCTAACAATTTCCTAACAAACTTTTTCTGCGAAGTTCACGTGCAAGTACCTATGCGTCTACACGTGCGACTCCTGGTGAATGTCTTCTTCCCCCGGTATAAAAAGGATGTTAGTAGATACACACCCACGCAATGCGTATTTTTGTTTATATCTATCCACATATGTATCTATGTATATGAAAGTGTCAAGCTGTCGCCCTGCGCGTTCACATATATTTGGGTGTCCGTGTATTGAAGTCAACATATACAGATGGACCCATTCACGTCTTGCAGGTGCGCACTTATCTACGCATATATGAGTTGGTGCAGGAGCGGCGGAACAAAACAGTTCTACGAGCGGCTTTGATTGCAGCATTCCTCCTCTAGCAGTTGCGGCTCACTCAGTATACAATAGTAGCGAAGAGAGGCTTTGACGAGTTGAGAAAACCTTGCACGTGCGTGTATGAAGTACACATGCATGTACATACGCAATGCTTAATATTCGCGGAGACGTACACACGTGTGTAGACTGACACATTTTTTCTTATATATATGCTTATTGAACATATATGCATTTACGTACATGTATGTATACATATATATATACATATATATATATATATATATGTACGTATACACATACGTACACGTCCGCATGAATGATGATATATACACATACCTCTAGACTAATGTGTTCACATGTGTACACACATGCGCATATACGTATACATACGTTTGAATCACATATATATATATATATATATGTATGCATCTATGTGCAACAGCGCGTACGTGCGATTCTCGTATTTGGCAGGCCTTCAGCAGCAGATACAGGCACGTTAGGAGTTCTCTTCCCTTTTCCCTGTATGCGTCCCCTCTCTGGAAGCGCTTATTTGTTTCAAAGCTGATTTTTTGCCGGAGTGAGTAACACGGCGAAACCTTTTATGTAGAACTTACAATAGAATAGCACACCGGGAAGCTGCTTCTTTCTCTTGTACAAATGGTCATACGATTCAGGAAGTGAGGGAAACACTGCGCTGCCACATTGGACCACGACAGAACCTCCTTTTGAAAGAGAGAGAGTAGCACGAGATTCTTTTGGGGTAGTGCAAGTGTGCACACGTTTTTCTTTCATGTTCAGTTCCCGAGCAGTTCCTGAAAAGTTGAAAATAATATATATGTACATGTATATATATATATATATATATGGCAGACTAATGCATACTTAGAAAGATTTAATATAATGGTATCTGCTGCAGAACAGAGTTACACAGATAGCAACACTGTACCAGTTTCGCTATATACATACAGATGTGTACACACGTCAATCGGATTCTTCGGGCGCGTAAGATGACTGATTCCAGTAGTGACTGTAAATGCGTAGTTACAGATATATATATAGATAGATATATATATATATACATATATATAGTGGTGCAGACCACCCGAGTGCTCACTCGAGAGTCCGCAGATGTGTGTATACAAATATATAGACATATATGTGGTAGGCGTGCAATTTCGTGGGGGACCTACGACTACTCTTGCGGTTGCAGCGGGTGCTGCCGTGGCCACCCCTGCGACTGCTCCCCCTGCCGCTGTTGCTGTTGCTCCTCCTCCTCTTGCTGTCGCTGCTGCTGGTGCTGTATATAGGATTTCTTTTTTTAGCTGCCTCTGCTGCTCTTCCTCTGTCTCCTCGACGGCAGCAGCTCTTGAACTGCAAGCGTCACCATCTGGATTCCGTCGCCCTATCTCTCTCTATATACATATATATATATATGTATACTCACAAAGCCGTACGCATATATATATATATATATACATATTCATATACACATGTACAGAGAGCTGTGTACGTGAGCACTTGTGCGTGTACAAATACATATATGTATGTGTTTACTTACAATTAACGATATGTATATTATTCCTTTTCATACTCATACATGTATGGACGACCACACAGGTGGGCACCACTGCGGCGTCTGCTTTCTCAGTCCGCTTCCTTCCATCTACTGCGCATGACAAAGTTCACGACCTCAATATTTAATTTCTTCCTTTCACCAGCGTCCCCTCCTTGTCAGCAACAGAAGTCCAAAGGGCTTCCACAGGAAAACAGACACGTTTTTTCTGTCGTGTCTGCAGCGTTGCGTACGGTAGGCAGATCAGCACTTGCTGCTTCCGCAGTGGACGAGTACGAAAAGAAAAGAAACAGATGACGACGAACCGAAGACGCAGCAGAACGGGAGGGCAAGACGGTAATAAATGAAAACGAAAAACGAGAAAAGCAACGAAAATAAAGCAAAGCAGCGGGTGCTGGTGACGGTGCCGATGAGGGCGACCGAGCGCTAAAATGAATCAAATCGGGAAACGAGTAGTGGGACATGACAGATCACCGCGTTGACTTACCAAGGTCAACTGTACATAGAATATCTACCGTATGCATGTACATTGGCGTAATGATGCATCTGCAAATATATATATATATACTCATCTTTTTATACATATATATACATTTGTTTACACGTTGAGGTAAGAGAGTAATGTGCTGACACACTAGAGTTCCCAAAATACGTACCCACATATAGATTTTACTTCGACAGGTGAGCTCGCAATGATGCAAAGGTGACTACACGGAAAGCGCCTTGAGCCTTGTGCTCGATGGATAAAGCAGCAGCGCCAGCAGCTGCTTTCGCCTCCAGCGTCACAATCGCCGCGACAGCAGCTGCTTTCGCCTCCAGCGTCACAATCGCCGCGACAGCAGCAGCACCGTGTAGTCCTCCCGCAGTAGCCATAGCACGTTGTTATCCCGTCGGGGCATCTGCTGGTGCTCATGCAGATACGCACGGAGGCCAGCAGCAGCAACGTCTAAGTCCATCCCCTCCCCCCTTCCTCACCAGCAACAGCGGCGCAGGCTCTATCATTAGCAGTGACATCCATGCAAGCTTCCTCGGCAGCACTAGCAGCAGCAGCCGCAGCAGCAGTTCACTGCCCGTCAGAGCAGCAACACCAGAAGCGGCGGGAACGGCTCAGTAGCAGCAACACAGCAGCTGCTGGCGAGGGACGTCGATGAAAAGCACCACCAGCAGCCTCTCTTTTCGTCTCACAGGGAGCGTCGGAGCCGCACCAGCATAGAGCAGGCCGCCTCTCGCTTTAAACTGCATCTACAGCTGCTCCCTCAACACTGACGAGATGCAGTTGACAAGCTCAACGATACGAAGACTCATTGTCGTCGTCGTCGTAGTAGTAGTAGTAGTGATAGTCGTGGTAGTGGTCGTCGCAATAATCCTAGTAGTAGTACTAGTAGTCCTCGTGTACCACTAGTAGTAGCAGCAGTGTTAGTATTCGTATCAGTAGTAAATACGAGGGGGATTAGCGTGAAGTGTTGTACGTCGCACTCGTAGTAGATGTAGTAGTACGTTTGTAAGTCGTATGGCTTCTCCCACAAGTAGGAGTCGTTCTCGTCGTAGCAGCACTTTCTGTGGTCGTGGCCCAGGTAGCAGAACTCGTGGTACTAGTACTCATGAGAGGACCCGTGGTCGTGCTCTAGGGGCACTATAACAAACAGCAGTGGTGAAGCAACCATGGATCAGCAAGAAGACTCCTACCTGGACAAGGATAACTTCAGAGAGTCGTAAGAGGTTTCCTGCGAGTGGTGCTAGCAGAGCGGCACGAGGAACAACAGTAGTGATGGCAGAAGCAGCAGCAGTACTGGCAGTATGCGCCCCACCACTATCACCATTCCCAGTCCTCGCGGGAGTCGTCGCACGAACTGCAGTCCTCGCAGTAGTCGCCGTTGCAGTAGTCAGTAGTAGTAGTAGTAATAGTAGTAGTAGCAGTAGTAGTAGTACTCGTGGTAGTAGTGGTACTTGTGGTAGTAGTACCAGTAGTCGTAGTCGTAGTACTAGTAGTAGTAGCAGTATTACTACACGTGGTGGTAGTAGTAGTTGTAGTAGTAGTAGTAATGGTGGATGGTAGTAGTGTTAGTAGTGGTAATAGTCGTGGTAGTAGTAGTAGTAGTGGTAGTAGTAGTAGTAGTACTACTGGTAGTAGTGGTAGTAGTGATAGTAGTGGTAGTAGCGGTAGTAGTAGCAGTAGTAGTAGTGGTAGTAGCAGTAGTGCTGGCAGTAGTAGTAGTAGTGGTAGTGGTACTAGCAGCCATAGTCGTGGTAGTAGTCGTCGTGGTAGTAGTAGTAGTAGTAGTAGTAGTAATAGTTATAGCAGCGCTAGTAGGTCTCGTAGTATTAGTGAGGAAGGTGGTAATAGGCCGAGGATGAGAATAATGCGTCGTGAAGTGAGTGTAAAGAAGGTCGCAAGAGAGACAACCCCAGAGGAAGGCGTCGCGATGCAGCAGCCGTGAGAATCGTTGAAGCAGTCGTTCAAGTCGCCTGTTAAAGCTACAAAAACGGGGCACCTACGACATGTAACAGAGTATCAACTGCAAGTGGTCCTTGGCAGAACGTGCGCCCCCTGCCCCTCTTTTTTTCTTCTTTTCCACGAGAAGTGTAGCAGCAGGACAGAAATGTTGTCCGCGGAAAAACGTGTTAGTGCCATGCGAATCAAATCGTTCGCAGCAGCGTCCAAGACTGCCTTAGGTACGTAACTGCATGCAACCCACACACACATACATATTCCCACGCGCGCGCGCGCAAAGATACATACTTACATACATATGTATGTATGCAGATGTACGTATACAGGAGGGACACAGAGAAAGGTCCTGCGATATAGTAGCGGTTCTCCCACGAACATAGAAACTTATATATACGTGTGTGTGAGGATGTCTGCAGACGTACGTGCACAGGAGAGACACAGCGAAAATACTGCGATATAGTAGCAGTTCCCTGTACCCTACTACCATACGTAGCTAGCTGCGCGTGTTTGTCCAGTTCCTATGGGTGTGTTGGACCTCAACAACGTGCGGAAGTCCAGATACCCAGTCCTCTACACGTTGATTAAGACCACGCGTCTACGTGTGCATGCACACAGACACGTATGCATAGACACGTATATAGTGTTGTGTAGGTATCTAGACTTCGAGGTGTGTAGATGAAGGAGTCCCCTACGTAAGTTACACCTGCAAGAAGAATAGCGGAGAGGGAGACGAAAAGACTCTCCTCCCGACTACAAACGCCTACGTCACCAACTAACAGATACACAGAAGTGTACTTGGATGTATTATGTCTCTATGAAGAAAGGAACTGAAGTAAAAAGGGACACAGGAAATGCATGTAGTCCGAAGAGCACACATACATAAACGTGCACGGAAGTGCGCCGTCCATACACATATGCGCATCTCTACATGCGAAAACAAGTGTATTAGCACATACATATACAAACGTACATATAATACAAGAAGGCGTGTGTGATACACATATACAGAGAAGAAGAGATGGTGAGGCACATACACAGGTTCAGCAGATCTTCCACTTGTTTCTGCGATAGTTGGCGACCGAGAGATACACATACATCGATCAACATCCGCTCAAAAACTGTTTATATCTACGTCGTAAACGTGGACGCAGGGCGACACGTGGCTAGCTACCGTTCAGACATACTGTGACTGTCTGTACACCTGTGTGTACACTTCTACGGACGTGTTATCCATAGACATATACGTACGTAACGTGGCATACGGCATCAGTATATAGAGAAAAAGAGAGAGACACAGAGACAGAAAGACAGTGAGAAAGAGACAGACAACGCGAGAGAGGAAGATATATACATATATAGAAGGGCAAACTGACAAACCTGCATCTATATGTGTATAGTTTTGTCTAAATGTATGTATATACATACGTATGCGTAAAGATCTACATGTGTATACATACGCATGTGATTGGTGTATGTACGGGTCTGCATGCATGTATGTGAACGGTGTGTGCATGCACGCATGCGCATCCGCCTAACTTCTCTGCCTACATGTATATATACGTATACGTATGTATATAAATATGTGTATGTATGCGCTGCAGGCACCCTGCCAGGAGAGAGAAATAGGAGCATGAGAGAAGCTGCGGGTGACAGAGGCGGTACTCGTAAACTTGACTTTCGAGAAGCGCATATGACCACCGCTAGCAGTGCCGCAGAAGCTCTTTTCTTGAAGAAACAGACGCACAAGGTCTACAGCCACACCCTGAGCAGCGGCAGCAGCTTCACTTCTTGACACAAAAACACTACACGTATCTCCCGAGTTGAACTGCTGCACGCGTTTCTAGAGCTCGCACGCCTGCGACCTCTCCGCCCGAAAGCGACTGCTGCTCTACTCTACGCCACAGGCTTGCCTGTATACTTGAACAAGCAGCAGAAGCCTGCTGTGGCACGTGTGTGTCGCTACTCCTACTACTACGAATCCATACTACTAGTATTCTACGCGATTACCACCACTGCTACAAGGACATACGACTCCTGCTTTTCGTTTACGACTACTTCTCCTTCTCCTCCGGGTATATGTATTGCTGGTATTCTACGACTATCACGACTGCTGCTACGCCTACTACGAGGATATGCCACCACAGGATTCAGCACTACGTACTACTACTACTGCTGCAAGTGTATAATACTACTATTCTGCCATTACGACTCCTACTACAGGCATATACTCGTACTACTACTACTACTACAAGTACAAGTACATACTACTCCTACTACTATTCTTCGACTGCTGCTACTATTTTAGGCGTATACGACTTCTATTCTTTCAGAACTACTCCTATTAGTACATACTACTACTATTCTTCGACTACTCCTCCTCCTCCTCGTCCTCCTTCGAGTCTACGTACACGTAGGGTTCGTCGATAACTACGAAACGGCACGACAGCCACTTGTAGTACTGCGACCCCGACCCCACCGTGTACTGATACACGTGCTGCGTACTCTGTAGCACTAGTTATACGTCCACGGCGCCTCTACGAACTTGTCGAAAGTTCCTAGAACATAAACGAGTACAGTGTCTCTGGACGAGAGCTCTGTACAATGCTGCTGCAGACGCGTTCAGCGACAGATCCGCTTCCTCTCTGGCCACGACGAGTCAGCCGCACACGTATCTATACCACATCTAACAGAGCTTCCCCACACTGCTGTTCCTATGCTGCCGTTGTCTCTGTGTGTCTTCGTGAGCCGCCTCATCCTCCTCGTCCCATCACTCGTGTTGGCGCTGCTGCAGAGTATCCTTTCTTTGTCTGTCTCTCTGTGCAGTGCGGCGACTGCCCTCCCGCTGCGGCTCTGGCGTCTGCGCCGGGTGCGTCGCCGCTGCAGCAACGGCAGGGCCCTGCGTTGGCTTCCGTGTCGCTGCTCCTCCTAGACGTGGCCCCTATACAGTAAACAGCGCGAGTAATGGACTGTTTATCCACGCTGTCCACAGAACTCTCTGCTACACAGTCGGCTGCATGTATATACACCTCTACATGGATGCTGCTGCTGCCTGCAGCGCTGTGTGTGTGTGTGTGTGCGAGTGTGTGTACACGAGGGTGCTGCTCGAATGTATTCTCCTGCGTGCGCAACAGGGAGTACGCACACACCAGGACTACGCCTGCTATTCCTGCTACTCCCACGACGACGACCCATACTTCGGCAACTGCTGCCATTTTCCTGGCTACGTCACACAGTCAGTCTGCAGACGACGCTGTTTCGTGGCAAGGAAGCCGACGAGGACTTTCCGCAGGTGTGCATGCAGGCGCGTGTAGAGTTCCTCGGGCCACTCCCGCAGGCGCCGCAGCCCTCTATCTTTCTCTCTAGGCCTGCAACGGGACGCAACACGTACCCGTGACGTAGCAGAAGCAGACTGTTTCGTTCGTTCTTCCCATCTACCTCCACGGCAGACGGTTGGTGGTTCTTCTTCTCCCACGACCACGACTCGTGCGGACTGCTGCTCAAGCACGTACCCAGTCCCAGCCCCGCGGGCCAGCAGCAGCAGAAGAAAAACGCAGAGCCTCTGCGGCAGTCCCCACCCCCTCCCCTGTCCTCTCCTGCGCAGACGTGCGGCAGCATGTCTTCTTCTTCGCTGCTCTCGGGCCGGCTCATTAGTACCTCACGTCTCACCGCCGCGTCTCCCTCCCTACGTACTCTCCAGCAGCAGCACCCCCACCGGTCACTGCATGCGGCAACCCAAAGCGCCACCAATGACTTCATGCCCACTAGCAATACTACGAGGACTCCTTTACTACGACTAGTACTACTATACTACCACGACTACTACTATACTACCACGACTACTACTATACTAGTAGTATTACTCCTACGATACTACGATTACTACTACTACTCCTATACTACTATTACTACAACTACCACCACGACGACTACTACGACAACTACCACTACGGGTACGACTACTACTACCACCAGTAGTGGTTCAAGGACAACAGTACCCCACTACTACTCCTGGTGCTACTACACTACAATCTCTACTAGGATACCACTGGTGGATCACTACTGCCCTACTACTACTACTGGCGCAACGACAGTAGCAAGGGAGACATGCGTGCCTAATTTTTCGTAGCAGGTCTCTGCTGCGGCAGAAGAAGGAGCTGTGCGTGTGAACTGCAGATGCTTTCTTCTTTTCTTCCATGCAGCAGCAGCAGCAGCCGGACCTAAAGACAAGAAAGCTCCAGCACCCAGCGTCTCCTAAAAGCACGTGTGCAGTGCTGCCACCCGACTACAGACATGTGGCTGAATCTTCTTGTGCAATGTTTGACAATACCACAACCGCAGCACATGCCCGGCAAAAAACAGGCAGCCTTGCCAGAGCAGGAGGCGCGAGAAAGCAGCAGTAGCAGGTACAAGAAAATAGCAGCAGCAGCAGCAGGTATGAAACCGACAGCAACACGTGCGAGAGAACAGCAGCAGCGCAGGTATGAGAGAACAGCAACAGAGGAGGTGGGAGACAATCCCAGCAGAGCAGGTGGGAGAACATAGCAGCAGCAGCAACAGAATTTCGATGTTTGTTGAATCGAGCAGCACGTACTCTTCGAAGCAGTCTGCGTCGTACTGTTCGGTCGCTTCTTGTTCGACAGGGCTTTCTGCTGCTGCAGCGTTTTTCTGGCCGGTGCAGTTGGCAGTCCCCAAGTCCTCTCCCTCGTCCCCGCTGTTTCTCTCCTCTCCTGCGGCCGCTGTAGGCACACCGAGTTGACGAGCCTTTCTCTGTTTCCGGCTGCTGCTTTTTCTCTCCCACCAGGAGACACCAGCTGCTTCTTGGTCTTCCTCCTCTTCCTCCTCCTCCTGCTGGCGGTGGCGGTGGCCTGCGGCCGTCTGCAGCCCCTCGCCGCTGCTCCTGCTTCCTGCTGCTGCTGCCCTTCCTGCCTCTTTCGCCTCGGCAGCAGCAGTCGCAGCGGCAGAGCCCCTCGCCACCGTCGCAGCACCGCCTCTGCTGCACGTGCTGCTGCTTACCCGAGACCGCGCAGCACTTGGGACTTCGGCAACAGAAGCCACGCCAGCACAAGTACGAGCGGAAGAAGAAGCAGCAGCAGCAGAAGCAGTTCCCGGCCTGCACCCCTCTCCAGCCCCCGCCTGCGGAGTGCTGCTGCTGCTGCCCGTCTGCTGTAGTCTGCCGTCCTCTCCTTCCCTCTTCTCCTCACAGAAGCCGTTGATGAGACTGCTGCTGCCGCTGCCGCTGTTGCCAGAACGCGCCGCGGTCTGCTGGTTGTAGTACGCGTCAATACGCTTCTGCACCAGCCGCACGGCCTCGTCATCCGACAGTACATCCCACAAGCCGTCGCTGGCGATTATAATGAAGCAGTCCTGTTCAGGAATCAGCCGTCTGTACACGCACACCCCCCACACACGCCGCCGGTGGCAGCCCAGAAGTCCTTGTGTGACCCTCGCAGAAACCTCGAGAGGAGAGCCGCACCCCGCCTCCTCTCATCAAAATACGTAGCAGTAACTCGAAATTCATTTACACACACACAGAGGACCGCACATATATATATACGTATGTGTAACATACGTGGCAGTAGCTACGAATTCACACACATATACTGAGAGGACGGCACTATACATATATATATAACATACGTAGCATTGGCTACGAGTTCCCACACATGTACGGAGAGGACGGCACATATGTATTTATATATACATACATGTATCCACATACGCGTACATAGACATGTACCTTCACACAGATAATTCGCAGACATCGAGACACCACACACAGACACACACAGACCCTCTCACACTTTTACACGCGTCCTTTTTCTCTCAAGACCCACACATACGGTGGCTCTGCGCGAGTACGCAGCTCCTGGTTGCTGTACTCCCTTCTATTTTCCCCCCTTACCCTAAACGCTGGGCATGTGTGCTGTAGACGCATCAACAGCAGTAGGAGTCGTTGTCGCCGTAGTAGTGGACAAGGCGCACGGACCGGTTGACGAGCAGTCACCATACAGGCGCTCTGTCTCGGAGAGAGATGGAGAGATAGGGGGGGATGAGTCAACATACGTATATTCATCGGACTTGTGCAGGAGCGGCCCAAAGGAAAACAGGGGCCCACACGCGACGCAGACAGACGTGGGGGGCTGCTGCTGCAGGTGTAGACCCCCAGAAGAGGCAGCAGCCACGTGCGGGTCTACTGACAGACGCACACATTCGTGAACCGAGGCAGACCCACCACAGCAGCACTCCAACGTGGGCAAGGGATTCACACACCCACACGTCTCTTCGTCAACATGGCTGTGTTGTACACGTCTACAAATATATATATGGGCTATATATATACATGTCTAGTGTAGACACGCGAGTGACACACCAACACAACGAGGTCTACATGAGACAACACCGCTGTGTCACACTTCGAAATACGTACATACACACATATATATAAATGTACGCATGCACACGGTAGACACGCACGACAGATTCAGACAACGAGGCGTGTGCACTGTCACACAGTAGGCAGCGAGACTATACGTCTCTACATGGCGACACATATATATATGTATCAGTACGTAACACACATGTACACAGAAGTATATATATGTGTGGAGGAGGGTTCATGAGGCGGGGGCAGCGTGGAGATGTGTTGCCAGTGGCGGGGGAAACGAGCGAGCGAAGGGTCGCAGAGGAACGGCCTGCTGTCATTGCTACGGTTCGGCGCCTAAGAAGTCTGAGATGTAAGGGAGGTCCTGCTGCTGCTGCTGCTCCTCCTCCGCCTCCTGGTCCTCCTGGCCAGCACGGGCGATTCTTCCCGGCCTTCAGGGGAGACGTTTTGCTTGTGAAGTGACAGAGGGAAAGGGACACGAACGAACCACCGTGAGTCGTCCCGCAACAGAGGCAAGCACGGCCATGACGTAACATTTGCAACGACTCCCACACTCACGCGCCCACCTACAGAAAGAGACGAAGGTCAGCTCATACGATAACTCTACACATACATACACACATATACAAATACCTACACATATATACATATATATGTATACATTCACGTGTGCGTATATGTATACAGTCACCTATGCGTGTGTAACAAGAATATATATATATATAGATAGATAGATAGATAACATATATATACATATATAGATAACATATATATATATATATATATGTTACATACCTACTTGCAAGAATGAGTGCACCCAACTCACCGTGAAAAGATATACAGAGGTCAACACAAGTGCACATATGCATGCATATATGTATGCATACTAAGATATATATATATATATGCAGATTTATATATATACATATATATATATATACACATGTATATTACATACAGAGAAAGATATACCCACGTCAACGTACGTGCATACACGCATGCCCATTTCTGGCATGGAAGTTTATATACGGGTAATGATGCGACACAGAATATACTACTTTTACACAAACTAATTCGTATTCAAACATATATATATGTATGGAAAGAGTGTGTGACAAACGTGTAAATATACATATATATATATATGAATACGTATGGGATTATATGTATTACCTGCTGGTAACATCAGGAGTAGCAAGGACGATGTGCTCAGAGAAACGTTTTAAGGCGAAATCTCCGAGGCATCGCGAGACCGCTAGCGCCATGTCCGTCGATCCCACCATCACTCTGCAGTCCAGCAGCAGCAGCACCAACAGCAATAACAAAAGTCGCAGCCGGGCCCGCAGCAGCAGGAACAGCACCCGCAGCACGAGCAGAAGCAGCGACAGCAACTGCTGAAGAGGCCCGGTGCAGCAGGACATCCAGCAAGAGCGGAAGGCGCAGGAACACACACAGACAGCAGCAGCAAGAATCGAAGCACCAACAGCACCAGCGGACAAGAGCAGAAAGAGCGGCAGCAAGACAAGAACGGCAGGTGGAGCAGCGACGACAAGAACCGCAGGAGAACGCGCGGAAGAGGCAGCAGGGGGGCAGCAGATCCTCCGGCAGCAGCAGCAACAGCTGCAGCAGGACAGACGAGAAAGAAGACGAACAAGGACAACGCCGAAGAAGAAGAAGAAGAGCAGCGGAAGCAAACGTCACAAGGGACGCGGCAGCGGGGACACAAAGAAATCCACAAGACCGTCTTAATAGGACGAAAGACAGGGGGACACGTGCGAGAGAAGAGAGAACGGGAAGAAGGGTGTGGAGAATGGGGGCAGATGTGTAGAGCAGCATCTCCGACCGTGGCACCCAGGTCGTCCGAAAAGAAGAAGATCTGGGCGAAGCAGGCAGCAACATGGAGAGAAGGCAAGAAGGACACGAACGACAGAAAATAGCAGGAAGGGACGCGACGGGAAACCGCAGCAGACCCCACCGAGTGAGAGACAAAGATAGGAAGGAATGGCAGGAAGGGAAGTGACGGGAAATTGACGCAGAAACACCCACCGAGTGATACAGAGAGATGATGCGCAGGACCAAGGTGACCCCCGCAGACAGTGACGCAGCAGCAGCAGAAAATGACGACGAGGAGAGCAGAAGGGGGAGAAGTCAAGTGGAGTGCGAGAGGACCACACATCGAAGAGAGGGGAGCAGCAACCGCCAACGGGAGCCGTGAAGGTGCGACAAACAAATACGTGAGAATCCGCGCGAGACGCCGGGGTGAGCTGCATGCAGGTGATGAAGAGGACCGGAGACACCGGAACGGGACGGAAGGCGAAGAGGAGGGGATGGGGAGAAAATCGAGAGAAGAAGGGGAATGCGACACGCGAGGAAGGCGGAAGACATGCAGGCAGCGCGCAAACGGACCAACACGAGAGAATAGGGGGTGCTACACAAGGCATGCATTTCTTCCGCGTTCGTCCCCGTTGAAGCGCTCGCGCATCTATGTGGTAGGAACTCCGGCACGCGCGCTCGTTGATTCATATTGGGCACTTCAAGCAAATTGGTGAAGCCGTCTCAACCTGCCCCTTCCACACACACGTGCACAAAAACCTTACACTTGACACACCGTCTGGTGAAAACGTTTGCTGGCCAGGTGTCTCCATCCCCCTGCACTCCCCTCCGTCTCCTTCCCGCCCCGTGACGGATATCTTCGTGTGTCTTACACGTGTATACATAGCAAGATAGAGCGGAGAGCCAGTGTATATATATGTGTGCGGGTAGGGGAGTCTACTGCTGTGTGTCTTGTCTCACTTGAGTATTTCTACAGATCTACTTACCTGCACACATATATGTGGGTGTGGGGAGGCGCATCCACCCGTCTCTCTCTTTTTCCCTTTCTCTCTGTATAAATGTATCAAGTGGCAGCAGGTTGTCGGGGAACCGTAAAAATTGCATGCACACATATATATATGTGTGTGCCACTTGTGTGCACATACATGTCTACCTATGCTTGAGACAGATGTAGGGAGCGGCACTTCTCACTCCAAGCATGGACGACGACGAAGTGTGTCTACCCACAAACGGATAAAAACGTTGCAGAGGCAGCCAGGGAAACATACGTATGCACATATATAGATATAGGAATGTGGACGCGCATGCAGAGAGAGATGCAGTGAAGGTCTGCCAGATATATGGACGGCGTGTGTCTAGAGAGAGGGACACAGTTTGTAGGACACACACCTACACAAATATCTGCATATATATATCCTCAGGGAGACAGTGAGAAATTCAGGCATATATGTGTCCGCGTATATATTTACGTACGTAGATATACAGAGGGCGAGACAGGGATACTGTCATATATGCGCGTGTCTACATATAGACGTGAGTATGGACATAGAGAGAGACGTGAAAGACTCTCATATACGCCTATATAGAGATGCGGAGAACGCGTGTGTACACACACATGCATATACACGTGAGTATAGATATAGAGAGAGACGTGAGAGACTGTCATATATATATGCATGCGGAGAAAGTGTCGGAGATTGTCTGGTATAAATACATGTGTATGTAGTTTAAGCAGCAAACCAGTGAAGCCGCCTCTGTGCGCAAGAAGCTGTTACTTCTCCCATGCACACGAATGTGTTTTCTTTCCATGAAGAGGGCCCCCTGGTCACGCGGCTCCCCCCACCTCGCCGCCTACACGCCGGCCCCCCTCTCCCCTCCCTACGCAGATAACACGTAAAACAGGAAAAAGCGCATAGATATACATAGATACATACATATATGTATGGACGCATGCATGGGAAGAGTTTGGAGCAGGTGTGTGCGCTATACCGAGGGCAGCCCGCATCAACGACGATGCCTCCGTGGCGCTCGATTCGCGCTCGCTCGTCGTCCCTATTCGGTTTATGGTCCTGCGTAAGTCGCTCTGCCTTTGCTTCCGTCTGTAGGAGCAACAAGCCTTCTCCTCCTGCTTCTGCTGCTGTTGCTGCTGCCTGGTGACCGACGGTGTGACTCACTGGCTGCTGCAGCAGCCCGGTCCAGTGCCGACCCGCGGCTGTTCCTCCGCCTTTTCCTCCCGGCGGTGCTGTCCCCCCTGGTGCGGCCGGAGCAGCAGCAGCAGGCGACGAGGCGAGAAATGATGTTGCCGTTGTCTTCTCGTTGCTGCGCTTCTCTGTCGTCCGCCCCCCGTCTGCGCCGTGATGCGCTACAGACCCTGCTACTGGCGCAGGAGAAGCAGCAGCAGCAGGAAAGGAGTTGCCGCCCAGGCGAGCACCGACGGCTGCGGGAGCCGCCGCGGCGCCCGGTGGAGCGAGGCGAGCGAAGGCGGCACCTGCAGCAGCAGGAGAGGAGGACGAGGAAACAGCAGGAACGCCAGCTGCAGCGGAAAGAGGAGATCGTGACGGGACGTAGGACACGCCGTTGATCGAACCCAGAACTGCTCGGGTGTCTCCCGCATGGGCCACGAACAGATCTACCAGGTACCGAGGGGGTGGGGGCAGCGCGCATGCAGGACCAGCAGACGTTTCTCCTGCTTCGACGTCTTTTGCCTCTCGACTTTTGTCTTCGTCGCTTGAGTCGGCTTCCCCTTCGACTTGTCCTGCGCCTCCGGGGTCAAGCCGGGGTCCCCCCGCTGCTTCTTCTTCGGCTCCACCTGCTGCTGCCGAGCGGTGGTGCTTACGCCGGTGAAGCGACCGGCTCCCGCCGTGACGCTGCGGCTGCTGCAGCAGCTGCGCCTGTTGCTGCTGCTGCATGCGTCGCAGCCTTTGCTGCTGCTGCAGCACTGCAACTTTGTCCTCAGACCAGCGAACCAACAGCACAAGAGCAGTGGCTCCGTCTTCGGCCTTCGGATACAACCGCATGTATTGATGGTCGACGTGATGAAACGCGTCGACAAGTGACCGAGTAATTGCGGCCTTCTTCAGCTGCAGGCTCCTGTTGTCTTCCCCCATCTGCTGCTGCTGCTGCGCCTGAAGACTCTCTTCCAGCAGCAAATGCAGCTGTCCCGCTGCGAACTCTGCGAGCTGACACCCGTTGTGGCCGTCCAACACTGACACACGCAGCCACCAGCAGCAAAGCAGCAGCAGCAGCAAGTTGTCATAACGAAGTCAGGTTGTGACGCTTAGCAAACGACGCACGCTGCGCAAGAAAGCGACACGAGGCCAGGCAGATGCTTTCATACATATGAAGAAGCCGTGCGTCGCGTGTTTCTCGGGTCAACTGTCCTCCTTGGACTCCTCACCAGTGTCATGCTGTTGTTAGGTGGTCTGGTGTCTACGCGGTCGTGTGTGCGTGTCTCTGGGAGACAGGCACGAGATCCCGTGGCAGCATATCCGGAGACAGATAATGCAGCACGGGTAGAGACAGGTTGACGCCCTGTGCAGCAGCTCCGCCAGTCTCAGAAAGCGACAGCAGAGAGCAGGAGAGACCCGCCCACGCGTGCTGTTGCTGCTGCAGCCGCGGCAAGTCGTCCGCAACAGCAGGACGACGCGGTTGAGGTACTTGGCAGCAGCACACACACGGCGTGTACCACCGCTCCTACACCGGTGCGACGCCAGCAGCAGCAGCGACACGCGCGCAGAGCAGTAGCAGAGCAGCAGCGAGAAGAAGAAGAGGCTGCAGCACATCTGACAATAGCGGTGGCTGGGTCAAACCAAGTGACGCTGCGAGGAACACGGCCGCGACGCAGCAGCACGAAAAGACGCAGCAGCAACAGCAGCAGGCAACGGATGCCTGAGAAAAACACTCTCGCAAACGTAGCACCCGCGCAGCACAGCGAGAAAAGGAGAGAACGCCGCGAGCGCTCAGCCGCAGCAGCGAGAGGGACGGAGCGCAGCAACTACCGGAAGACACTCTCGACCGGAGCGACAGCAACGCACGCGCTGCAGCAGCAGCAGCAACCGCCGTCTACTCGCAGTTGCGGCAACAAACGCAGAAGACGCCAGGAGGAGAGCGCAGCGAACGCCGAGTTCGCACGCGCAGCAGCAGCAGCAGTTGCATACGCGAAGACAGCAACACAAAGCTGTTCATTCCTGGCTGCAACTGCAACAGCAACAGCTCGAAACGGGAATGCAGTAGCTGCAACGTAGGCGAAGAAGCTGCGGCGCCGCTCTCGACAGCGATAACTCGTGCCCCGGCGGGCCTGCTGCAGTAGCAGCTTGAACCCCAGCACCAGCAGACGCAGAGAAACACACTGCCTTAGCTGACGAAAATGACAGAGACGAACAAAGCGAAGAGGTGGAACGGTGAACGGGAGAGCAAGAAGAGGAAAGGTGGAGAAACGGATAGAAAGGAATGTCGTGATGGCTCGCTCACGCGACGAGAACTAGTTGCAGGGGGCTGCTGCGACTGCAGCCTTCCAGTAGCCGCAACAGCGGCAGCAGCAGCACACCAAGCGAGAAAGCATGTCAACGACGAATGGGTAAAAGAGACTCAGCAGCAGGGCGAAGAAGCCAGCGGAGCTGCCATAGCAGCAATAGCAACGGCGTCGCTGCATGCAGGTCGCGCCAGTCTTCGACGGATAGAAGCAAGGAAAAACAGCAGCAGCAGCGGCACCACTATTCTGAGAGAGAAGAACTGCAGCTAGCCCGGTGTCTCGGCTCAGCGACAGAGCAGCAACAGCTCCCGCAGTAGACGGGCCGGCAATACAGCAGACGTGCGGCACCAGCAAGATGAAGGCGTCCACGCGAATTACGTTCTGCTGCAGGAGGAGCAGCACCGACAGCAGCCCAGAGGGAAGGCCGAGAAAAGCCGGCACGGAGCGAGGGGCAGCAGGAGAGGCAGCAAGAAGGGGCGGGAGTGTGATTCCTGTGACCCGTGAAAAAGACCCGCGGGCGCTACATACAAAACTGAACAAGCAACAAGTAGCCAAGACTCTGTCGGCAGCAACAGGAACAGGGGAAAAGAAGACGACGCAGCAGCAGCACCGTCTATGTGCACGTTGCTGCACCAGCGGCTCCGAGAGACAGGAAGACAACAGCAGCAGCAGCCAGAAAGATCGCGACGGCGACGCCACCGTCGCACGTGACCAGACGTAGCAGCAGAAACGGCAGCAGCAGAAACAGCAGCAGTAGCAAGAGGACCGATACCGGAGTTCTCAGTCATAGCAGCAGCAGGACCGAGACAGCAGCTCTCACTCATCGCAGCGGCAGGACCGAGACTGCAGCTCCCAGCCATGCCAGCAGCAGGACCGAGACAGCAGCTCTCAGCAGTAACTGCTGCTCCGGTGATAATCGCCGTGCAGCAACAGCGACAGCAACAGCAGCTCAGGAGGACGGCAAGAGGGCGCAGCACGACTCGCGCGTGCTCAGGAGGAAATGGTAAGACACGCACGTAACAGCAGCAGCAGCAGCAAGGGCCGCCGTGACACCGTCCCTTTATTGTACGCGTCTGGGAGGGAGACACAGCAGCAACAACAGCAGCTGTCGACATGGAAGCAGCACAGACGCCGCGCACAGTCACGCCCCGCAACAGCCCAGCAGGGAAAACGGATAGAAAAGAGAGGAAGACGAGGAGCAAACACTCGGGGAGAAAGTAGAAAAGAAGGCGTCGCACTCGTGGGGACTGCACTCGTGGGGACTGCTCAAATAACCTTACTGCAAAAGTAGGCGAACTGGGAATCCAGGAACGACGGCACTGCAGCAAAGACATCCTCCATTTTTTCTCGGCGTCCGACGGTCGCGCTGCTTCCCCAAGAGAGCGCGAAGCCCCTCACTCGGCTACTGCTGCAGCTACGGCTGCTGCTGCTGCTACTCCTAGTGCTGCTGTTGCTCCTGCTATCGCTGCTGCTGTTCCTGCCGCGACTGCTGCTGCCCCGCCAGTCGCTGCTGCTGCTGCAGCGCCAGTCTCGGCTGCCGCCCCAGGGCCAGCCGCGCTTCCTCCTCGTGCTGCTGCTGCTGCTCCTGTCGTTCGTGCTGGGGAAGGAACCCGCTCCTGTGCCTGCTGCAGCTACAGCTGCCGTTTCTTCCTCTTCACCTTCAGAAGACGACGACGAGCCAGAAGCGGAAGCAAACTGCGCTGCAGCAGCAGCGGACGACGAACGCGACGGGCTGCGTCTTCGAACCGAAGAGACATCAGCCGCCCCACGAGAGAAAGCAGCGCCCACATCGCCGCGCGATGAAGACTTGTTGTTGTCAACATCACTTGGAGAGAAAGAAGCAGCAGCAGATGCTCTCCTTTCACTTCTCTCCCGCCTGCACCCCACACCGCATGCAGACACGGTATTCATCATCCGCGAAAAAGAAAGGGGCCCTCTTCTCTTAACGACGACATGTAGTAGCCCCCTGTTGCTCCCAAGGAAAGTGAAAAGGACATGTCTCTTGAAGACAGACGCAAAGTTCTCAAGGAGTTATACGCCCACGTATACGTCCCAAAAAACTGTTCCTGAACCACAGGCATATATATATACATATATATATATATCTGTGGCTACATCATAAGTGGGTGTATATACATATGTACAAATATATATATATATATATATATATATGTATGTATCTCTGTGGCTACACCTGAAGAATGTGTATACACATATATATATATATATGCATATGTACAGATATCTACCCATGGTGTGTCTACACACCTGTGTGGAGGAGAGGCCCTTTTCCCTACGTTTTAGATATATGGAGGCAACACAGAGAAAGGCAGAGAAACGTCGGGGGGACCGAGTCACCGAGAGATAAATATATATATGTATACAATATCAGGGTTCCTGGTGAAGCATACATGTAGAAGCTGTCGTGTTCTTGGTGCCGTCTCGCACTGCGGCGATGCAAGCCAGAGAGAGATAGTAGACACGGTGCCCCTACCCTTAAAAGTAGACACACGTTTCTCGAAGAAGACACGAGTAGCGACGCAATGAATCAAACAACTAGCGAGAAAGTCTGACAAACGCGGCGGCGACGTACACGTAGTACGGAGCTCTCGAAATCCTTCATATAAATAAGAAAGAGACTGTCGGCCGTGCACCAAGTGCGCATGCGCACATAGGCACACACTAGGAAGAGACCGGGGCTTTGCACCTTTGCTGGCGGTGTATATATATGTATATATCTACACATGTGCGCGTATATATACATATATATTGCAGAGATCTATGTTGCCTTGCACCTTTCCTTGTGGTGTCTATATATGCGTATATATATAGATACACATATATATATATATATATATATGAGAAGTCTATGTTGCGACGACGTTGGAATTCTGTGAAGAGGAAAAAGAGATACAGACACACTCCAGCAGCGGCATGTAAGAGAGGCGTGTATCTATCTAATGCAACTGGGTGAAGCGCGCCGTAGAGGGTCCGTCTGTCTCCAGCCCACACACTCGGTGTCGCATAGGTAACCGCCGTCCCAGCAGCAGCAGCAGCGGCAGTCGCAGCTGCAGCATCAGCAGCAGCAGACACTACGGCGACAGCAACAGCGGCCATGTGCGGCAGCGAGAAACGCGACAGCAGCGGCGATGTCAGCACCAGCAGGTGCGAAGGCAGCAACAGCCGCAGCAGCAGCAGCAGACCCCCCACCACGAGCAGCAGCAGCAGCAGCAGCAACTGCAGAAACCCAGTTGCAGCAGGAGAGCAGCAGCAGACGCAGCTGTGCGTCATCTGCTACAGACTCCACGCGATAGCGGAAATACACTCGCGCGGTGCACTTCCTACTAGTTCTACTATCACTGCGAGCAGCCGCAGGTCTACTGGCAACAGCAGCAGCAGCCCAACGACCCGCAGGATCATCTACATTACCCACGAGCAGCAGCAGGCCTTCTCCTCCTAGCAGCGCCAGGCCGCCTCCTCCTCCTAGCAGCAGCAGGCCTCCTCCTGTTAGCAGCAGCAAGCCTCCTCCTCCTGTTAGCAGCAGCAAGCCTCCTCCTCCTGTTAGCAGCAGCAGGCGCTCACCTGCCAGCAGCACTTTTCTCTGTTAACGACGACAGCAGCCCTAAGACCGCAGCAAAGAAAGGAGCTACACCAGCAGCGTCGGCTTCAACAAACGGAGGGGAAGGAGGAGCGACAGCAGCTGCTGCAGCGGGTGCAGCTGCTGAAGGGAGGACCGACAGCCTCGAGCATAACAGCGGAGCAGCAGCAGCCCTCCACCCCCCCAACGAGATCAGCTACTTAGAGACGGAAGGCAAGTAGCAGCAATCTCTACGCTGCGACGGCAGGAATAGCAGCACTCGCCGAACGACAGCAGCAGTGGCACCAGCACCAGCGGCACGCAGACGTGAGGGCAGCAGGGGTACGCACAGGTGATGGCAGCGACACAGCAGCAGCCGCTTCAGCCGCAGTGGTTTAGCAGTCATGCGTCGGCGCTCGTCAAGCTGCAGTAGCAGCAGCAGTAAAGAAACAACAGCAGAAGCAGCTGCGCTCGTAGCCAGCAGCAGTATCTCGCATCCGTCAACAGCAGGAGCGTCAGCAGCAGCCATACACCAGCCAAGAGCACAGGAGCAGCACCAGCGATCCCACAAAACAGGCGCAGCAGGCACGCGCTCGCAGGAGGTCTCATGCAGCAGCCATCGACGTGTCCACGCTGCAGCGCACAAGGGATGCTGCAGTCTTCTCAGCAGCAACAACAGCTCCTCTGCCGTTCTCTTCTTCTTGCTTACCAGCAACGTCCTTCGTCATCGTCGTCATCCGGCTGCTGCTGCGGAATCTGTAGCAGGTCTTCTGCGAGAGCGAGGCCATCAAGGAGCACAGCGCCTCCCCCTGCTGCTGTTGCATGCGCCGCCTGTCCACCAGCCGAGCCGTAGTGCTGCTGCTGCTGATACTTCTGCGCAGAAACCAACTGCTGCCGACGTCTGCCACGCTGCTCCTGCTGCTGCTGCTCGACTTGAAATTTGGCTTGGGTGAGCTCGCTAATCTTCATAAATCCGCTCGCACGCTTCTTCCTTTCGCTTCCTCCCTCTGCTGCTGCTGTTTCTCGGCTCTTCCCTACTGCTCTTCCTTCTCCGTCTCCCTCCGCTGCGGCTCTCTCTCCTGCTGCTGGTGGGATTCCGCCTCCTGCTACTGCTGCTGGCACTCTCTCTCGCTTGTAAGCGCCTCGTCCTTCCTCTGTCTCTTGGTGGTAGGTCCCGCCGTCCTGTCTGTGTTTCACGAGGATCTGACTGCCACTGCTGCTGCTGGAGCTGCTGCTCGTGGTGCTGCTGCTGGTCTTCTTGCTGCTGCTGCTGCTGCCGCTACGGTCACACTTCGTTGCTGTCTCACTGCTGTGCCCGTAACCACCTGACCGAACCCACCTGCTGCTGGCGCTGTCGCCGCTGCTGCTGGCGCTGTCGCCGCTGCTGCTGGCGCTCTCGCTGCTGCTGCTGCTATCGCGGCTGCTGCTGCCCTTTGCGGAGGGGCCCCTGCTGCTGGTACTGCAGCTGCTGCTACTCCCACGCGGAATATCTTTTATGACGGACCTCTCTCTAGAGCTTACAACCTCTGACCTGCCGGTGCTGCTGTACGCAGACGGGGATGCGTTACGAATGTAGAAGCTGCCGTCGCCGCTCCATTCCCTGCGACTGACGCCGCTTCTGCCGCTGCTCGACACGCGCGTGCTGCTGCTGTTGCTTCCTGCCGCGCCCCTGCTGTTAGACCTGCTACTATGACTGCTTTTGCACTCCGGTGAAAAGTCCCGCAGGCCATAGCCGCTGCTGCCGCTGCTTGCTTCTCTGCTACTGCTGCTGGTGAGGCGGCTACTGCTGCTGTCGCTACTGCTGCTGCCGTCGCGACTGCTGCTGCCCGCTCCGCGCCTGCCCCCAGCAGCAGCAGCACCAGAATGGGCGTGTTGCTGGTCTTCCTCCTCTTCTATTCCTTCCTCTTCTTCGTTCAAATCAAAGCTGAGCAAACTTCTGCGGCCTCCCCCGCTTCCCCCTGCGGCTCGCGTCCTTCCCATCTTGTTCAGCTGCAGTGCGCACTCCCTGCCCTTCCTGCTTCAGAACCTCTCCGTGCTGGCTCGGCCGGTGCTGCTGCTGTTCTGCTGACCGTCCTGAGGCTGCTGTTTCGTCCCTCCTCCACCTCCTACTGCCACAGCTGGCTCCGGCCTGGTGCTGCTGTTCCTCCTGCTGCTAGGGCTGCCTACTGCAGCTGCTTCTTCTCCTGCTGCACTGCCTTCCCTCCTGCTGCTGCTGGCGATCCTGAGGCTGGTTCTTGGCCTTTGCCCCGTGCTGCGCTCCTGCTTGCTGCTGCTCTCCAGACGAATCCTGGGGGCTGCTGGCAGCACTCGTGGTGCTGCTGACTGCTGCAGCGGCCCCGCGTCGCCTTGGTGTCAGCGCGGTTGCAGCTCCTCACTGTCGCCGCTGTCTTTTCTCCTCCTGCTTCTGCTCTGCTTCCTGCTGCAGCCTTTCTTCTCCTTTTTCCTGCTGCTGCTGGTATTCCTTCCCATCCCCCTCGGCTGCCTGCGGCATCTCTTGTTCCGTCTGCTGCTGCTACATCAACGGAACACGGATGGCGGTGTTGCTGCTGCCCCGCATCCACTGCTCTTGCTGCTGCCGCGGCTCGTCCTGCTGCTGCAGATGCGTCTTTGTCGCTGTCGCTGCGCTTGCACGTCCAGCGTTTTCCTCGGCGGCTCGCGGGGCCTGCTGCTGCTGCGGGACCTGCAGCAGGAGGGCTGCAGTCCTTCGATCCCGCTCCGTTCGCACGGCTGCTGCAGTTGCAGCTGCTGCTGCCGCTCCTGCCCCTAGGGGCTATGTCCCCTGCTGTCTGTGCTGCTCTACAACTCGCTGCCCTTGCACGCGTCCGCCTTCACTCGCGACGCGAGAGGAAACACATCTCTACCGCAGGGTTCTCCCCAACAAGAGGAGAACCGAAGGCTGCTGCAGCAGAGGAAGGACTACGGCTGTTGCTGCGCTGCTGCTGCGCCTCCTCCTCCTCCACTTGACGGACGTGCTGCTGCTGCTGCTCCCCAGACGGTCAGTGCCGTTTCTTCAGCGGCTGCTCTTCCTGCTCGCGCCGCTCTCGCGGGGACTGCGCAGCCCCTTCCTCAACGGTGCTCGGCTACTCCTCCCAGCGACGCCGCGCATGCAGCACGGGCCGTCAGGTGCTGCACCACGTCGCTGCTTGCTAAAGTTGCTGCTTCTTGTCTGCAAGTTTGCAGAGAGGAAACCCGCAGCACCACACGCTTCGCTGCGCGGTCCTCCCTCCCTTCCATAATCGAACGAAGCGGTCCTGTGCTGCTTGCCCCGTACATCAATAGAGACGGCAGTGACGTTGCTTTCCTCCCCTACAGGAACATGCGCACACACACACACATACAAAAACATGTAGGAACGTAGCTCCACACAGATCTGTACAAACACACCACACACATATGTAAGTCAAACGCACCACATATACATATAAAGGGGCGCGCGAATATATAGAAAGGTCTGTAAGTAGGCAGTCACAGAGGTGCTACCGGGGGGCCTGCTTGGCACGAGGCACCGATATATCCGTGCCCCTATATATATATATATATACTTTTTTCTACTTTGCTGGGGTGCCCCCGTGGCACTGGGCAAAGATATACGTATGAGGCATGGCGTGCCGCTATCGCAATATATATATGTATATATGTACAGGATCCGCCTGGGTGGCCTAAAGGAATATGTGTGACGCGCAGTGTGTCAGTATAGCAACATATGTGTATATAGAAAGAGAGAGAGACATGTATATTTGCTTGCGGGAGTATCCGTGAGACACGAGACACACACACACGTATTACGCATGGTGTGTCGGTATCGATATATATATATATATATGTGGGCGGCAGTGTCCATGTGGCCTGCAATACACGTGTGTTTCCTCTGCGTTCCTGTGCAGAGAGCAGGGCGGTTTGTGGGTGGATCCCTGGGGCGACACGATGCGTTGGGCATCGGTGTGCCATATATATTAAAGTAACTCGCCCCACAAATGCAGTTCCGCGCGTCTCGAGAGGTGTATAAGTATTCAGGTGCAGATACGTATATATGGGTGTGAATACGCTCTGCAGGTAGATGAATACCATATCTATCTATTTGTATATATACAGATACATACATGAAATGCGAACGTTCAAAGGGACGGCCCAGCGGTCTGCGGGATCCGTAGATGCGGGTATTCCTCTGATACGCGGACATAGAAGTCGTGCATGCAGAAGGGCGTCGCACGTGTGCAAGAAGTCCTTACATAGACAGACATATGTAGTTGGTTACATTTTTGAGGTAGTCAATTTCCAGCTCCCTCTGAGATGGACGTGGCTAGTTCTTAGGGGCACACACGGAGGGGCGCGGGCTTCGGTGCAGCAGCCGGCTGAAGCACGCGCGCGAAGGACTACGTCGATGTGGAAGAGATGCTCGTGGTATGTCGCTGAAGAGTTTGTTGGTGCTGCTGCTGCTGAGTCTCCTGCAGCAGCAGAGGGACTGAGGGATGCGTGCAGCGGCTGCAGCAGCCGCATTGGTGTGGTAAAAGTGCGCCCCTTCTTTGGGCTGCTGCTGCTGCAGCTGCTGCTGCTGTTCCGCAGCTGCGTTCCTTCCCCGCGCTGCGGTGTGTGTCTCTCTGTGGGTCAACCCCTCGTGGGCCACTCCCCTGCAACTGTTGTTTCGGTCGGGCCGCTGCGGTTGCTGTTGTCGCCTTTCTCTTCTGCAGCACAGGTGGTTGAGCATCTGCATCTGCTGTGCTGCGTCTGCTGCCGAGATGCTGCTGCCGCTGCTGGCACGACGTCGCTGCTGCTGTGGCTCTCGCTGCTGCTGCGCATCCGCTGCTGTTTCTGCTGCTGGGACGAGAGCTCGGCTGTGGTAACGCTACGCTTTTTAGACTTGCTGCTACGCACGCATGCGGCAGCTGCACCGGAGGTGTGGTCCCGCCCGGCTACACGCTGCAGTGGAGCTGCAGAACCAGCGGACAGCAGCAACGGCGCTCACAAGGGGGGGAGAGTCCCGTCGCAGAGGGGAAACCAGCAGGCGACAGCAGCAGCCACGATCTGCGGGTGAAGGGAGAGGAAACACAGCGGACAGTCCACCGCAAAGCGGGAGTTGCTGCTGCATCCCGACCCTTGCGGCAAAGGCCTTTGCGCGCAACACTTTTCATACTCGTCAGTCAGAGGTGGCACAGAAGGGAGGCAGGAGGAGGACGAGAAGAAAAAAAAAGTGGAGGAAGAAGAAAAAAAGGAACGCTACTGCGCAGCGCGCTGAAATTCGAGGAGCACTGCGCATGTGTACATACAACAGTGGCTGCCACTAGTACACTGCCGTCATTCGCACATCAAATCCGTGTTGATGAAGCCCGACACTTCCACTACCCGCGGTGGTTGTACTGCGGCTGCTGCGGCTGTTCGTATGGTGTGTCCAGGCTGCTGGCAGTCATCCTGCTACTGCTGCTGTTGGTGCTGTCCTGGAGGCACCACTACTGCTGCTGCGTTGCTGCTGTTGCGCGGGCGTCCGGACGCGTGCTGCCGCTGTTCTTGTTGGTAAGGTACTACTACTTCGACTCCACGGGGCTGCTGCTGGTGCTGCTTCTGTGCTACGCTTCCGCGCTCTGGCGATGCCGCTGCTGCTGCGGCGACTGCTGGGTTCATGCTACTTTCGCGGTGGAGTGGCTGCTGCTGTCTGACAGTGGCCCGTGCTGACGATGCTGCTGCGCGCAGCATGGATGTGCGGCATCTTGTACACTCTCCCTCTGAAAAGCGATACTCAAAACCTACCCTGCTGTGCTCCGAAGCGCAGGTGCTGTCGTGTGTGCGTTAGCTCCTGCAGTTTCCAAGCATTCTTGTCCCTGCTGCGCCTTTACCGCCCGCGGTGTTGCCGATTTGGGGCCGCTGCTCGTGCCGCGGCGGTTTTACGGTGCCGGGTGTCTCACGCGGACGGCAGTCAGCAGGCAGGGGGAGGAGGCCCTTGGCGCCCGGTATCACCCCGCATTCGAACAGCGTAATACTCCTCCCCTCTGCCCTTTTTTTGTGTCCTGTTCTCTTTTCGACTTCTTTCTCGCTCCTGCGCCCGTTCCTTGTGGCGAGACACCGCTAGAAGACACGCCGGCCTCCGTTCACCTGCGGTGGACCGTTGTGTGCGCCCCAGCAAAGCAGAGTGCCTACTGCTGTATCCACCTACCTGGATTTGTATACGATTACATAGTAACGGCCTGTCCTGAGGTTTGAAACGTATATACATGTACCGTCTGTATGCCTACGTGTCTGCAGGAGACAGACGAGCAGGGCAGGGGAGCCAAATTCGCGGAGCAGAAGTCGCGAAGGCCTCCAAATGAAATTGCGAACGCAGCAACGCACACGTCTGCAGAGATAAGTAACGCAGGCATCAACTGCACCGTGTACCCGTGGAGGATTCCTGTCGAGATTTTCAGGTCTTGTGCACCCGTGGTGCGGGAAGAATAACGACGCTCTGCGGTCGGGCGTCTGCAAAGGCATTCTCGCACGGACCACACTCTCCACAGTCGTACATCATACACAAAAGCACCTTCTTCCAGGACCGCATACGCACCTGTACATAAATCGGTGGACAGGCCACTATGGAACAGAAACTATCTGTGTATGTATGGCTCTGCATACAAATGCATATGTGTGTGTGTGTCTCCGTCCATGTGGACTGCTGCGCCTCGCAAGACACCACACGCAAATGGGCGACTGATGTTGAGGCTCTACGCATCAAAAAAAGGCTGAAACGTAGTCATCCATCTTGTACTAGGCGTCTAGGCGTCTTGATCACTAGTCTCATCGAGAGGTTCACCCCGTCAATATAACGTACACACATACATACCGACCCATGGAGATATACGCATAGATCCGTCCACCCATCCATCGAAACGTACCTACATACACACACGTTCACCTATATTCTCATTATATATATATATGTATATAGTCTCTTGTGTGTAACCGTACCCTGCATACGCATATACCCACGCATATATATATACGTATTGCACAGTTGTGTGTGTTCTCATGTACCTATGGCGCGCGCTGCATAATATAAGACTCAAGTATTATTACCCCCTCGCTGACACACAGTTGTTCTTATCCGCAGGCGCAGTTCAGTGCGTTGTCCCAAAGTGTCCGTCTACTTTTCGAAATGAGAGGTGCCAATTCGCCAACGTGGGAACATGCAGAACGTCGGGCGTACAGAACAGACGGTTGCCTCGTCAACGGTGCACACGTCTGGAATCCACCACGGCCACATCACACACGTATAGTTACCATTTTGTAAACGTGTGTCCCACATATGTATTGGCAGGGGACGCGTGCAATTGTTTGTGTCTACAATAGACGGATCTAGCGAGACTCTTTAGTTCTCATGCACCCTCGATGCTAAGGACCTGCACTCCCACAGGAAGCGTATCTTGTCGAATAGAGGTGCATCGAACCCTGCACAATATACACATAATGACGTACTGTATAATATACATATATCCCGTGGTCACCCTTATCTATTTTGTGGGAACCAATGAGCTATTCGAGTTTACGGAAAGCGTTTGCTGTACCCGCCTTGCAAGAAGAAAGCTTACTGCGTATTCGTATACGAAATGTCTCACCAGAAAGAAGAATTTGACGTAACATGTATACGCTTGTACGGCTAAAAGGCAAACGACTCAGCTGCTGGTGGTGAAGCGTACGCACGAGTGGTACTGCGTCTGAAGGCGCCTAGTCAGCACAGAGTACTGCCAGTTGAGTCACATGGAATCGCTGCTAGTCGATGTACACTTCTTTTAAAATCCTTGCGGTTTTGTCAGTGGGTCACTCCGCTCTACATTTAAACATCTACGAATCGTCTTCTACAGGATAGAACTTTTTACCTTGTGTTCGTCTGGAATTTAAGCGGCCCCCACGCCGTGGGATTGACACCGAAAGCAGAGAATAATTTGGAAGCCGTCACGCACCTTCTCGTCCAGAGTACGTCTTTGTGAAAGGTGCACCCTCCATGGTTGTTACACACGTTTATATCTGTATGCGGTGACGAAGTCGCCGATGCCGTCGATGCACAGCGGTAGAAGGAGAAGAAAGAAAACGCAATGAACCTCAAATTCTACAAACGAGGAAAGAGACGAACGGCTCAGTCGAAGGATATATAGAGATACGTGGACGAGAAGAAACAAAATCAGAAGAGGAGAGACACACACAGGTCTGACTGACGCGTGAAGATACTGTGCGCCGTCCACCTATGCTGCTTCACCTTCATAGAAAATATTCTTCCAGCGAAAGACTGCTTGAATGTTTCGAACACCAAGCCTCACGTGGCATTCGACGTCCCCTGACGAACCTTCTTCTTTGTACACTGATCTTTCTTTTTCCCTGTTGTTGACATCCCCTCGACCAGACAGAGCGAATCCTGCAGGATGACGTCTCTTTTCCTGTGTACCCTCCTCTCTCAAACTTTTGCAGGGGGCAACATACTGTATTTGGGGATACATATATACCGCACTTTCCTTGCTGTTTTGGTGTAGTCGATGTTCTCACAACTTCCACAACACCTGGATGTACGGGTGCAACTATTATCATGTACTCGATCCTTATCCGCTCTGCACACTCAGTTCTGCGCCTCTGCCTAGAACCAGTGTGGCAGGCGTATAATACATACAGTACACAGAAATACGGTAGGAACACATATCTATCTAGCTATCCATATATATATATACATCTCCAGCTGGTATCATGGGGAGAGGCATGGATACATACGTATATATGTACAGACGTATATACGTGTATATATATATATATATCCGTACATGTAGTCGCCCCCGCTTATAGAACAGTAAAGCAGGACACAGGTATTTGCGCGTACACATACATATATGTGACCGTCCCCTATAACGGAGAGAAGTTATCGCGGTCTACCCATTTTCGAGAACGTAAAGCCGCATAAGGATATGCCAACCGAGCAAAACCTCAGGACGAACAGTTCTATACGTGTGACCGTGTGGACATGAGTGGGCGGCCACAGGTACGTCGCGTCTGTAAACATACACGTATATGCGTGTATATACACATGCATGCATATGTGTACGTATATTCATGTACGCTTGTATACAGAGATGTACAGTGGGTTACTTTCAGCGAGCAGCTGTGACCTTGGCCTAAATAGAAGTCTCCGTAGTCATGTGCATGTATGCGTATGTGTGCACCAAGAATAGCGGGCAGGTGGGGCGTTGCGATGTAGTGAGAATTGTATAAGAATAACACACGCAGTCCCCAGTGCCCCGAACTGCAACCGCCGAGAGAGACAGCCACACCAGAAAGTTGTGCGCCACTCATGTGCATCTACGTGTATACTCCTATACGAACACACACACAGATATGTGTAGACGTACATCTGTAGTGGTGCTTACCTGTATTGATCTCCGCACGAGTGTATGTAGTGAAATGTGTGCGATCAGTCACGCTAACCCCTTAGCCTATGAAAAGTCCCAGTCCCTGTAGCGAGTGTAGAAGTTTGTGAATTTGTAGGTGTATGCACATTTGCACATTCGTTGAAAGACGTGTGTTTGCACCCACCTGTGTACACGTAGAGATGCACCAATACACGGGTGCACAAACCTGTACGCTGTGTATCTGTAGGCACCTCTCCAAGTTTGCAGTCCTGTTATTTTACGGTCTCTTTCTTCCTCGAAGAAACTTTTGCTTCCACCTCAGCCTGCAGGAGCTCTGTCTTCTGCTGTTGAAGTGAAAAGCCGCTAGCCCAATGGTACGCGGAGCTGTACCGTTCTGTACTGCGCAAAATTTTCTCCTATCTTGAGTTATCAGAAAAGGGTTCTTCGCTGCGTGCGTGCCAACTGCGCGGGTGCACACCATCAGGAACGAGCTCACAAATACCTCTCAGCGTGCATATACATATATATACGTATGTGCATGTTAAAGAGCCCTCTGTTTCGCTTCAGGCGGACAGAACTTTATATGCATACATAAACGAAGAACTTTGACTCCTATTCACGCACGCAACACACTCGCGAACACGAACGCGAAGGCACACCATCGGACCAGCAATGAAGTGTGCAGCAGGAAGTCTACGTTGTAAGGAGTACGTCGTTACCGAGAAATCCGAACGCCTGCGGAACGCTGTCCTCCATACCGTAACTATTGAGATGCGCCTGCGCGCGGCGAATTGCAAGCCGTCGAGCAGCCGGCCGGTCTTGTTTTCAACAGACGCATTTCTATACAAATGTTTAACTTGCCAAACTGCGCATTCACGTTCGTGAATGTCCATGAGCTAGGTAGTCTTAAGTGTGTCTGTGCGTGTTCTTATCGATCCTCACGAAGGTAGATACGCTCGCACTCCGGCAGCTATCAGAAAAAACAGTCCACCTCTCCGTCGTAACGGCGCGGTCAATCGCATCTCGTCGTCGCTGCACTAAGCTGCGGCAATTCCGATGGGGAAACTATTTTTTTGCTAACCGTCTCGTTAGCCGCACTACACAGCAGGTTTTTTAAAAATGCGGCGGGTGGCGAAAACGCAGACTTGGTAGATCTTTATTTACTTCTTTGATAGGAAATGATCTTTCACACGTCATTCGTCGCTCCATGCTCTCCGGCATCTCAAGCGTGCCACGCCGGTGTCTTTCGTGCGAGTGCAAATGTCATTTGCATTTGTTGCCGTTCGGCTCTGTTGCTGCTTTTCTCTCGACTGCGTCTGCAGATGGCTCCGGCTAGACGCTGCTGGCACTGTCCGGCTGCTGCTGCTGCTTTCTTCCTATTCCGCCGCTGCTGCTGCACCCATCCTAGTGTCTCTGTTGCTGCTTTATTTACCAGCTGCTTCTGCTGACGCTTTCCTCCCTCCCGTTGCGGCTGCGTTTCTCAGCTGCTGCTGCTCCTGCTCTTCTTGCTCGTGCAACTGTACCCCCTTCTGCTGCTGCTGCTTCTTCATTGCTGCTAGGCTGCTCCTGATTTGCCTCCTGGTGCAGCTGCTGATGGACGTTCAATACTCAACACGGCGTCCTCGGCGCGCAGGCAGCGGCAGAATATCTAAGACGTGTATGTTTAATCCAGTATTCAGCAGTGCCGACTAGACACACGTCGCAGCTTTGCAGCGCTACAAGCGTACAGACGCACGCAAATATATATATATATATATATATATGTATATATTACACGCACGTCCGAATATATATATATATATATATATGTATATATTACACGCACGTCCGAATATATATATATACGTGTGTGTGCATATATATGTGCAGGCTTGGGTGTGTATATGCATATATATGTTTAGAGAGAGAGCGGATGGGCGTTTCACTAACCTTCCCGTGCTACTAGTAAAACCCTGTATACAACTGCTGCAGCAGCAGAATTGATACCGTGCAGTAACAAACACGTTGACAGCGGGCATGTGTACGGGATCTGCGTGGTGTGCATGACCAACACGTGTGCATATACATATATGTATATATACAGATATACATATATATATATATATATATATATTTACGTAGTAATCAAGGTACACATATCTAGAAATTTAATGTGAGACCCCACGCGAGCCCCTGTATATCGCTGCGTCATTCCCGTCGCGCAGCAAGAACTCCGCGTTCTGCACGAGTGAGCTGCACACGACACTACGCAGAAAGGCGTAGAATTCTCACGTTCACGTAATCGTAAGTGCACACGTATTCTTACACCTGTGCAAACACAGTTTCTTAGAGGTGCGTACGGCCGTAGACGTACGTGGCTGCTAGCCACTCCCAGCAAGTCTCGTCTCCTGCGCGTTACGTGCCTTTTCTCGTCTTCGAGAGTACATAGGTCGGGAAATGAGAAGCCTTAGGTGCTCTCAATCAGAAGACTAGTGCCACAAAAATATAGAGAGAAAACTACACAAGTGTATACGCACGTCCGCAGAACCAGGTCCAGCTCTACATATACGTCTGGTATCTGTACGTTTACGTAGACTGGCTGTACACGCGTCCTCACGTACGGTCATAAAGATGTATACAAATACACGTCTACGTAGGTGGATCTGCATTCAGAGCCGTGCACACATTCGATACGTAGGTGAGAACAGAAGGTATCTCGCGGCTGCGTCCGCGAAGATATTTGCTAATGTACGTATCTATGTCTACATCTATATATATATATATATATTCCCTACATGCAGTAGGTATACAGGTACGCAATAGTGAGTATACCCGGAGCTTCCATATGCAGATTTTACCGTAGATGTAAATACACGTGACTGTCTGCCTCGCGTCTCCGTAAGTGTCTTGCTCCTGCTGGATCAGCATTGCCATCCGTATATAAAGATAGTACACACACTGGCACCCTCTTAGGCTTAGGTGTATATATGTAGAGAGATATATAAAGACACACGCAGTACGCACAGGCGTATACCCATGCAGCTACGCAGGTGCAGGGATGCATCCGTATGTACATACACTCTATACGTGATACATAAATGTCTATACATACTCAAGCAAGACACACATTTTACGTATCCATGTGTACGGAGGGAAACCAGCACAGATATGTTTCCAACGAAGACACGTAGATCCATTTATGTAGGCGGACATGTACGTTCCGTACAAACACGTGAGTGAAGGTGTACACACAGTAATATACTTGTGTATACATACATGTATATATATATATATATGTATATGCGTACTCACCGCTTAGTACGCACACATACGCAAATATTGGGGAAGGGACTCTGGGAGGCAGCAGACTTCTGCAGAGGCTCTTCACGTGTACGAAGAGGTGCGTCTTCACTTGTGTAGGCTCGTATGTTCCTCTGCATATATATGTATACATATAATCGTTCTGCTGCGTCTCTTCTGCGGTAATAACTACAAAGATGTAGGTCGATACATATTGTATGTATCATATACCTGTACGATTGAATAGATGAATACGCGTAACGCACAACGCAAGTGTAAGAGGGAGTCGACGAGGAAATTTTCCCCGAATGAGGGGCTTTCTCTGCTAGAAGCACTTCGCCGGAAACTTCTGTGTGCGCACAATACACACACGTACAAACTGATACAGTTACGTATACACATAGAGAATTATAGTTATACTTCCACACACACACACGTATATATATATATATATATATCCGTATATAGGTGTGCACGTGTGCGCCTGTGCGCATGCATATACATATATACATGTGTGTATACGGATATACGCATATCCCTATAGGGACGAGTATGCAACTACGTATACATGCATATACATTCATATGTACATTTATACATATGTGTAAATATAAGCATATACGTGTATCTTCGTCGAGAACGAGTGTATATATATATATGTATACATTTGAATGCGTATATCTATATCTTTGTACAAGACGAGTAGGCACGTATGTACACGTGTATATACATGGGTATATACATATGTAGTGCATAACCTATATCTTCATAGGAGACGGATATGTATATATGTACGTATGTACACACGTATGTATATTCACATATATGTAAATATACGCATATGTGTACATCTTTGTCCGGGTTGAATGTGTACGACAGAGTTGTTTGCGTAGTCTCTCCCATTAACTAGAGCGCCATCATCGCTGTGTAGGGCGTAAGGCCGCGCTCACTCTTCACGTGCGCGCGCGCAGGCGCCTCCTTTCCAGCCAGCAGCCCTAAAACGTGTGTGTCTATATAGCTGCATATATACATATATATATACGTCCAGATATTCTTGCTAAAATAGAACTCCCACGTCTCTTGCCACACGTCTACATGCGCATGCACGTTTAAATGTGCGTGAAGTCTTACACTTGTCGAAAAAGTACATGGCATCCACGTGGGAGGGGCACGTTTTATTGATTGAGAGATCTTCTCTCCCCGCTTGTTGATTCGCTCATAAATATGTAGACAAAAGAGTGTGTGTTTCTGCTTTCGCGCCTAGACGAGATCTCCACACGCGCCTATAGACACACGCACACTCCGTCACCGAAGCAGACGTGTTGTGTGTGTACTGGCCCTTGCGTGAAGTTCCTTTTGTCGGTCTGTGAGGCAGAAACTCCGTGCCGCGTATGTGCATGTGTGTGCCTGTGTGTACAGAAGACAGAGATGCTTGTTTTCTGCAAGACAGCGTTATCAATCAATCGGCCGTTGCTTCCGAGAGAAAGAGGACCCCAAGCGGGCCGCATGCGAAGTCGTGAAGACGCGTATTTCTTCCGAAAAGTTCTGCTCGGTTAGTAAGGACGGGGATTCGCTTGAAGTCTCCTTCTTCTGCATCAGCCCCGTCTTCTCCGTCCTGTCCTCCTCTTTCTGCGTGAAGAGCAGCTTCTTTGTTCTCCGGCTCTCGCGGCGCAGGCCGCCGAGCACCCGCAGCGTCCTGGGGCGGCACAGCAGCAGCAACAGCATCCGGAGTAGACGCAGCAGCAGCAGCAGAGGCAGCAGCAGGGGATGCCACACCGGCTGCAGCAGCAGAACCCCCAGAAACGGCAGTAGCAGCTGGGGGAGCAGCAGCAGCAGCAGCAGTCAGCACAGCAGCTGCGTCCGCAGCAGACCCTGGCGAAGTCCCTCTTGCTGGTGTGTCTTCGCCGATGCCGTTTCTGTTCTGAAGTGGTGCTTCCACATCGCCAGCGAAACGAAGCGAAGGTGGAGAAGGAGGAGGAGGTGCAGACGACAAAGTCGTCGAGAGCAGCAACCGCTTCGACAGTGGGCTGCCCCACGTGTACAGTTCGCCAGACTCTGTAGAGTCGAAGAGGACACCCAGGAACACCCATCCCCAGGGCAGCAGACGTAGAGAGAGGAGAAAGAAGCAGACACAGGAAAACACGCGAAGAAGGAAAAGGCCAAACACTTCCACCAAGATATCTGGTCGAAGCGGCACACACTACCAGCAGCACAAATCTGCGTGGGAGAGCAGTGACAGCCACTGTCGCGCCCCACACGAGTTCTGCCGGGCGCGGGGGGAGAGGAAAGGCAGTTGAACAGACTCCGCCGGCGACGTCTTTCTGACATATACGTAGACAGAGACGTGCACACTACTTCCGACCGATGTGTGTAGAGAAACGCAGGGGGACAGACTTCAATATATACACAGTACGACTCTAAGGCACCTATTCTCATACGTATACATGGGTGGACAGAGATATCCAGCCGAAGAACCGGAATTCGTCTGTACGTACAGGGGGTCAGACGAACGAATGCTTATAACTCAGCAAATACACACAGGAAGCAGCCGGCTGTCTATAAGCCCTGCTCCTCCTACATATACACACACACATACGTAGACAAAGACACACCGGCACATATATGTATGGACTTACGTGTGTCTTCTTCAGAGTAGTATTCTACGCGCGTTTCTCGTGCCTTTTGATTTATACGTGTGGGCATGCGTATGTGTGCTTGTTGCTGACTTTTACCAGCAAGGACTGAACAATCTCACACACGTCGCCGGCTATATCCACACATCCCTGCAAAGGCGTAGAAGGAGTGGACGGACAGCAGGTTTGCCAGAACTTGCCTCCGCGTCGTTGCAGTCCTCTCTTCTAAACGACGCCGTCTGCAGCCTTACTACAAACATATATATACGTGTGTGTGAGTAGATATATATGTATATATATACACACGCAGACACACACACACACACATGTAGGAGTATCAATCGCCCTATGTTTATCTATGCTGGTAGATACGGTGACTCTTGTAAGGAGGACGGCGGTGCAGGAGGCTTGTGCATGCCTTCCCGATATTGGATAGCTGCCCCCTCCATCTACACATATTGATACACACACACGCAGCACGTGGAGAACGTCGGCGCGAACAGGAGAACGGCAGAAACAGGTCCTCCTGACTGGGGCAGAACTGCCAGGTGTCGAGCCCACCTGCCCCTAAGCCAGCATAGGCACATATATATCCATACAGCTACGCAGCTGAACGCGGTAAACGGGCAAAAATGTATATATATATATATGAAGGGATAGATATGTGCATGTCATACACACACACACACGCAGATTTATATGTATGTGTGAACGTCTGCGTACGTGTGCCTGTGTGTGTAGATGTACCCGTTTATTGATACATGTGTAGGGGCAAACATTCACATGTAAATATATGGGCTTCTCTCTCTCTCGCTCGCTCTGTCTAGATATGAACATATGTCGGCAGCCTCCTCAGCGCGTGTGTCTAGTAGAGAGTCAGTATAACACACATACACATACACATACACATACATATACATATACATATATATATATATATAGACAAGAAGACGTTGTTGACGTTGACGTAGGAAAGTCGTGGGCCGACGTGTATTTCATCGCATGCAGAGAAGGACTGTGCGTGTGTGTGTATGGAGAGTCGCAACATGTGTCTGTAGCGTGAAGGTACAATTGGACAGCCACACAGACAAAGAGAAGGCAAGGACTTCTCAACCTGCCAACAACAATACATACACATATATATACATATATACATATACGTATGTATGTAAATATATGTGTGTGTATACATGCAATCAGCAATACGCATATACCGGGAGACGCAGGCGCGCAAATACAGATATACACGTATATATATATATACATACATGCGTTGGTAGTGTAAACCGCTTCTACATATGTGTAGCGATAGACGCAGATGCAAACTAACTGGTATGTATTTATATATATACACATATGTATAGAGAGAGAGAGAGGAAACGACGTAACGGTACTCTACGTTCGTAGATCGACAGATGTACGTGCAAACAAACACGCACATATATATACATGCATATGTATATATATGTGTACGCATGGTCAATATGTGTATGCATATATATGTGTATATGCGTGGTCAACAACATACATTTATTCTACGTGCGTACAGTAGAGACAGACGCTAATAGAAACGAAGACGTGTGTGTATATGTATGTCTAGACATACACGAAAGTGTTTTCCGTGAGTATATGGCGAGAGACGCAGACCTGAACAAAGAGGTGTATGTGTGTGTGCGTCTAGTAAAAGAAGCCAAGAAACGTTCCGTTTGTATATTGATAGAAGCAGATACATGCAGCGTTACCCGCGAGAGCGAGGAAGTAGTCGCGTCCCACGGGCGCTGCCCACCCTGCGCCAATTTTCGCTACAAATTCTTTCAGCGCACTCTGCAGCAACACCGCAAAAGAGGAGCAGCAGCACAGCAGCAGAACAGCCTCATCTTCTCTTCCTACCCAGATCCGCTGCAGTTCACTTTCTTCTAAGAGTAGCCCTCTGTCGCACGAGCGGCGAAACTCTTCTCTGGTCCTTCAGACATATGCACATGTGTATATACATATACATATATATATATATTTGCATCTTCGTGACAGGGGACTGCACAGTGCGCAGCACACGTCGGACTCTCCTTCGGGTAGAACAGCAGGTATTTCTTCGATATCCTGCGTCCCTCGCATCGCAGCAACAGCCAGTCTTCTCACTTCGTGTGGCAGATACACACGTGTACACGAGAGACGGAGAGACAGAGTACAAAAAATTTGCTACACACGCAGCAGCAGAACCACGAGTACGTCAGCGCATGCATATGCACATGTGTGTGTGACCCATAGACAGCTTTCTCTTCTGCGCATGTTTCTTCACCTGCTCGACGGCACAAGCCGCAGCAGGAGGACAGTCTGTTGGCTACTCCCGCGAACTTCTTCTTGACTTATCCTTGCTGCGTACTTGTCTGCACGTCTCTGCAGGCCACAAACGGCAGAAGCCGAAGTTGCTGTCTACGAGTGAGATGCGTGCGCCGTTACTCAGTGGCATTTCTTTTCATACGCACGTGTATATTCGTATATTCGTGCCTGCTAAGAAGGCACACCGAGACGTCTTCTTGTATATGTACACATGCTGGCAGACAGTCATCTATTCTCGAACGTCGACGAATCTCTACACATCTGCAACGATATAACACATACTTCCAGACACATACATATATATACATATACATACACACATACATACGTACATACGCATACAACATACATACATACATATACATACATACATAGAAATACATACATATACATACACACATACACATACATACATATACATACACACATACACATACATACATATACATACACATACCTACATACATATACATACATGTACATATACATACACACACACATATACATACACACATTCATATACATACGTACATACATATACATACCTCCTTGCATATACATACATATACATACATACATATACATACATACATATACATACATACATATACATACATACATATACATACATACATATACATACATACATATACATACATACGTGCATACATACATATACATACATACCTACGTACATCTACATTCGTACATACATATGCATACGTACATACATATACATACGTACATACATATACATACGTACATACATATACATACGTACATACATATACATACATACATGCATATACATACACAGATACATACGCATATACATGTATACACATACATACATATATATGTATATTTGTGCGGAGAATGCAAGAGGAACGTCGTTGTTGCAAACACATGTAGACATACATACATATACACAGCAGGGCTGTTCTTACGAGTACAGCAGCGCCTCCTGTACCTCTGCAAATGCGCACGTACGCAGGATATTGACGACGAGACACGGGCGCAGGCAGCAGAGAGAACAGGACCGAGTCACGCCGGAAGGTGACGTGTGGAGCGCAGGTAATATATGGTTGCTGGTGTGTGCCGAACCTTCGAGATGAAGTAGTACTTTTCCTCAAGCATCAGCAACAGGCAGCACGCGACATCAAAATATGAGTGACCATCGTTTGTATTTACGAGACGCCCGCAGCACACTCCTCCGCGTCCCCACAAACACACACGCAAGCATGCATATACATATACACATATATAAATGTGTGCATATATACATATATATATGTATCTGAATGATTCCTTCTCCACAGGCACGTCTGTCTCGTCTACAAATTCTCGTATAGACACACCTACGCAAACATATACAGAAACATAGGAAGTGTCAGAGAGAAAGCATACATATACATATATATATATATATATATATATATGTGCAGACACATCTGTATCTCCACAGAGAGAGAGAGAAGCATCCATACGTATGTATATATATGTATATATGCAGAGACAGGTATATCTACCTCTACGTCTGGCTTTCGGGTGGATGTGTATATGCGTCCGTGAGGTACACACTTTGACGCACTTCACGGGCAGAAGGAAGAGAAAGGCACGTCCCGCCCGGGCACTGCTGAGGAGAGCAAACGGAGGTGTAACACACGTCCCCCTCCTTTTCTCGTGCGACTGCCTGTCTGCGGGGGCGCGTGGTGTGCAGGCGTCTATCCTCATCTGTGTGGAGTTCTTCCTTCCTTCAGACGTGCCTACGTAGACATCCACGTGCACATATATATATGTGTGTACACGCGCACAGGAAGGAAGTTCGCGCGCGCATGCCACGGGGGGAGGCAGATAGAGAGAGCGACGTGGGCGCCCATAGAAAGAAATGCAGCTCGCCTGACAGACGCCGACACATGCCAACACAAGGAGGGTAGAGGGACAAACAGAGAAGCAGAAGTAGACAGAGAGGGACAGGCAGGGACGCAAAGGAAGGAGACAGCAAGAGACACACAGAGAGACAGACAGAGAGACACAGAGGGAGAGACACACAGAGACAGAGAGAGACAGACGGAAACGGAGACAGCCACAGAGAGAGACAGGGGGGGCAGACAGACACAGGGAGACAGGGAGAGACAGAGGGAGACACACAGAGACAGGGGGGGCGAGACCGCCAGAGACAGACAGAAAGAGAGACAGAGAGAAACGGAGACAGACACAGAGAGACAGGGGGAGAGACACACACAGAGAGACACAGATAGAAATAGACACATGCACACAGAGAGACGCAGGGAGACACACAGGGAGACACACAGGCAGAGAAAGAGAGACAGCAAGAGAGACACACAGAGAGACACGGGCAGGGGCAGAGACAGACACACAGAGAGACAGAGGGAGACACACAGAGAGAAACAGTGGGGGCCATCTGCTGCCTCGGGAAGAGTTTCGCCTTCTTCCTCGAGAAAATACATATGTCGCAGCACGCCGGACGCGGACGCACCGAAGACGCCACGACGCCACACGGAAGGCGCTTCCCACTACACACACGCCTGCGTAGCGTACTGACTGCCTACTGACCCGGCTGTCTATACACGCATACATGTACACATATACATATAAGCACTGCCGCACGTATACACGCATTGACGCTATATATATACACACATATGTGTAAGCACTGTGCTGCACCTACACCCCGTGATGGCTATCTAAGAAGGCGTATGTCTGTATACGTGCGTAACACATACATATATGTGTATGGCGGTGCGTACGTCGGTGAAACGAAGTGGACCAAGAGATTCACCTCCTCCACGGAGGCACCAAGGAACAAACATATCGCAACGTCTAGTCTTGGCAAGGAGATATCGTTGGCTGCAGATGTCCGCCCCTCCTTCTACACACAGGTATATATACATGTACTTCTATGTAAGTCACACGGCCCGCGCAGAGACACGCGAGACGGAGTCCTTGCATGCGCATCTGCAGTACTTGACGGTCGTGGCAGACGGCAGAGGAACCGAGGAAAGCCTTTTTCTCTGGTGTGTGAGAGAGACGCATGGGGTAGCGTTGATGAAGCGCTGCTGTTGTGTGGAGTATCTTCTTCCGTGTTGAGCCGGGAAATGAGCGCCACCCGCATGCGTCGCGGTGAAGAGGACCAGTATGGAGAAATTCAGAGATAAAGGGAGACGAAGAAAGGCGAAAGTGGGAGGAGAAGAAGACGGACAAGAAGTGAGGGTACCTTCTCGTAGCGAGGACTTAGCGTCACCGGGAAAGGCGCACGACCCCACGGCCCTCCCCAGGCGTAAAGCGTTCCATCTTCTGAAGCAGCCGTACACACACGCAGACACATATATATGTATATATATATATTGTGTACCCATATTCGCGTATTCATCCACACATATTCGTCTACGTGTACGTAGAGAGAGACAGCGAGAGAGGGGGAGAGAGTATATCGGTACACACAAGTCTATTTGCGTACGTTTACGCACACACACATAGACGCATGCAGACTTCCATACACGCGGACATACATATACGCAGACACACGTAGAAATACAAGAAGATATACGTATGACGGCATTCACACATGTACATATACGCGTGTATATATAGCTATATTGTTGGGCAGATACGCGTAAGTGCTGATATATGGAAGAGCCAAGCATCTATATATAGACGCATATATAAACAGATATACGCATGCATCTACGCATACGTATATATCTATGTATATACAAATAGTTGCAGAGAGAAACATATACGTGTATTTATGTACGTGTGCGTCCACATATATACGTGTGTTCAGAAGGCCTGACGAAGATTAGAGAAGCGTGCATGCTTGTGTGTGCTGGTCTACACGGGCACGAGAGACGCATGCGTCCGGCGTATTCCCATCAGACACACGCGCTTATATGTGGGCACACGCCACGCATATTACACGTTTGTAGACAAACGTGAGCGCAGATATGTATGTGTACACAGGCCTGCCTAGACATCTACGGAAATATATGCACTCAAATAGATATATATACGCATGCATGTGTGCGTATATGTGTATATGTGTATACACGAGTGTAGATATACATATACATGCATATATGGATAGCCTACCAGTCATTGCAAGCGACTGCTCAGCAGCGGCGGCAACCTGCACGACCCTTTTGTTGGCAAAGAAGAAGCCGTGCAGCAGCACCGGGTAGGCGGCGTAGGCGCACTCCGGCGCTGGCGTTGCTGCCGTCTGTAGCCCGCAGTGCAGCGGCAAAAAAGAACACACCGCACCAGCAGCAGAAGCAGACGAGGAAGATGATGAGGGGATGGACGCGTCTCAGCCCCAGCACACGGAGACAGCGACGGCAGCGCCGGCAAAGAGCCGCAGCAGAAGCAGCAGTGCAGAACGGCGGCAGCACGAGCAGCAGAGCAGCGCAGCCGCAGCAGAAGCAAAGCACCACAACAGCGGCAGTCCAGCACACGAGCATGAGGGCGGTAACGACGGCAGGAGAGCAGCCGCAGCAGTGGCAGCGGCAGCCGCACCAGCAGCGCAGAGCGAACCAGCAGCAGCAGCGTTGCGGCGCCTCAGCAGCCCAGCAGCAGCAGCAGCAACACAGTAGAACAGCAAAAGCAAAGAAGACAGCAGCACGGCAACTGCCCAGGGGGCCAGCAGCCCCACAGCAAAGCGGCGGCACTGCACAACACCGCAGCGCAGTCTCTGGCTCCCAAAAGCCGGTAGGGCAAGGCCACCACCCAGAGACAGAAGCAGAACCGAAGATCCAGCGATGCGTTGTTCAAAAGAAGGACGACGACAGAAGAGGGAAATCCGCACAGTCGAGGAGGACAGCAGTTCTTGCTTCGTCTCTCTCTGCCCGGCCCACGTCTTCTGTTGCCGCTCATGAGGTGCGGCACAAGGCACCACGCAGCTCCATACACTTAGACATATATACGTATACACACATACATACACATACACATATATTCATATATTGATACGCAGATACCTGCGCATGCAGGTTCCTCCCTCTCTCTCTAAATGCATACACACGTTTACTCGGATATATATATATATATACATACATATGTTGATACGCAGATACTTGCGCATGCATATTCCTCTCTCTGTCTGAATATATACACACATCTACACGGATACATACATATACACATCGATGCGCACATACCAGCGCATTCAGGTTCCTCTCTAAATATATACATACGTCTTCACTACATACATAGACATGTACATAGATACAGACCGACGTGTGTGTATCAGAATGTCCTGTAAGTATATAAATACGACTACACATACACATATATATTTATGCACATGTGTATACCCATGCATACAGATATATTCACTTTCGTGCACATATACAGACATATACGTATAGACAAGTATACGGATGTCAGCAGAGTCTCCGACTTCATTGTCGTTTCTCCTTCTTCCACATATACATATACATACATATATACATATATATATGTGCATGTCTCCACGCATGTGGACGTGCATATGCAAAAATACATGTGTGAAAATACACGTGTCTCCCTGCCCTCCAAATTGCTGCCGGGAAGTCCACCTGCGTAGCCCTCGACGACGCCTGTCCACGCGCGCATCTGCATACCTATATACGCATCTGCATATGGCCACACGCACACGTATATATATATATACGGAGAGAGAGATACACAGATACAGATGTATACATACATATATACATATATATATATATATATACGTATGTATATATATGAATAGACATGTGTATTCGGTGCGTCCTTATGTACGCGTGCCAGGACGCACCTCGGGCCAACTAAATACGTAGACGTGGTGTGTCTATTCCCGGAGAATGTTGGGACCCAACAAACATGTATCCATATATATATATATATATTCAGAGATACATACGTACAGATTGATACATACGTATATACACAAGAATACATATATAAGTGCCCACAAATACGTACATACACATACGTACGTGACATACGTACATGCATACGTACATACCTGTATTTATGCCCCTACACCTCCACAAAAACACAGAGGTACATGCGTATCCATATATGTACACACACATATGAACAGACATACATACATACAAAGACACACACATCCATACGTATACGTACACACAAACACATACATACCCATACATATACATACACATACATATACATACAGATACACACACATACACATACATATACACTCCGGAGTAGAAACTTATACAGTTGTGGCTGTGTCTCTACAGACACATATATAGGTGATAGGCAGCGTGTTTAACGAACGGGTAGAGAAGAGCGGATTCGTTTCCTTGTATGTATATTGCGACGCTGCGGGAGTGCTGGTGCACACATATACATACGTATACGCATGTAGAAAGACAGGGGTAGAGACGGACGACCAAGGAACTGGAGAGAGCAAGTGTGGCCTTTACTTCTGGTATTTCTCTGCCCAGCTGTCCTTCAGCGTTGCTTCCCCACGCCCAGACGCGCCCGTCGCTCGTCAGCAGCAGCGAGTGCCACAGGCCGCAGACGAGCTGCAGCGGCAGCACTTCTCTTTCTGCTGGACGCGTCTGCAGCTCTGAGGAGTGCAGCAGCGGGTGTCCTTCTGCTGCTGGGTCCGTCGCGCTGTTCCTTGCCTGCTGCTGCTGCTGTTGCCAGGCCTCTGGCGTGCGTCTCTCCCACGTGTTCCCTCCTGCTGCGTCTGCCGCTGCTGCTGCTGCTGCCTCAACGCCTGCTCCCCCGGCCTCCCCTGCTGCAGGACAGAAGGGGCTCCCCAAAGGCATGCGCTTGTGTTGCTGCGGCGCTGGCCAACGAAACATACCCACTCCAGGCAACAGTCTCCGCATCCGCTGCTGGTGCGCCCACTCCTGCTGCTGCTGCTCCAATTGCTGCTTTTGCTGCTGCTCCCATTGCTGTCGCTGTTGCTGCTTCTTCTCGGACCGCTGCTGCTCGGCTTCGGACAGCTGCTGCTCATGCGTCCTCTGCTGCTGTTTTTGTGTTGGCCTTCCGCCTTCGTGCTGCTGCTGCTGCTGTGCCCCTGAATATTGCTGCTGCTGTGGCTGCCCGCGAAGCTGCTGCGGCCCCGAGCCACGCCGCTGTCGCTGTTCACCTCTTGCCAGCTCGCGCAGTTGCTGTTCCTCCTCCGCACCTCCCATCTGCTTTTGTTGCGGCTGTTGCGCCGCGGAGCAAACGGCCGAGACAGTCAAGTACTGCTGCTGCGTTGATCGAGCAAATAAGACTCTGCTATCTTCTGTGAGTGATCTCTGCGGCGGAATCCTGCTATCGCTGCTGAACGTTTGTTGTTGCTGCTGTTGCTGCAGCGCAGGAACCTGGTGCAATCTGAGCCAATTTTTCCCCTGGGGCTGCTGCGGATGTCCCTGCTGTCGCCGCTGTCGCGTAGTATGCGCAGCATTCTCGCTGGGGCTTGCTTTTTGCTGCAGATCCTTCAGGTCGACGTGGTGCTGCAGCTCCGGCTGCTGCGACTTCTGCAGCTGCTGCGTCTGCGCGTCTTGTTTTGCTGACAAGTGGTGGTGCTGATGCTGCTGGTGCTGCTGTTGCAGACGCTCGAAATGCTGCTGCTGCTGCTCCTCTTCCTCCTCCTGTCCGCCCTGGCGCTGCTGGTGCTGCGGCCCCGGTTGAAGGCTCTGCTGTTGTTGTTGCCGGACGGTGGGCAATCGGTGCTGCGGCTGCTGCTGCCGCCAATGTCCTCGGTGTTCTGTCGGCGGCTGCCGTTGTTGCTGATACGTCTGCTGCTGCCGCGCCCGGTGTTGGTCGTGTTGCGCCTGCTGCTGCCCGCGACCTTTGTTCTGCTGCTGCTGGTGCTCGGAGAGGAGGCCGGCCAGCTGCTGTTGCAGCCACTGCTGCTCTGCCTTGTAGGTCTCGGGCTTCAGAATAGGGCGGAAAAACTCCAGTTCTTCAAAAAGCGAACAGTTGCTGCTCGGCCCCCGCCCTGTCACGCCAAAATCTGCTCGACCCGCAGCGTACACGCGGCGACTCGCTAAACAAACAGCAGCAGCAACACCAAAAAACGACCAACTATACAACGTAGACGGCAGCAGCACGAAGAACCGCAGCAAGAGCAGCAGCAGCAACAGCAGCGGCAAGAGCAGCAGCGGCAACAGTGGCAACAGCAGCAGGGGCAGCGACGGCACGGGTAACAGCGGCAGCCCTGGTAGCAGCAGCAGCACCGGTAGCAGCAGCAGCAGCACCGGTGGCAGAAGCAGCACCGGTAGCAGCAGCAGCACCGGTAGCAGCAGCAGCACCAGCAGCAGCAGCAGCACCAG